>JAPTGZ010000015.1:38383964-38427253 GCA_029814645.1 Fowleria isostigma | reverse complement strand
AAGAGCTAACTGGCTAACAAACATCAACAGCCACCTGTCACTGCTCCAGCCCCGTTAGCATTAGCACACTATCATTCTGGAGCTAATGTTTACTGTACAAGAATCACGTCTCATCAACACCAGATGCAACTAGATTCAACTGACTAAATTCTGTGTCTATATTAAAAACACAGTCCTGAGGCAGACAAAGGGTCTAATAAACTGAACAAATATATGCCTACAGGTGCAACTTATACTGCGGTGCGACTTATATATGTTTTTTTCTTCTTCATGACTAATTTTTTGACTGGTGCGACTTATACTCCGAAAAATACGGTATATTTACATTTTAAAGCTCATTCTTTTTTCCATGCCATTTTAAAATATCTCTTTGTTTTATTTATTTTTAATTTCCAAGTGAAATTATTCTATTTTTATACAACTTAAATTTTCTTGGCATTCAGTGTGGACAGAAAAGTCAGATTTTAATTGTACAGGGAAACCTGTTTCTATACATAAGACAAGAAAACACCTTGAATCTTTGAAAGTATTGGAAATAAGGCATCTCATGGAACAGATATCATGGTTTGGTCTTAAAAGCTTATTACCAGGACACAAAACTTCAAATATACCCAAAACACCTAAATATGATGATTTATGCTCTGTTGGACCCTGTTGTTCCTCAAAACACAAGTTTCACTGTTTTTTTAATGTCATGGAGACTTTGTGCAACAGAAGAAGGTTCCCCTAAATCATATGATTGACCATATTTGATTCTGCCTTTAAGAATAAATATAAAACTATGTCTGGGCCTTTCTTTGTCTATGTAGGCTTAACTGTGTTTGATTTTTTCTTATCAGATGTTCCCAGTGAGCCACTCAACTGTCGCATCAACAAGACCAACAAGGACTGTATGTTTGTGGCCTGGGACAAACCAGAGAGTGACGGTGGCAGTCCCATCACCGGGTACTACATCGAGCGTAAAGAGAGAAACAGTCTGCTGTGGGTGAAGGCCAATGACACCGTGGTCCGGACCACTGAGTACCCCTGTGCTGGCCTCATTGAGGGCCTGGAGTACACCTTCAGAGTGTCTGCAATCAACCGAGCCGGTCAAGGCAAACCCAGCAAGAAGACAGACTTTGTCACTGCTAGAACACCCGTTGGTATGTTCAGACACAAGTCAAAACAAAAAACCTTGTCTTCATCATTCAGTTTGGGTTTTACTTATTGTGCTGGTTTCTGTCTTAGACACCCCAGGTAAACCTGAAATCTTGGACGTGACCAAGAACTCCGTCACCCTTGTCTGGACCCGTCCTAAGAACGATGGTGGCAGTAAGATCATCGGTTACTACGTGGAGGCCATGCGTGTTCCCGGAGACGTGTGGGTCCGATGCAACACCAGTAGCCAAAATGTTCCAAGAGAAGAGTACACGGTGACCGGCCTGGAGAGAGACCTGCAGTACCAGTTCAGAGTCATCGCCAAGACCGCCGTCAACTTGAGCAAACCATCTGAACCCACAGACCCAGTCCTGGTCTGTGCAGAGAACGGTGAGACCAGTTCATAATTTTAGTCTTACTCTTACTCTTTAATGGGATGGATTCCCACCTTTTATTTAAACCCTTTTCACAACCCCATTAATCAAAAATAAAATATTCACATCATGTCTTTTGGCTGTTTGTCTGATGAACAAACAAAGGACTGGATGGATATGAAAATATTCTCCTTTAGCTCATGTATGATTGACAAACTTGTCTGTCAATCTGTCCTCCAGTTCCTCCAAGAGTGGAACTTAATGCTCGCATGCAGAAGGGATTCAAAGTGAAGGCCGGGTCTACAGTCCTGCTGGAGGCTGAGGTGTTTGGCAAGCCCATGCCCAAAGTGACATGGAAGAGAGGCGATGACAGCCTGAAGTCTGCCGAGGGCCAGGTCATAACGCATTTCAGAAACCACTTCCAGCTGGAGATGACCAATGTGACCAAAGACCACTCTGGAATGTACACCATCGTGGCAGAGAATGCTAGCGGATCCAAGACCGCCGAGGTCGAGGTTCTGGTCCTTGGTCAGTAGTCACATCTGTTCTTGCATTGGCTTTTAGCTGAATTTTTAGTTTGAGCCAGATACTGTGACATATTTGACCTTTTATCAAGTTTATAAGTTACAACCTCTCTTTTTTGCTTCCACTTTGTGTGATGTCAGTGAAATTTCTATGAATTCTTTGTCCTTAATAATTCAATGTCTTGTTTCATTTCTCCTCAGATGTTCCTGGTCCTCCTGCAAATGCCAAATATCTGGAGGTGTTTGCCACCAGTCTGAAACTGTCCTGGGAGCCTCCACTGAAGGATGGTGGAGCCCCCATCAAAAACTATGTTGTGGACAAACGCGAGACCAGCCGAGCCAACTGGGCCCAAGTTTCTGCCAAGATCAAGGGTGATGTCCTGGAGTTGAACGTGGAGAAGCTAATCGAGGGCCGGGAGTACCAGTTCAGGATCCGGGCTGAGAACACATGGGGAGTTGGTGACGCCCTTGTGACCAACCCCGTCATTGCTAAGAACCCCTTCAGTGAGTCCAAGAAAAGCATAACTAATCCATCTCCTATGAGATTATGTTTGTATTCAGATGACATTAAATTGCCATTTAACAGGTAATTTCTCAATGTGATTAAGCACTCAAGAGCTAACACCATCCAAATAAAGAAAAAGGGGCTTTGTTTACTTTTCTGGTCTGTTAATACAAATACCATTCTCAATCAGTGGTGGTGTCTTTCTTGACTTCTAATTTTTACAACATTTTTTGATAAATTTCTGACTTTATGTATCCACTGAACAGCAGCTTCATTAAATTCTTCGCAGTATTTAACTCAACCTTCCCTCTCCTTTGTAGCTGCACCTGGACCATGTGAGGCTCCACTCATCACCAATGTGACCAAAGATCGCATGACCGTGAGCTGGAAGGAACCAGCAGATGATGGAAAGTCCCCCATCTTGGGCTACATGTTGGAAAGGAAAGAGACCAAGGACATGAACTGGACCAAACTGAACCGAAAGCCGATGACAGAGCGGACTCTGGACGTTACCGGACTTACCGAGGGAACTGAGTATGAGTTCAGGGTTATTGCCGTCAATGTGGCTGGACTGGGTAAACCCAGCGAGCCATCTGAGGGAGCCACTGCACAAAACCCCATCAGTGAGTCCACTTTCACTCACATGAATTGAATATTTTTTTTTTACTATTGACATCCAGGTATTTTTTCTCATATATATGTTTTATGGTTGAGTAGTGAGCCACTTACAGCAGAGGTTCTAGGGTGTTGACTAATTTGTGAAATGATATGTAAGCAATTAAGTTGTGATTGTTTTGTAACTGTTCTGATGGTCTTCCTCAGCTCCTCCTGGACCTGTTCAGAACCCCAGTGTGACTGACACCACCCATAGTACCATCAGCCTGACCTGGACAGCACCTGCCAATAACGGAGGAAGTCCAATCCTCGGATACTTGGTAGAATGCAAGAGGGTTGGAACCAATGACTGGATCCGCTGCAATGTCCCCAGAAACCTGCAGGACACCAGTTACACCATTCAGAACCTGATCAACATGTCCGAGTACCAGTGTAGAGTCACTGCCGTCAACAAGGTTGGTTTCGGTGAACCAGTCGAAGTACCAGGAACACATGTCGCTAAGGACATCATTGGTAAGTTTTTACTGCATTAAAAAAATGTCAGTGTATCATAAATATACAAAATTGATATATATATGTCTATTTGTGAGGTGATAAAACAGATTTACACTTTTTTGTCCACTGATGTCATAGCAACAAACTCCTAAATAGAGATTCTTTGGTCCTTAAACATAATAAACTTTACTACAGATAAAATAATGAAACCTTGTGTGTTTCGTGGTAACAGTGCCTCCAGAAGCTGAACTGGATGCTGAGCTCAAGGATGGTCTGGAACTCCGAGCTGGAGCCACCATGAGGCTTCACGCCACCTATAAGGGCCGACCCACTCCAAAGATCAACTGGGCCAAGATGAGTAGCAACATCAAGGACAGGCAGGGCCTTGTCATCAAGACTTCCAATGTAGACACCATGGTGGTGGTGGAGCAAGTCAACAAATATGATGCTGGCAAGTACATCCTCAACCTGGACAGTTCAGCAGGAATGAAGATGTACAACGTCGTGGTCAAGGTTCTTGGTAAGTGATTAATATTATTTATGATCTGAAGAGCTATCTAGAATTTTTTGTATAGACCTTAAACACCATGTATTGTTTATTAGTTTAATCTTTCATTGGTAACTGGTGTACAAACTGGAATATAGTTAACTCTTGCTTTTCTGCATCTTATTAAGACCTTACATTTATTTAAATGTTTTTTTTCCAATGGAAACATTTAAAATGAATGTGTAATTTCGACGTATACTGTTACAGAGACCACACTTGGTTTTACATGCATTTTAAAATTGAGAAACTGTTTTTTTTTTTGGTGCATCTTATGAAACCCACTTCTAAAGCACTGTGGTTTATGCTATGCAGACACTCCTGGACCTCCACAGAATCTGGTAGTGAAGGAGACCACTAAGGACAAGGCCTCCATTTATTGGGATACTCCTCTGATTGATGGTGGATCTGAAGTCACGCACTACATCGTGGAGAAGCGTGACACTGAGAGGAAAGCTTGGTCCATTGTTTCCAACAACTGCAACAAGACGGCATTTGATGTCACAGACCTGGAGGCTGGACGCTCCTACTGCTTCAGAGTGTCTGCAGTGAACCAGTTTGGTGCTGGAGAGACCTGCGAGACAGCTGACTCAGTCCGAGCATCGGGTGGGTTTCACTAAAGTGCGTGATGCTTACATTCTTGGAGTCCTAACTTTCTGTGTTTTGAATGTGTTTTTCTATTTGTATTTTTCCAGAGGAGCCTGGGCCCGTCATGGACTTTAAGACTCTGCTGGTCACCAAAGACTCGTGCACTCTTAGCTGGAAAAAGCCTCTGACTGATGGCGGCAGCCGCATCATCTGCTATGTCTTGGAGGTTTTGAATGGAGAAGACAAATACAAGGAGCTGATGAGATCCAAAAACATGCAGTACAGTGCCAAAGACCTGGTGGAGGGCCGTGAGTACAACTACCGTGTGAAGGCCGTTAACGACTCTGGAGATAGCTCCCCCAAAGAGCTGACGGTGGTTGCCAAGGACCAGATCAGTAAGAGTCTATTTTGAGTTTCATTAGATCAAAGGAGGTTCTTAGTAAACATCTCAAAATTGCAGACACTTGTATTTTGGGTTTATAACAGGACAAGTTATGTGCAGAGTTAAATTATTCTTTGTTTCTCCAGTTCTACCGAGCTGTGACCTCAGAGAACTGCCCAACATGTGCTACATTGCCAAAGAGGGCACCACTGTCCGCCTGAAGATCCCCATCATTGGAAAACCCACGCCAAAGGTCACCTGGAAGAAGGGTGATGACGAAGACTTGACTGACACTGGCCGAGTGTGTGCTGAGTCATCTGCAGTCAACACAACTCTCCTGATCCGGGACTGCCAGAGAAGTGATGCCTCCAAATACATCATCACACTGAGGAACAGCGCCGGCTCCAAGGAATCCACCATATTCATCAGGTGAGCAACAAACCAAACCAGAGTCCACCATCTGCCTCAAGTCTTCAGAGACTATTAAACAGCAAATTCTCAGTAAATATGAAGGAATGTGAAGGATATTTTCCTCAAAATTGATCTCAATCTGTGATTTTTCAGTCATATCATTTCCTGGTTAATGCTGTCATCTCTTTAAAATTTTTCCTCTATTATATTAAATCTACTATAAAATGGTATATAATAGTTACACAAGTTAAACCTTTCAGCCAAGATGAGACCTGATCATAAATAGTAATTATCATCTGTCCCTGTACAAACACTGTATGAATATTTAACACTAAGAAACATTAAACATTCTTCAGAATTATATAACATTTAAGCATATACTAAACACTATGTAAACACCTCATAAAAGTTATTTAAAGATGCATTGAATGTGTTTTGAAATATCTGTGTTTGGTTACAGGGTCGTGGGTAAACCTAGTATCCCTGTTGGTCCTGTGAAGTTCAAAGACGTCGCTGCTGATGGCGCCACTTTGAAGTGGGGCGTTCCTAAAGATGATGGCGGCTCTGAGATCACCAACTACATCTTGGAGAAGAGAGACTCAATCACCAACATGTGGGTGACAGTGTCATCCTCCATAGAGACTAACAGCATGAGGGTGACTGGACTGCACGAGGGCACCGAATACATCTTCAGGGTCTGTGCTGAGAACAAGTATGGCGTCGGTGAGGGACTCAAGTCTGAACCCATTGTGGCCAAACATCCCTTCAGTAAGTCACAGTGAAATATTTACATTTGAAAAATTAATAACTGAGGTAGTTTGACTGTAAATCTTCCTTTTTTTTCCCATAGATGTCCCTGATGCTCCTGCACCACCTGAGATCATGAGTATGCGTCATGACTCCGCCTATCTGGCCTGGAATGATCCCAGAAAGACTGGAGGATCACCTATTACAGGTACAGTAGAAAACAATTATTTACTTGACTGTAATGTTCATTTTATAAGGTGAGACATTGACAAGTTTCTTATTTACAATCTGGCTGACAAAGTCACAGTAACACAGAAAAAAATGCTGTAAATCAATTAACAAGGCAACTAAGGAATAATACATTTATGAACAGGCTCAAGTAAAACCAGTTTTTGTACTAAATTCCATACATGTGTTTAAACATGAATGTATAAATTACCTTATATTCACATGTTTTCAGTTGTTGCTCATAAAATGGAAGCTTAACATATGTCTCTATTCTGTCCACTCAGGATATCATGCTGAGTTTAAAGAAAGGAACAGTATGTTGTGGAAGAGGGCAAGTCCAGCAGCTCTGAGGATGAAGGAGCACAAAGTCACCGGGTTGACTGAAGGTCTGGAGTATGAGTTCAGAGTCATGGCCATCAACTTGGCTGGTATTGGCAGACCGAGTGCACCCACTGATCCACAAGTCGCCCTTGATCCTATTGGTACGTGTAAAATACCATGTTTTACTGTGCATGTTTTCGTAAGCTATTTTATAATAATGCACTGATGTGTCCTGTGTCCTCAGATGCTCCGGGTAAGCCCGATGTGATCAGCATTTCCAGGAGTACTGTGACCCTGCAGTGGACAGAGCCTACGTTTGATGGTGGCCACAGACTGACAGGATACATTGTTGAGAGGCGTGACCTCCCCTCAAAGATCTGGCTGAAGGCCAACAATGTGAATGTTGTGGAGCCAGCATTCACTGTAACTGACCTACAGGAGGGTTGTAAATACGAGTTCAGAATAAGAGCCAAGAATGCAGCTGGAGCAATTAGTCCACCTTCTGATCAGACAGACACCATTATCTGTACCGATGAATACGGTGAGATATTAAACTCTGAAAACTCTCTCCAAAGGGATTAGTTTTTTTTTTAAGTTGTTGACTTTGTAAATTTGGAGCATTTTCCTGAGTTTTCCATTTCACAGAACTTTTTTCACTAAAGGAGTTATATCTGTTTATCTGGTTCTTTTCAGTATTCGTAGAAACTAAAACATGTCATTATGTGTTTCATTATGTGTTTGATGCTTCCCATGACTAATTCTGAGTGCTTATTTTTCTAATTTGTCTACAGCTGCTCCAACCATTACAATTGATGCTCAGGTGATGGAGGGTTTGACTGTCCGTGCAGGTGACACAATCGTTATCACTGCCACCAGCATTTTAGGAAAACCAGCACCTACCTCCTGCTGGTCAAAGGGAGGAAAGTACTTCAAACCATCTGACATTGTTCACATTGAGACAACTACCACCTCCTCCACTTTGTCCATCAAGTATGCTGGCAGGAAGGATTCAGGAGAGTACACCATAACTGCCAGCAACCCCTTCGGAGTCAAAGAGGAAACCGTCAAAGTGAAAGTCTTGGATGTTCCTGGAGCTCCTGGTCCCATTGAATGCAGTGGAGTCTCCTCTGAGAAGGTGACTCTAACCTGGACGGCTCCAACCGAAGATGGTGGTTCTCCTATCAAGTACTACAACTTGGAGAAGAGGGAGACGAGCCGTCTGCTATGGACCATCCTGGAAGAGAACGTCATTGACTGTCATTATGTGGCCAACAAGCTCATCCAGGGCAATGAGTACCTCTTCAGGGTGTCTGCTGTCAACCAGTATGGCTCCAGTGAGCCATCACATTCAGAGGCTGTCAAGATGGTCGATAGGTTTGGTATGTACAGTTAGGTTTTTGTACAGTACATTTATCCTGATAAGTTAAACCTCATAGGTTCCAAGTTTAAAATGCAAAATGCACATTAGATACTGCAGTTCTCTCATGTTTTAATGGACTGTAGTACCACATGGGTACACATATGAATTCTGTAATGACCGAATGTATATGAATGAGGTTCATTAATAAGTATATCTGTTGGTCCTGTACATCATGTAGGTCCTCCGGGTCCACCATCTAAACCAGAAGTTGAGAAGGTTGATGGACACTCAGCCACTGTGACCTGGAGGAGACCAGCTGATGATGGAGGAAGTGATATCATTGGTTACTGTGTTGAGAAGAAGGAGAAGAAGGCGATGAGATGGATACGGGCTTCCAAGAAATCCATTGCTGAGCTCACCTACGAAGTGACTGGCCTCACTGAGGGTATTGAGTATGAGTTCAGGATTCTGGCTGAGAACAAAGCTGGATATGGAGAACCAAGTGAACCATCGATGCCTGTTAGGACAATTGTTGCTGCCTGTGAGTAAAATAAGTTGTATCAAACAAATTGAGATAAACTGTTAAAAGCCAATGGTTTCAGGGCTCCTGTGGGCCACAAGAACAACCCATAAAATAAGTATTCATTTTTTTCCAAGGTGTAAATTGTAAAAATCTGCAGAAACACTTTTCAAAAAATGTTAATGTCAATTTCCTTATAAATATGCTATATATTTTTCTGTTCTCCAGATGTTCCTGGACCTCCAGTTAATCCAAGAGTCACAGACACAACCAAAAGCACTGCCACTCTGAACTGGGGTAAACCTCTTGATAATGGTGGACTTGAAGTCACTGGATATGTAATTGAGCACAAGAAAGAAGGAACAGAAGAATGGGTTAAGGACACACCTTCATCTCCACTTAGGATCACTGAGTTTGTTGTTCCTGAGCTGGAAACTGGTGCAAAATACCACTTCAGAATTAGTGCTGTGAATGCAAAAGGAATGGGTGAGCCAGCTGAAACACAGGAGCTGGTTGAGATTGTGGAACGTGCAGCTGAACCTGAGTTTGAGCTGGATGTTGAGCTGAGGAGGACTCTAGTCGTCAGAGCTGGCTGTTCCATTCGCCTCTTTGTCCCGATCAAGGGGCGTCCTACACCTACAGTCACCTGGACCAAGGAAGGCGGCCCTGTCCCACGTGCGGTTATTGACAGCACTGAATCATTTACAATGTTGCTCATCCCTGAGAGTACAAGGATTGATGCTGGTAAATATGAACTTACCCTTGAAAATTCATCTGGAAAGAAGAGTGCTGATATTCATGTGAAAGTTTTGGATTCACCGGGACCTCCGATTAACCTTAAACCAGTCAAGATTGACAAGGAAAGCATAACTCTTCAATGGGAGCTGCCTCTTATTGATGGTGGAGCCAAGATCACAAACTACATCATTGAGAAGAGAGAATCAACACGCAAGGCTTTTGCTACTGTTGTTACAAGTTGCCCAACTACTTCATGCCGAATTGGTGATCTTGGTGAAGGCTGTGAATATTACTTCAGGGTGTCTGCTGAGAACGAGTATGGCATTGGTGAAGCTGTTGAAACTGCAGATCCAATTCGTGCATCCCAGGCACCCACTCCTCCAGAAAGCATCATTCCTACTGACATTACCAAGAACTCTGTGAGCCTGGCCTGGACCAAACCCAAGCATGATGGTGGAAGTAGAATTACCGGATATGTACTTGAAGCTCAGAAGAAGGGAACTGATCAGTGGGCCCATGTAACAACTGTGAAAACTATGGATTTCACTGTGAAGAATCTAAATGAGAATGAAGAATATATTTTCCATGTTATGGCTGCCAATCTTGCAGGTAGAAGCGCACCACGTGAAAGCAAACCCATCGTGGTGAAGGAGTCTACCTCATTGCCCGAGTTTGACCTGCGTGGTATTTGTCAGAAGACTATTATTGCCAAGGCAGGAGATGACATCAAGGTTGAAATTCCAGTTATGGGACGCCCTCGGCCCACTGTCTCTTGGCAGAAGGATGGTGGATCCATGAAGTTCACACAGAGAACCAATGTAGAGACGACAGCTGCTACTGTTATTCTCAGCATCAATGAATGTACCAGAGTCGACAGTGGTGTGTACACAATGACCGGAAAGAACATTGCAGGATCTGTGTCAGACAATATCATTGTTAAAGTTCATGATGTTCCTGGGCCACCTAAAGGACCAGTCAAGATTGTAGAGATTTCACGGACTTATTGCATCTTTGCATGGGACACTCCTGAAAATGATGGTGGAGTTCCCATCAACAATTATGTTGTTGAGATCAGAGACACCACCTCTCAGACATGGAATGAGCTGTCTTCCACTGTGATCCGTACCATGTTCAAAGCTATCCGACTGAACACAGGATCAGAGTACCAGTTCAGAGTGAAGGCTAAGAACAGATATGGTGTTGGACCTCCTATCACTTCAGAGACTGTGGTAGCTGCCTATCCATTCAAAGTCCCTGGACCTCCTGGCACACCTAATGTTGTTGCATTCACTAAGGACTCGATTACAATTGGCTGGAATGAGCCTGTATCTGATGGTGGAAATGAAGTCATTGGATACCATGTTGAAAGGAAAGAAAGAAGCAGCATTATGTGGCAAAAGATCAGCAAGGGTATTGTGAAAGGAAACATCTTCAAATCCTCTGGACTTGAAGATGGAGTTGCCTATGAGTTCCGTGTCGCAGCTGAAAACATGGCTGGTATTGGCAAGCCTAGTAAGGCATCTGAAGCCATCCTGGCTTTGGACCCTGTTGACCCACCAGGTCAGCCCGTGCCAACATTTGTTAATAAGAATGTTATCACAATTGAATGGACAAAGCCTGAGTATGATGGTGGCTTCAAAATCACTGGCTACATAGTAGAGAAGAGAGAGCTACCTACTGGTCGCTGGATGAGAGCTAACTTTACTAACATCATTGAGACCACATTCACTGTCAGTGGATTGACTCAAGATGCATCCTATGAGTTCCGTATCATTGCCAGAAACTCTGCTGGTGCAATAAGTATGCCCTCTGATCCTTCAGATCCAATTATCTGCAAAGATGATATTATTGAGCCACGCATCATGGTTGATGCCATCTTTAAAGATGTTGTACTCCTGAAGGCAGGGGAGTCCTTCAAACTTGATGCAGACATTGCTGGTCAGCCAACCCCATCTATGGTTTGGACTAAGAATGGAAAGGAGGTGGAGAACACAATGAAACTGGAGGTTAGGTTCACTGATGTGACCACCACTCTAACCAACAAGGACTCAATCCGATCTGATGGAGGAGAATTTGTTCTGACTGCCACTAATGTTGGGGGATTTGCAAAGCACATCTTTAACGTGAAAGTACTTGACAGACCTGGACCTCCTGTTGGTCCCCTAAAGGTGTCTAATGTTACTGCTGAAAACTGTGTACTTACCTGGGCTCCACCTGCAGATGATGGCGGTGCCAAAATTGAAGGGTATGTGATTGAGAAACGTGAATCTAGCAGACTAGTCTGGACCAATGTGGCTTCAGACCTGCAAGTCACACAGCACAAGGTGACCAAGCTACTGAAAGGAAATGAATACATTTTCAGGGTTATGGCTGTAAACAAATATGGACTTGGTGAGGCTCTTGAATCTAAACCAACTATTGCTGACAATCCATACGTGGTTCCAGATCCTCCAGAGAATCCAGAAGTGACAGCTATCACTAAAGATTCAATGGTTGTAATGTGGCAGGCACCTAAGAGTGATGGTGGAACTCCCATCACTAATTATAATGTTGAAAGGAAAGACAGAATTGGGCTTCGTTGGGTAAAATGCAACAAGAGGAAGGTGAAAGATCTGCAGTTCAAAGCAACAGGCCTCCTTGTTGGTCATGAATATGAATTCAGAATAGTTGCTGAAAATGCAGCTGGAATAAGTGCACCAAGTGCTGCCAGTCCTTTCTACAAGGCCACCGATGCTCTGTACAAGCCAGGGGCTCCATGCAACCCAAGAATCTTGGACACAACCAAGTCCTCGATTACTGTTGCCTGGAACAAACCTATGTATGATGGAGGCTCAGACATCACTGGTTACATTGTGGAGACTTGTATCCCATCTGAAAAGGAGGAAGAGGAGGAGTGGACCATTGTGACACCCAAGGAAGGACTCCTTGCTACCTCCTTCACCATAATCAACCTAAAAGAAAACCAAGAGTACAAAATTAACATTTCTGCTCTCAACAGTGAAGGAATTGGAGAACCAGCATGTGTACCTGGAAATCCCAAGGCTGAGGACAGGCTCCTCCCTCCTGAGATTGATCTGGATGCTGAGCTACGTAAGGTTGTCAGCGTTAGAGCTTGCTGCTCACTCAGACTCTTTGTTCCAATCAGAGGCAGACCAGCTCCTCAGTCCAAATGGACTAAAGAAGATGGAGAGCCTGTTGAAAGGGCAATCATCGATAGTACAACATCATACACCTCACTTGTGATTGAAAATGTTAATAGGTTTGACAGTGGAAAGTATAATCTTACAGTTGAAAACAGCTCTGGTTCTAAGACAGCTACTGTTCAAGTCAGGGTGCTTGACACACCAAGCGCACCCCAGAATCTAAAAATTACTGCTGTAACAAATGAATCTGTTACTCTAACTTGGGATCCTCCTGTAAATGACGGAGGGGTCAAGATTAAGAACTACATTGTTGAGAAGCGTGAGTCCACACGAAAAGCCTATGCGACTGTCAATGCTAACTGTCATCACACCACTTTCACAATTACTCAACTACTGGAAGGATGCAACTATTACTTCAGAGTTCTGGCTGAGAATGAATATGGCATCGGCCTACCCATTGAGTCTGGTGAATCAGTTAAAGTGTCGGACAAGCCACAGCCACCAGGCAAAATTACTCTTAAGGATGTGACAAAGAACAGTGTCACTCTCTCATGGGAGAAGCCAGAGCATGATGGTGGTAGCAGAATTGGCTGTTATGTCGTTGAGATTCAGCCTAAAGGTGTTGATAAATGGACTCAGGCTACTATTGCAAAAGATACAGAAGCTACAATCAGTGGCCTCAATGCAGGTGAAGAATACATGTTCCGTGTAGCAGCTAAAAATGAGAAGGGATCAAGTGAGCCACGTCAAATTGGTGTTCCTGTAATTGTAAAAGATCTTGTCATCGCACCAGTTGCCAAATTACTGTTCAATACATTCAGTGTGTTGGCAGGAGAAGACCTGACAGTGGATATTCCATATGTTGCACGACCCAAGGCAACTATTAATTGGGCAAAGGATGGTCAGCCTTTGAAGAGAACTACCAGAGTAAACTTCAGTGCAACAGACACAATGCTGAGCCTTAATATAAAGGAGGCAGCTAGAGATGATGTTGGGCACTATCTTATTACTCTTAGCAATACAGCAGGAGAATCAACAGTTGACATTGGTATTGTTGTTCTTGATAAACCTGGCCAGCCAGGCGGTCCAGTGAAGGTAGAGGAGGTCACTTCTGATAGTGCAACCATCTCATGGAATAAACCAGATTATGATGGTGGTTGTACTATCAAACACTATATTGTGGAGAAGAGAGACACATCCACTACAAACTGGATGGTTGTATCTGCTAACCTGGCAAGAACCAAAATCAAGGCCGGCAGACTCAAGACTGGCTCAGAGTATCAGTTTAGAATCACAGCAGAAAACAGATATGGAAAAGGACCCATTCTTGTATCAGAGTGTATTGTAGCCCAATACCCATACAAACTGCCAGGGCCTCCAGGAACACCATCCATCGCAGCCTGCACCAAGGACAGCATGCTGGTTGCATGGAATGAGCCTGTAAATGATGGTGGAAGTGCTATCTTGGGTTATCATCTTGAACGAAAAGAGAGAAACAGCATTCTGTGGGTGAAACTGAACAAATCTCTTATTACTGACCAGACCTTCAAGACCAGTGGTTTGGAACCTGGAATGGAATATGAATACAGAGTTTATGCTGAAAATATTGTTGGAATTGGTAAATCTAGCAAAGTCTCTGAGGGTGTTATTGCCAGAGATCCTTGTGATCCTCCTGGTACCCCTGAGGCAACAAAGATCACTAAAGACTCTGTGACCATTGTTTGGACCAAACCTGAGTATGATGGTGGTGCAAAGGTTACAGGCTACATTGTGGAAAAGAAGGAACTACCTGAAGGTCGTTGGCTGAAGGCTAATTTCACTAATGTCATCGAAACGGAGTATGTTGCAACTGGACTTGTGCAGGACAATCAGTATGAGTTCCGTGTCATTGCCAGAAATGCAGCAGGTGTTTTCAGCCTTCCCTCTTACAGCACCGGTCCTATCTCTGCCAAAGATGAGATTGAACCACCACGTGTCAGCATTGACCCTGAATACACACAGACCATTGTGGTTAATGCTGGAGACAGCTTTAAGATAGATGCAGATGTTCATGGCAAACCACTGCCCTCTATTCATTGGATGAAAGGAGAGCAGGAACTGGGCAATACCATTTATAGAGAGATTAAAAATATTCCAACCAAAGCTTTCATTTCTGTCAAGGAAGCTAAACTTGCAGATGGTGGTGAGTACACTTTGCTGCTGAAAAATCCAGGAGGTGAAAAGGCTGTAAAGGTCAATGTTGTTGTTCTAGATAAACCTGGAGCACCACAAGGACCTTTGATTGTTACAGGAGTAATGAGTGATCGTTGCTGCCTTGCATGGAAAGCTCCTGTACAAGATGGTGGTAGCAAAATCTCCCACTATGTAGTGGAGAGGAGAGAGACGAGCAGATTAGTTTGGACTGTTGTTGACCCCAAAGTGGTGAATACTTGTCTTAAGGTCAATAAACTTCTAGAAGGAAATGAATACATTTTCAAAGTCCATGCTGTCAACCAGTTTGGAAAGGGTGCATCACTTGAGTCTAGTCCAGTGATCATCAAAGATCCATACCTGCTGCCTGGATCACCTAAGGCCTTGGAAGTTTCAAATATTAAGAAGGATTCCATGGTACTTACTTGGGAGGCTCCCACTGAAGATGGTGGCAGTCCTATAACTGGATATATTATTGAGAAACATGACAAAGAGGGAGTAAGATGGACCAGATGCAATAGGAAAACAGTTACTGAGTTGACATTCAAGGTCACTGCACTACTGGAGGGCCACAATTATGAGTTCAGAGTTGCAGCAGAGAATGGTGTTGGGGTAGGTGAGCCAAGCTCCCCAACTGTACTCTACAAAGCTCTTGATCCTATCTTCAAGCCTGGCCCACCACACAATCCAAAAGTTACAGATACTACAAAATCATCAGTATTCCTGTCGTGGGGCAAGCCTGTAAATAATGGAGGCTGTGAAATCCAGGGATACATTGTTGAGTGTTGTACCACCACGGAGACGGCAGCACCAGCTGAGGCCTCTGCTGAAGCACCAGCTGCAGAGGCACCTGCTGAGGAATGGACAATGTGCACACCACCAACAGGTGTCAAGAAGACCAAGTTTGAAGTTGCCAACCTGAAAGAAAACCAAGCTTACAAGTTTAGAGTATGTGCTGTCAACAAAGTTGGAGTTGGTGAGCATGCTGATGTCTCTGGAGCTGTTGTTGCCCAGGAAAGGGCAGAAGAACCAGACCTTGATATTGACCCAGAGCTGAGAAACATTGTGACAATTAAAGCTGGAGCTTCCCTTAGACTGTTTATTCCTATTAGAGGTAGACCTACTCCTACAATAAAGTGGAATAAAGATGAAGGTGCACTTAAAGAGGCTGCTCAGGTTGAGACCACCAGCAGTTACACATCCCTTGTAATTGACAAAATGAGCAGAAATGACAGTGGAAAGTACACAGTCACAGCTGAAAACTCAAGCGGAACCAAATCTGCACTTGTAGTTGTTCGTGTTCTGGACACACCTAGTGCTCCAGTTAATCTGAAAGTTAAAGAAATTACCAACCAGTCAGTAACACTAGCATGGGAATCACCTTTGTTAGATGGTGGATCCAAAATTAAAAACTACATTGTGGAAAAGAGAGAAAGCACACGCAAAACATATGCAGCTGTGGTCACAAATTGCCATGCTCTTTCATGGAAAATTGAATCACTACAGGAAGGCTGCAGTTATTACTTCAGAGTGCTTGCTGAGAATGCTCACGGTGTTGGTCTGCCTGTAGCAACTGTTGATCCTCTAAAAGTTTCAGAGGTGCCCCAATGTCCAAAAAATCTGATTGTTACAGATCAAACTAAAACAAGTATCTCTTTGGCCTGGGAGAAGCCTGAGTATGATGGTGGTAGTAGAGTAGTACAATACCTGCTCGAGGTGCAGCTTAAGGGCCAAGAGAAGTGGAATGGTGTTAACACATTTAAAACAATGGAAGCTACTGTTTCGAATCTTAACCCAGGAGAGGAATATCTGTTCAGAGTAACAGCAATCAACGATAAGGGAAAGAGTGATCCCAAAGTCCTTGCCGGTCCAGTGATGGCCAAAGACTTGGTCTTTGAGCCAGATGTTAGACCAGCATTTAGCAACTACAGTGTCCATGTGGGTAAAGACCTAAATGTTGACATTCCTATCATTGGACGTCCCAAACCGACAGTCACATGGAGTAAGGATGGAGCTCCTTTGAAGTTCACTACCAGAGTGAACATTCTGAACACACCAACACAAACAACACTCAGCATTAAGGAGGCAGCAGGTGATGATGGTGGCATGTACAGTATAAATGTTGCTAATTCAGCTGGAAAGAAGGATACAACAGTTGAAATCATTGTACTTGACAAGCCTGGCCCTCCATCTGGCCCTGTGAGGTTTAATGAAATCACAACACAGAGTGTGACTATTTCATGGGACCCACCAAAACACAATGGAGGATGCCAGATTTCAAATTACATCGTCCAAAAGAGAGACACCACCACAACAACATGGGAGAATGTCAGCATAAACTGTGCCAGAACAACAATCAAGGTGCCTCGACTGAAGACAGGAGCTGAATATCAATTCAGAATCATTGCTCAGAACCGCTATGGTAAGAGTCATGGTTTGGATTCATCTTCTGTGGTTGCTCAATATCCATATAGAGAGCCAGGCCCACCAGGCACTCCTTTCATTGCTTCCCTGTCGAGGGATCACCAGGTCGTTGAATGGCATGAGCCTGTGACAGACGGGGGAAGCCCAGTTCTTGGCTATCATCTTGAAAGGAAAGAGAGAAACAGCATTCTCTGGGTCAAGATTAACAAGACTCTTATCCACGAGACTACTTTCAAGAGCCACCCCTTAGAAGAAGGAATTGAGTATGAATACAGGGTTTATGCTGAAAATATTGTTGGCATTGGTAGGTGCAGTAAGGTTTCAGAGGGCTGTGTTGCCCGTGACCCATGTGATCCTCCTGGCACACCTGAGGCCATCCATGTGACCAAAGATACCATTGTCATTCAGTGGACAAAGCCAGAGTATGACGGTGGCAGTAATATAACTGGGTATACAGTGGAAAAGCGTGACCTGCCTGAGGGACGCTGGGTAAGAGCAAACTTCACTAATGTGATTGAGACTCAGTTTACTGTAACTGGTCTGACTGAAAATGCACAATATGACTTCAGAGTCATTGCTAAAAATGCAGTGGGAACTGTCAGCAAGCCATCCTATAACAGTGGGCCAATCACTGCAAGTGATAAAGTGGAAGCCCCCAAATTCTCCATTGACCCAGCGTTTACTAAGACAATTGTAATCAATGCTGGAGACACATTCAAACTGGATGCTGATGTCCATGGCAAGCCACTGCCTACAATTGTTTGGTACAAGGAAGAAAAACCAATTGAGAATACACTTAGACTGGAGATTAAAAATACAGAAAAGCATGCAATGATTGTCATTAAGGATGCAGTCAGAATTGATGGTGGAACATATGTGCTCCAGCTGACAAATGAGGCTGGCAGTGAAACTGTTCTATTCAAAGTTGTGGTCCTAGACAAGCCTAGCCCATGTCAAGGTCCTCTGCACATCACTGGAGTTGCTGAGGATAGATGCACACTTTCATGGCATGCCCCCCAGCATGATGGAGGTAATCCTATTACACACTACGTCATTGAGAGGAGAGAGACCAGTCGTTTAGCTTGGACTGTTGTTTCAAGTAAGTGTGATGTCACCTGCCTTAAAGTTACCAAACTGCTGGAAGGCAATGAGTACATGTTCCGTGTCATGGCAGTTAACAGTTATGGTATCAGTGAGCCTCTGGAGTCTGGAGGAGTGATTATGAAGACTCCATTTGTTCCTCCTGGTCCACCACATGTTGAGGATGTCTCCAACATTGCCCATGATGGTATGACCATTACTTGGTCTGCTCCTGAGTCTGATGGTGGCAGTGAGATTACCAGTTACATCATTGAAAAGAAGGACAGGGCTGGAATCAAATGGACTAGATGTAACAGACAGAAGGTCACTGACCTCTCCTTTAGAGTCACAGGTCTTTCCACTGGTCATGAGTATGAGTTCAGAGTGGCTGCGGAGAATACAGTTGGAATTGGAGAGCCAAGCCTTCCAAGTTCATACTATAAAGCCAGTGATCCGAAGTTTAAGCCCAGTGCCCCAGCGTATGTGAACGTGGTTGACTCCACCAAGAGTTCTATTACAGTTTCATGGGGTAAGCCACTTTCTGATGGTGGCAGTACCATACAAGGATACATTGTTGAAGTCTGCAAGGCTGAGGAGGAGCAATGGACCATGGTCACTCCTCCCACAGGCCTCCGTGTCAACAAGTATGAAATTACTAAACTTACAGAGGGCCAAGAGTACAAGATTCAGGTGTGTGCGCTTAACAAACTTGGAGTTGGTGAGCCAGCTGTCCTCTCTGGAACAGCTAAACCAGAGGAAAGAGTGGACCCACCACATATTCACTTGGACTCTGAACTGAGGAAGGGCATTGTTGTGAAAGCTGGTGCATCTGTTAGAATCCATGTTCCATTCAAGGGTAGACCAACTCCTGACATTAAGTGGACTAAGGATGAGGGAGAACTGACTGAAAAGTCTGTGGTGGAGAAAGCCCTTAACTTCACACAGCTGTCAATTGACTCATGTGACAAGAACGATTCAGGAAAGTACACCCTGAGCCTGACCAACAGCAGTGGTTCTGTCTCTGACTTTGTTTCTGTTAAAGTCTTGGATACACCAGGAGCCCCACAGAAACTTGTGGTGAAAGAAGTCAAGAGGGACTCTGTCACCCTTGTATGGGATGCTCCACTGGTTGACGGAGGTTCCAAAATTAAGAACTATGTCATTGACAAGCGTGAATCTACAAGAAAGGCATACGCAAATGTATCAACTAAATGCTCTAAGACAACATTCAAAGTAGAGAATCTAATTGAAGGTGCCATGTATTACTTTAGAGTCATGGCTGAAAATGAATTTGGAGTTGGTCAGGCTGTTGAGACTAAGACAGCAACCAAAGCCTCTGAGGTGCCACTGCCAGTTGGAAAAGTTTTCCTCACAGATGTCACCAAGACTACTGCCTCATTTGCCTGGGAGAAACCTGAGCATGATGGTGGCAGCCGTATTGGCGGCTACCTAATTGAGATGCAGCCTAAGGGCACAGACAAGTGGGGAGTTGCAACCAATACAAAGACATGCGAGGGCACAGTCAAAGGCCTGACAGCTGGAACAGAGTACTTATTCCGCATCATTGCTTTCAATGAGAAGGGAAAGAGTGAGCCTACAGCACTTGCTGCACCTGTTATTGCCTCTGACATGACCATGGAGCCAAGCATTAAGATGCAATTTAACACTTACAGTGTGTTAGCTGGAAAGGATTTGAAGTTGGAATTCCCTGTGCTTGGAAGGCCCAAACCTAAGATGACTTGGGCCAAAGATGGTCAGCCGCTTAAGTTAACATCTAAACTCAATGTGATAAACACACCAGAAACAACTGCAATTCAAATTACTGAGGCAAGCAAAGACGACTTTGGAAAATACTCCATTACAGCAGCTAATACTGCAGGCACAGTTACTGAGGATGTGTCAGTCATTATCCTCGACAAACCTGGTCCACCAAAAGGTCCAATCAAGGTTGCTGAAGTAAGCAACACATTTGTCCATCTGTCCTGGGAGCCTCCAGAGTACACTGGTGGATGCCAAGTGAAGAATTACATAGTGGAGAAAAGAGACACCACCACCACAACATGGCAAGCAGTCACCACACAGCTGGCTAGAACAGCTATCAAGATCACCAAGCTGAAAACTGGTGCAGAATATCAGTTCAGAATCATAGCTGAGAACAGATATGGAAAGGGTGCACCTCTGGAGTCCAAGGCCATTGTTGTGCAGTATCCTTACAAACCACCAGGGCCTCCAGGAACACCATATGTCAAATCTGCAACTAAGGAGATGATGATCATTGAGTGGAATGAGCCTGTGAATGATGGTGGAAGTGAAGTTATTGGTTATCATCTGGAGAGCAAGGAGAGAAGTAGCATCCTATGGAATAAACTGAATAAGACACTCATCACAGATACCCTGTTCAAGATCTGCAATCTAGAAGAGGGTATTGGATATGAATTCAGAGTTTATGCTGAAAATATTGTTGGCATTGGTAGATGCAGTAAAGTTTCAGAATCCTTTGTAGCTCGTGATCCTTGTGATCCTCCTGGTGCACCTGAAGCTGTCAGTATTACTAAGAACCTCATCAAGATTCAGTGGACCAAACCTCAGTATGATGGTGGAAGCAAGGTAAATGGATATATTGTTGAAAGAAAAGATCTTTCCTCCCCTGATGGTCGCTGGGTAAGAGCCAATTTCACTAATATAATAGAGACTGAATATATTGTCACTGGTCTGACAGAGAATGAACAGTATGAATTCAGAGTTATTGCCAGAAATGCAGCTGGAGTCTTCAGTGAGCCATCTGACAGCTCTGGACCCATTACTGCCACTGATGAAATTGAACCACCAAGGGCCTCCATGGATCCCAAGTACAAAGATGTCATTGTTGTTAATGCTGGAGAGCACTTGCTCCTCGATGCAGATATTCATGGAAAACCAATTCCTGATATTGTCTGGCTGAAAGAGGGCAAGGAAATGGAAAAAGCCCTGCGCATTGAGGTGAGAACCACCCAGAAACGTGCAGCTATGACCATCAAGGATGTAACCAAACTTGATGGTGGCCACTATGATCTTGTCCTCAAAAACCTGGGTGGTATCAAAACAATTCCCATCACTGTAAAAGTCCTTGATAAACCCGGTCCTCCCATTGGACCCATGAAAATCACAGGAGTAATGTCTGACAGATGCATCCTTTCTTGGACTGAGCCAGCTCTGGATGGTGGATCTAGTATCACTCACTACACTGTTGAGAAAAGAGAAACCAGTAGATTGTCCTGGACAATGGTTGCATCAAATGTCAAGGGTCTGTACCATAAAATAACAAACTTACTCCCTGCAAATGAATACATTTTCAGAGTCAGGGCAGTCAATAAATATGGTGTTGGTGATTATCTTGAGAGTGAACCTATCATTGCACGCAATCCTTACAAGCCACCTAGTGCTCCTGGAACACCAGAAGCAAGTCAGATCACAAAAGACTCTATGGTTCTTTCATGGAGTCCTCCAGAACTTACTGGCGGAGCTGATATTGAAGGATATCACCTTGAAAAACGTGACAAGGATAGTGTAAGGTGGACTAAGTGCAACAGACAAAAGTTGACAGACCCTCACTTCAAGGTCACAGGTCTGATGACTGATCACTTCTATGAGTTCCGTGTAGCTGCTGAGAATGAGGCTGGTATGGGAGACCTCAGTGAGCTGTCCCTTTTCTATAGAGCATGTGATGCAACAACACCACCAGGACCTCCACATCATCCAAAGGTCGTAGACTCCTCAAAGTCTTCTGTGTCTCTATCATGGGGCAAACCTGACTTTGATGGTGGTGCATATGTTAAGGGCTATATTGTTGAAATGAGGGAATACACTCCAGTTCCAGAAGAAGCAGAAGAGGCAGAAGTAGCACCAGCAGTACAGCCACCGGTTGAAAAGGAATGGACCATGTGCACTCCACCCACTGGCATTCAAGCCACTAAACTAACTGTCATAGATCTTAAAGAAGGTGTAGAGTACCAATTCCGTGTCTGTGCAATTAACTCTGAGGGAGTTGGAGAGGCTGCTAATGTCCATGGTACCGTAGTGACTTCTGACAGGGTAGAAGCACCAGAGATTGAGCTGGATGCTGATCTCAGAAAGGTGGTATCTGTCCGTGCTGGAGGAACTCTCCGCCTTTTTGTCACCATCAGAGGAAAGCCTCAACCAGCTGTGAAATGGGAAAAGGTTGATGGTACTCTCACAGAGCATGTTGCTATTGACACAACTAGCTCATACACCATGCTTGTCATTGACAATGTTAACAGATTTGACAGTGGCAAATACTCACTGACACTTGAGAACAGCAGTGGCACAAAATCTGCAATTGTTGCTGTGAGGATTTTGGATACACCAAGTGCACCACAGAACTTTGCTGTGAAAGAGCTCAAGAAGGATTCTGTGACTCTGGCCTGGGATAGTCCACTCACTGACGGTGGTTCTAAAATCACAAACTACATTGTAGAGAAGAGAGAATCTGTCAGGAAGGTCTATACTACTGTAACCAGCAACTGCACAGCCAATTCATTTAAGATTGAAGAGCTACCTGAGGGTGGTACTTTCTATTTCAGAGTCTGTGCTGTTAATGAATTTGGCCAAGGACAGATGGTTGAAACCAAAGAAATTAAAATATCTGAGGTACCTCAGCCACCAAGCAAGGTTACCCTTGTAGACTTGACAAAGACCAGTGTGACACTTGCATGGGACAAACCTGCTCATGATGGTGGAAGCAAAGTAATGTGCTACAATGTAGAATTTAAGCCAAAGACTGGAGATAAATGGGGAACAGCCTGCACAGTCAAAGTGCCTGAAGCAACTATTCCTAATCTGACTCCTAATGAAGCCTATCTATTCAGAGTTGTTGCAATCAATGAGAAGGGAAAGAGCGAGCCAAAGGACCTTGGTTTGCCCGTGGTTGCAAAGGATGTTGCAATTGAGCCATCTGTGAACTTATTGTTCACCACTTACAGTGTGAAGGCTGGAGGTGATCTTACTCTTGAGGTACCAGTGAGAGGTAGACCCAAGCCTGTTGTGTCCTGGAAGAAAGATGGCCTTCCTCTGAAGCAGACATCCTCCTTGACTATTCTAAACACTTTAACATCATCCAAAATTGTCATCAAAGAAGCTGTCAGAGACCATGTTGGCAAGTACGAGATCACCCTAGCCAACTCGGCTGGATCTGTGACAGCTGATATTGGAGTTGTAGTCCTAGATAAGCCTGGACCACCTAAAGCTGTTAAGGTAGATGCTGTCACCTCAGACAGCATTACTCTGTCCTGGTCTCCACCTGAATATGATGGCGGCTGCTCCATCAGTAACTACATTGTGGAGAAGAGAGACACTAACACTCAAGAGTGGCAGATGGTGGCGAGCAATGTGGCCAGAACAGCTTTCAAAGCTGGCCGTCTGACACATGGAGCAGAATACCAGTTCCGCATTTATGCAGTTAACAGATATGGAAAGAGTACATATCTGGATTCACCTGGCATCACTGCTCAGTACAACTTCAGACAACCTGGACCTCCTTCTACACCTATTGTGAAGTTGGCTACCAAATCCTATATGTTGGTGACTTGGAATGAGCCCGTTGTTGATGGTGGTAGTCCTGTCCTTGGCTACCACGTGGAGAGGAAGGAGCGTACTAGCATTCTTTGGACAAAGATGAATAGAGGAATGATCAAAGATACAGAATACAAGGTTCAAGGCATTGAGGAAGGCCTGATGTATGAATACCGCATCTACGCTGAAAATATAGCTGGCATTGGTAAAGCTAGCAAGGCCTGTGAAGCTGTGGCAGCCAGAGATCCATGCGACCCTCCTGGTACACCTGTAGTCACTGCAGTTACCAGAACATCTGTCTCCCTGTCTTGGGATAAACCAGAGTATGATGGTGGAGCCAAGGTTTCTGGATACATCATTGAGCGTAGAGACCTTCCTGAAGGACGCTGGACTAGATGCAACTTTACCAACGTGCCAGAGACCCACTATGATGTGACTGGTCTCACAGAGAACAGCCAATATGACTTCAGGGTCATTGCTAAGAATGCAGCTGGATGCTTCAGTGACCCATCTTACAACACTGGCCCCATTACTGTCAAAGATGATGTTGATCCCCCACGCATAATGATGGATGTTAAATTCAGAGAGACTGTGCTTGTGAAAGCAGGAGAAACTCTGAAGATTAATGCTGACCTTGCTGGACGCCCCGCCCCAGTTGTCTCCTGGACTAAAGATGGCAAAGAGATTGAGTTGAGAGCCAGAATTCAGATAGTTTCAACAGACACCAGCACATCTGTGATAGTGAAAGACTGCATTAGAAGAGATTCTGGACAGTATGCTCTCACCTTACAAAACATCGCTGGAACAGTTACCATGCCAATAAACTGTGTGATACTGGATAAACCTGGCCCATCAGCAGGACCATTACAGATCACCGGACTCACAGCCGAGGAGTGCACTCTTTCATGGGGTCCACCTCAAGAGGCTGGTGGTGCTGATATTACACATTATATTGTTGAAAAGCGTGAGACCAGCCGCTTGGCATGGACACTTGTGAGGGGAGATGTCACAAAAACTTACTACAAAGTAACTGGACTGCTCAAAGGCAATGAGTATATTTTCAGGGTTTTGGCTGTCAATAAGCATGGACATGGAGAGGCACTGGAGAGTGATACTGTTAAGATTACAGATCCATTCACCGTGCCCACCGCTCCAATGAGTGTTGATGTTACTGAGATAACTGGTGATTCAATGATTCTCACCTGGTGCAAGCCAGTCAGTGATGGTGGAAGTCCCATCACTGGATATGTGATTGAGCGTCGTGAAAAAACCAGTATGCGCTGGGTCCGTGTGAACAGGGATCTAGTTGTTGAATGTACTGCAGTAGCCACCAAACTGCGCAAGGGTTGTGAGTATGACTTCAGAGTTTATGCAGAAAATGCTGCTGGTGTCAGTCCTCCAAGTGAACCATCTGCTGCATTCAGAGCAGCTGATCCTCTTGTTGTTCCCTCTTGTCCAACCAAGCCAAAGATTGTAAGTTCAACCAAAGACAGTGTATCCATTGTCTGGAAACCACCAACAGAAGATGGTGGTGCTCCTATTCTTGGCTACAGTGTTGAATACAGGGATTTCATTCACAAACCTCAGCCAGAGGTTGAGGATGAAGAGGAAGAGTATGAGGAGGAAGAAGAGGAGGAGTCACCTGAAGAACTGGCAAGATGGGTTGAGGCTATTCCTCTTACCAAGAGCTTGGAGTTCACAATGACTGGGCTGAAGACGGATGCAGAATATGAATTCTGCGTGAAGGCAATAAATAAAATTGGCAGCAGCGTGCGCAGTAAATATTCTGATGCTGCCATGGCAACAGACAGAACTGCAGAGCCATCATTTGATGGTGATATTGAGATGCGCAAAGTACTTATTGTGAAACATGGCACAGCATTTACTGTAAATATACCATTTAAGGGCAAACCTGCTCCATCGGTAGTCTGGGCCAAAGAGGGAGTGGATCTAAAAGTGAGAGGAACCATTGAATCAACAGAATCCAGCACCTCACTGACAATAGAGAAATCAAGCAGATATGACTCTGGAGAGTACAGTGTCACCATTGAATCACCTTTGGGAACAGCAACACTGCCTGTGGTTGTCAAGGTACTCGACTCTCCTGGACCCCCACTCAATGTTAAGGTCTCAGCAGTTACCAGAGACTCTGCAACCCTCACTTGGGAACCTCCGGAGAACGACGGTGGTGATGCAGTGAAGGCTTACCATGTAGAGAAACGTGAAGCCAGTAAGAAGACCTGGGTATCTGTGACCAGCAACTGCCATGCTCTGACACACAAGGTGGAAGATTTGCAAGAAGGAGCCATGTACTACTTCAGAGTTATTGGAGAAAATGAGTATGGAGTGGGTGTTCCCCAGGAGGCCAAAGGTGGCACAAAGATCACAGGTAAGACGTGTAATTGTTTTTCACTATGGTTTTACCTTTTTACATTCTTTTATCAAACAGTACATCAATAAGTTTCATCTGCCTGTTACAGAGGTACCAACTCCACCCATGAAACTTGGAGTTGTAAATGTTACCAAGGACTGCATTACAATTGGTTGGACCAGACCTGAGTATGATGGAGGTAGCAGAGTCACTGGTTACCTGATTGATGCCCTGGAGAAGGGACAGACTAAGTGGGTGAAATGTGCCACGGTGAAGACCATGACCCACACTATCAAGAGCCTGAGGGAAGGTGCAGAGTATTTCTTCAGAGTCCGGGCTGAGAACCATGCAGGACTCAGTGAACCAAAGGAAATGATTGTGCCTGTTCTTGTCAAGGAAATACAAGGTATTAATTCTATCTTCAACTTGGCATAGTGTGGTTTGATGGATTACTGATTGCATTTCAACAGCAAGTAGTAGAAAACAGGAGATTAGGCAGCAAACAGAACTCTCATGAATGACTATAAATAAATAAGAATTTCAAAGTTTGATTATTACATTACATTACCAAGAATATTTCATTGCTCTTATGGAACTAAAAATAATTACCATAAATTCTGGACTATAAGCCGCTACTTTTTTCCCACGCTTTGAACCCTGCGGCTTAAATAACGGTGTGGCTTATAGGATGATTTTACCTTACTGCCTGCCACACACCAGGGAGGAATCTGCGAGAATGGGTGATATTTACAACTCCCTATTGTTACTGATGGCAGCTTCAAGTACCATACATAAAGAAATTACCATAACATTTGGCCAAGTGTAGATAAAGAAAAAAGGTGTAAAAAATCGATTCGAAGAGGATCACACACGCTCCAGTGACAGCGATAACGAAAGAAACTGATGAAGTGAGCGAGGAGGTATTGAGACTGTTCAATTCAGACACTGAAGAAGAGGACTTCAGTGGTTTTAGTGGTTAGGAGGAAGATGAAGAAGGAAAATAACTTTTCCTGGTAGGCTGTGTTCACCTAATAAAGCTCTCCAGAGACCGTCATAAATTTAAAGCATCTCAGAATTAATTCACACGTCATGCGTAATGTTAAATAAAAAAAGATATTACAACAGAAATAAGTACTTGTTTTTTATCTTTATATTTTCAAAATAAATATAAAGTCCTACTCTAATAAAAAAACAAAAATTGTTCACTTCCAAGCACTTTCAAGTGTTTTTCAAGTCATTTTAAGTCCACTAATCCACAGCCAGTGCAAACGCAAGTCAGTCTCATATCGGCACAAATCCAAAGGAAACCCTGATAAATCCACCACCAAAAAAAAGGAAAGAGAAAATGTGCTTTTAAGAAAACCTTTCATTTTCTATTATTATCTTTCCATATTTTGATGGAAAATCATTTAAATTTACTTTTTAGGTGACAATGTCACAATGTGGACACCCGCGGTTTATAAACCAGTGCGGCTTTTACGTGTACAAGATTGATTTTCTTTCTAAAATTAGTCTCTGCAGCTCATATACAGGTGCGCTCTATAGTTCGAAAAATATGGTAAATATGATTCAGACCATAGTTAGATATGCTGTATTACCAAAGTGAATTATGATGTAACTTGTCATTCTTGTGTTTTGACAGAGGCTCCAGAGTTTGACCTGAAGAACTACCCCAAGAACACAGTTTATGTAAAAGCTGGATCAGATCTGACCTTTGAGATTCCTCTGACTGGCAGGCCGATGCCTAAAGTGGCTCTCTCCAAAAACAACGTTGTCATCAAGGGATCAAAGAGGCTGCTGGCTGAAGTAACTCCAGACAGTTTGATTATGACCCTGACTGAAAGCACCTCTAGTGACGCTGGTAAATATGAGATCACCGCCTCAAACGCAGGAGGAACCACCAAGATCTTCATCATTATTGTTGTTCTGGATCAGCCTGGGCCTCCTGTTGGTCCAGTGGAGATCGGAGAAGTCGGAGAAACCACAGTGTGTCTCAAATGGGCTCCTCCAGAGTACGATGGTGGTAGTCCTGTTACCAATTACATTGTTCTGAAACGGGAAACCAGCACTCCAACCTGGTCAGAGGTGTCGACCAGTATCGCCAGAAGCTCCATCAAAGCAACAAAGTTGTCTAAAGGAGAGGAGTATCAGTTCAGGATTAAAGCCCAGAACCGCTACGGAGTCAGCAGCCACATTGACAGCAAACCGGTCACCATCAAACTCCCATATAGTGAGTCCACACAGTCCATCCAACCCTGTTTGTATTTAAGACAGAGTATTAGGAAATAACCTACAAAAATACAGGTTTTAATCTGTATACATGATATTGTATTTTCTTTTGGCTGTTTTAATGCAGGTGTTTAGATGAAACTTATTCAGCTGTATTTTAAAATAACAGATGTAATCATATTTACCACACAGATACATCCACATTTAGATACTTGTCAAAATATTTTCCAGGAAAACTCCCTGATACTCCATTTTGAATTCTCAGCTTATTCAAAATGCAGTGACTGAAAGTGCAGTGTTTTGCAAAGGGGATGGTCATATCACTTCCTCTAATTGTCCATATAGTGTATCTTTCATTTGGTCTTTGTTGAATAAATACAAATGTCATTTAACTCTACTATGGATCCTTCATCACAGCTATCCCTGGACCTCCATCCACACCTTGGCTTGGATTCGTCTCCAGGGAGAGCCTGACTGTCTGCTGGAATGAGCCAGTGAACGATGGTGGAAACCCTGTATTCGGATATCATCTGCAGATGAAGGAGAGGAGCAGCATCTTGTGGCAGAAGGTCAATAAAACAGCTATTCCAGGAAACCAGTGGCGTGTCACAAATATCTGCCCTGGACTGATCTATGAATTCAAAGTGGCTGCTGAAAATGCAGCTGGTATTGGAAAGTTAAGCAAGACATCTGAAGAAGTTCTGGCTATTGATGCCTGTGGTGAGTGTTTTTAGTTTCATATCTGCCTCCAGTTTGTCACAAAGTTAGATAATTTAGCAAAAAAAGTTGATGTGTGTTTTGGATATTAAAAAACCTGAGAATGACATCGTAAGCTTCAACTGAGACACATCTATTGTTTTATTGTTGCAGAGCCCCCAGCAAATGTCAGAGTCACTGAAGTGACCAAGAACTCAGTGAGTCTGGCTTGGCAGAGGCCTCCATTTGATGGTGGCAGTAAAATCACTGGTTACAATGTGGAGAGAAGAGAAGCTCCAAATGGCAGATGGGTGAAGGCCAACTTCTCCAATGTAATTGAGCTGGGCTTCACGGTGTCTGGACTAAACCAGAATGAGTCCTATGAATTCAGAGTTTATGCCAAGAATGCTGTTGGGTCCGTCAGCAACCCATCATTCATTGCTGGACCAGTCACCTGTGTGGACGCTTGCGGTGAGTTACATGGTAGACATTAACACAAAATGAAATGTTGTCTACTGAAATACTGAAATAGGAGTGTTGCAGAAAATTGACCAAAGGCTGTTAGATATAAATAAACAATCAAACTAATGAGTAATGGGAAAACTATATAATCTGTCACCATGTCAAGACATCCTTGCTAGACAGATGATAATCTGATTGAATCTTGACTCTCGGCAGCAATATTTATTTGTAATGGCAGGATGTAAAAGTACTTACCCATTATTCCACAGCGTTCAACTTGTAAACTTTTTCTCACAACTCTTTTTTTTTTTCTTTTATGAAGGACTAGTTTTATTTAGGTTTTTAATGTTTTGAAGGTTTTTTAGTGGTTTTAGCCTTTGTTTATCCTATTAGTATTCAATTTTTAATTTAATTCAGTTTTATTTATATAGCCCAGTATCAGAACAAGGTTGCCTTACAGGGCGTCACAGAATTTAAGCAAACCAACAGTCAATAAAACAATTGTGTACAATAATACCATGTATTTTCTGTGGTTAAAAGATGATTGGCAGACAACTTTACAATTATTACTGCTGTCCTCTGAAAAGGGGATTGTCACCAACTGTTTAATTTTGAATAATTTGTCCAGCGATCAGAAAATCACTATCTTCTCTATTTTATGTTTCTGAATCCTTCTGTTGAATTTCTGTACATTACTGATGGAAGTGCATTGTGTCCTACAGGGGCTCCAGCCATCGATCTTCCTCCAGAGTATCTGGATGTGGTTCAGTTCAAAGCTGGCTCCTCTGTTAAACTGAGAGTCGGAATCATCGCTAACCCTCTGCCAACCATTGAGTGGCAGAAGGATGGAAAGGAGCTTGTACAAACTTCTACTCTTTCTGTGGAAAGTACAACCGATTCCTCTGCTGTTCTGATTAAGGATGCAACTCGCCATTCAACAGGATCATATGAAATTAAGATCAGGAATGTTCTGGGCTCTGCTTCTGCAACCATCAGGATGGAAGTTTTAGGTATTTAAAGCTTCATCACCAGTGCCTTGTTCATTCATGTCTGAATGGCTAAACTCTTATAACCATCTTCAGTTATCCTTCTGTTGTTGATTCATTCTTCCTTTTTTATCTTCCCTCAGACAAACCTGGTCCACCAGCTGGGCTCATTAACTTCAACTCAATCACCGCAGACCGCATTGTGTTCAGCTGGGATCCCATTCCAGAGTCTGATCAAGGAGGATCAAAAGTGACCCACTACATTGTGGAAAGACGTGAAACTAGCAGAGTGGTCTGGTCCACAGTGTCGGACAACCTTGAACAGAACTTCGTCTCCGTTGGTAAACTGGTTCGTGGAAACGAGTATGTGTTCCGTGTGATGGGAGTCAACAAATTTGGAGTTGGAGAAGCACTGGAGTCAGAGCCAGTCATCGCCAAGAACGCATTTGGTGAGACCCATTAACACTGTTCACACTGACAGTTTTACAAAAAAACCCAAACAGCACAACTGTAAAAAATTTATAATTGTATGTCATATAGTATTTCTGTACACATTTCATGACCATATTTGTGTTATCATTTCCCCAGTGAATCCTGGGCAGCCTCGTACTCCTGAGGTGAACACCATCACTAAGACCACGATGATTGTAGAATGGGACAAACCCGGCGTAGATGGAGGCAGTGCTGTGACGGGATATTATCTGGAGAGACGCGATAAGAAGAGTCTGCGCTGGATCAGAGTTTACAAAGATCCAATCAGTGACATCAAACAGGCTGTTTATCATCTGACTGAAGGAAATGAGTACCAGTACAGAGTCTGTGCCATAAATAGAGCTGGAGAGGGACCATTCTCCGATGCCTCAGACTTCTACAAAGCTGCTGATCCAGTTGGTAAGAAATCCAGATCCACAAGTAGTATATGCACAGATTTAAGTCAACATCCAACACATTGCTCATTTTTAATATATTTTCACAAAGCCTGGAAAAAAATGTTACTGCTGTCAGAAAATTGCATGAATTAGACGAATGAAAAAAATGCTCTTCAGACAAATCGAAAGTGGAAAATACAGAGGATTTAAACTTTATTAAATAAAGCTAAACAAAAAAAGTTTTACTATACAATTTACAATCACATTCTCTCAAAATATGGAAAACGATCAAATTTTTTTCAAGTTTCCATCAGTAACTATTAAAACTATAAAAAACAGGTAAATGTTATTTTTAAATAACTTGATCACATAAATGGCATCACATTTTTTTATTTATTTAACCTTTATTTAACCAGGTAAGTTAGTATAAATAGATATAAATGGCATCACATAGAAAACAGGGAAGGAAACAATTGTTTCTGGGTTTTTTTTACCAAATTTACTGAACATCTTCAAAAAAAGTATTAGCTGAAATTTGCAATTAATCAGAAACAAATGGAGATAGATCGAACTCTGACAATAACAAATGCTCTAAACTTCCACTGCTTTTTTATTTTAATAGATCCACCAGATGAGCCTTGTAAACTGAAGGTGGTTGACTCCACAAAGACCTCCATCACTTTGGGTTGGTCCAAGCCTGAATGGGATGGAGGCAGCGAGGTGACCAGCTATATGGTGGAGAAACTGGTGGAAGGACAAGAAGAATGGGCCATGATCACCACCAAGGGAGAGGTCAAGACTGCGGAATATGTTGTACACGACTTAAAACCAGATGTCAACTACTTCTTCAGGGTGTCTGCTGTGAACTGTGCTGGCCGTGGAGAAGCACTGGAAATGACAGAACCTGTGCAGGCCAAAGACATCCTCGGTACGTCCATGAGTCAAACTGAAACGGGTTACATATAAAGTTTTATTCACAAAACTTTAAAGTTACATATTAACTTTCTGATGAAATGTTACAAATGCATAGTGTTAATTAAATTAACAATACATTTTCTGTTTTCCTTGTTATTACACATTGTTTTCTCTTTGTGATGTTTCTATCTGTGCTTTCCACAGAGGAGGCCCAGATTGACTCCGATGTGGCCATGAGAACTCACTACATCGTGAAGGCTGGTAAAGATGTGGAACTGTCTGTTCCCATCAAGGGCCGTCCTGCTCCGACTGCCTCCTGGAGTAAGGGTGAAGAATGCATTGACCGTGACCCCAAGTATGAGTTCCACCACTCAGACACCACCACAGTGCTCGTTATGCGTGAGGTGACCAGACTCGACACTGGAAAGTACACAGTGAAAATCGAGAATGGAGTGGGAGAGCCAAAGACCTTGACCCTGTCCGTGAAGGTTCAGGACACTCCAGCTCAATGCAGGAACCTGGTCCTTAAGGATGTAACTCGTGGTAAAGTGACTCTGTGCTGGGAGCCACCACTGCTCGATGGAGGAGCTGAGATTACAAACTACGTTGTGGAAAAGAGAGACTCATCAAAGAGATCATATTCTGCAGTAACTAGCAAGTGCACAGATCTGACATACACTATTGAGGATCTGTCTGAGAAGACATCTTTCTTCTTCCGTGTGCTGGCAGAGAATGAGAATGGAGTTGGTGATCCATGTGATACACCGGAGCCAGTGAAGGCCACAGAGACTCCAGGACCAGTTAAAGAGGTGTCTATGAAGGATTCATCCAAGACTTCTGTGACTCTGCAGTGGTTGAAACCTGATTATGATGGTGGCAGTATCATCACTGACTACGTCATTGAGAAGATGGTGAAGGGTGAAGAGTCTTGGTCTTTGGGAGGAACCAGCAAGCAGTGCGAGTTTGAGGTCAAGAAGCTGAAGGAGCACACTGATGTGACCTTCAGAGTTGCTGCAAGGAATGAGAAGGGACAGGGCGACTTTGTGGAGGTTGGACCCATTAAAGTCATCGACTACATTATCACACCTGAGGCCTGCCTTGATGAGTACCCAGGTGGTCGCATCAATGTCAGGCTCGGCCACAATGTCCATATTGAGCTGCCATACAAAGGTAAGCCCAAACCTGCAGTCTTCTGGTTGAAGGACAGCCTACCTCTGAAGGAGAGTGACCAAATTCGCTTCAAGACTACTGAGAACAAAGCTACTCTGATGATGAAGAATGTTACCAAGGAAAATGAGGGTAAATACACACTCACCCTCGACAATAAGGTGAACAGGAAGTCCTTCCACATCCATGTGGTCACACTCGGACCACCATCGAAGCCAGCTGGACTGATCCGTCTAGATGAGGTGAGGGCCGAGAGCATCAGAATCTCCTGGGATGAACCAAATGATGATGGTGGTGGAGATATCACCTGCTACACTGTGGAGAAGCGTGACACCTCAAAGACTGACTGGAAGATGGCATGCTCTAGTGTGGAAGGAACCGAGTTTAAGGTGCCAAATCTGATCAAGGGAGTCCAGTACCAGTTCAGAGTCCGTGCTGAGAACAGATATGGAGTCAGCGAGCCCCTGCTGTCTCAGATGGTCATTGCCAAACACCAGTTCAGACCTCCAGGCCCTCCAGGTAAGCCTGTGGTCTACAATGTGACAAATGATGGTATGACCATCCAGTGGGAGAAACCCATCTACGATGGTGGTACCCCAATCCAGGGCTACCACGTAGAGAAGAGGGAAAAGAACAGTATCATGTGGCAGAAGGTCAACCCAGTGCTCATCAAAGAAACAGACTTCAGGATCCTGGAGCTGATTGAAGGCCTCGAGTATTCATTCAGAGTTTATGCCCAGAATGACGCTGGATTCAGCCGCATGAGTGACGAGAGCAAACCCACCATGGCTGTTAGTCCTGTTGGTGAGTTCTGGGTCATAACTATGAAAAGAGTATAAAAATCTTCTGTCATTTTTGTGTAATTTTATGTGTCTACAATGGCATATATCATAATATGGTGTTCTGTAAATTCAGTTAAAACAACCATTTAGAATTAATCTATTAAGATTCTTATTGAGTGTTTTGTTTTGTTGCCATCTTGCTAATATCCTCATGAATGTCAATTATTTAGATCCTCCTGGTCAGCCTGACTACACTGATGTGACTAGTGACTCTGTGACACTGAAATGGGAGGCACCCAAACGTGATGGTGGAAGCAAGATCACTGGATACACCATTGAGAAACGACAGGGACATGGTCGCTGGTTCAAGGCCAACCTGACTGATGTCCATGAATGTCTGCATACCGTCACCGGTCTGGCAACCAACGAGCGCTATGAGTTCAGAGTGATTGCTAGAAATGCCATTGGTGTTGTCAGCCCTCCATCTAACTCATCTGGTTTGATTGTGGTCAGAAGTGAGAATGGTGAGTAAATACATTCAGTAAATGCAAAATTAGTAGCAGAGATAATTTGCTATGTAAATCGATCATTGCTTTTCTTATTTTCTTTCTATGCTCTAACATTATTCAGTAGCACAGCAGAAAAACAAGATGTGATATTAACTGATTTGCATACTTCTTTAAATCAGCCTCTCCAAATATCGAGTTTGGGCCCGAGTACTTTGAAGGCCTGACAGTGAAGGCTGGAGAAAACATCAGGCTGAAGGTGACCATCACTGGACGTCCTGTTCCTAAAGTTGTCTGGTTCAGAGATGGTGTAGAGGTGACCAAGAAGATGATGGACATCCTTAACGTTCCTGGATCCAGCACCCTGTTTGTCAGAGACGCAGATCGTAGCCATCGTGGTCTCTACACTGTAGAAGCCACAAATGGATCTGGAAGCAAGAAAGAGGATATTCTTGTCCAAGTCCAAGGTATGAGCTTTTGACTTGTTATTGCTACATCCATTACATACATTTGTTTTCTACTTAAAAACATAAAATTCTGAATCAAAGACAGTCCTCAAGGAAAGTCGCACTTGCAAGAAATCAAATCGTCTTAAACAACAACCTTAAATTGAGAAATATATTCGATCTCATAAAACTACAGTATTTTCCAAAGTATAAGTCACTTTTTTTTCATAGTTTGGCTGGTCCTGTGACTTATACTCCAGTGCAACTTATAGATGTTAAAATATATAATTTCACATATTCTTAACCCTAGAACACTATCGCCGGGTGATTTTCACCCGGTTAACATGGTTAACCAATGGGACTAATTTTAGCGATAGTGTTCTAGGGTTAAATATGATTTTCACACTGACTGACATGACCAAGGAGTAAACATCACCTACCACCAGAGGGCGCTCTAGGCTTGTGACAACTACCGGTATCTGCTACACCGGTTTATTCTTCGGTGGTTTCATTCTTCTTTGTTAGTGTTTTTTTCTGTGAACCTTCCCCAGAGGACTATTCATTGTCGTAACCAACCCTCCCTCTACAAATGTGCATTTGTCTTCAATGAAGACAAAAAAATAGTGATTACGCATTGGGGCATAGCAGATTGGGGGGCTTTAGCTGGACATTGAAGTTTCAGACATTTGTTTTGACTTCATGGAGGAGGTCACATAACCGGAGCTGCTCTTTTGTTCTGCGGCTAATGTTATAGCAACTTTATGTTGGTGGCTGAAAACAGCCATCAGTTAGTTGTTCGGCAAACAAAGACCCAAAAACTCCTCCAGGCTCCCCTGGTCCATTCCCCACTGATGTAAACCATACAGTTTAAGAACTAACCAGCTAACAAACATCTAACAGCTACCCCATTAGCATTAGATCACTCTGGGGCAAATGTTTACTGTACATGAATCACAAGTAAACACCAGCTACATCTAGATTCAACTGACTAAATTCTGTATCTATTATAAAAACACCTGAGGCAGACAAAGGATCTGATAAACTGAGCATACACCTTTGGGACAAACAGCTGTGATCACTGTAGTGATATGCATGTATATGATAGTGAGTATGCTACCACATCTCCGCTGGCCAACAAGCATCATTGATAAAATAAGTTCATAAATGAGTAAACACTGTTGCAACCAATAGTATCACCAAGAACACTATAACACATCATTATAACATGCTGTTCAAGATGAAATATCTGTTCTTAGTCTCGGATTTTGTAAAATAAAATTCAGAGCTAGCTGTTTCATGTGCATTCACAGCGCTGTATTCTGCTGCAATAATGGTTTTATTCCTGAAAGACAGTTTAGTATCCAGGCCCCGAAATCAACATTCAACTCCATAGAAAGACATTTCAGTCTCATCTTACGCAGCACTTAATCTGTGACTGAAACAATACTACAAATAAAATATATTACCGACGTCAAAGAGCTAGCTGTGCAGCTAATCCATTAGTGCTTACTAAATGTTTGACTGATACCAACAGACACTCCAGTCAAATCTCCTGTTCCAGTTCATATGAATAAAGAACAATCATTCTGTACCTGTAGATGAACAGGGACAACTCAATATGTTTTCATTTCTTTAACTCATTCGTTCTCTCCATCAGTTAAATCAATGCTGACATTTATTCGTGTTTTAGTCCATGCTGTCTCTCCCGTCTATCTTTCTTCTGTCCTTTTTTTTCCCTCCCAAAAAAAATGAGACAAATACTCCGGTGCAACCTATATATGTTTTTTTCTTCTTCATGATCCATTTTTTGACAGGTGCAACTTATACACCAGTGCGACTTATAGTCTGAAAAAATACAGTACAATAAAAATCTAGCCATTGAAATATTCTAAGCAATTTGAAATGTAAAATGTGTGTTAAATTTGTCAGCTATTTCAATTTTCTATCTCTGTCCTGTAGATACTCCCGGAGAGCCTGTTGGACCCATCACTTTCAGTAACATCTCAGAAGGCAGGTGCACTCTGTCCTGGAACCCTCCTGAGAATGATGGTTGCTCTGAGATTTCACATTATATTGTTGAGAAGAGGGAAACTGCCAAGATTTCTTGGGCCTTAGTGTCTGATGAGTGTAAGGAGTGCACATTCAACGCCACCAAACTCATCAAGACCAATGAGTACCAGTTCAGGGTTTCTGCTGTCAACAAGTTTGGAGTTGGTCGACCACTGGAGTCCAGCCCCATCATTGCCCAGCTACAGTACAGTAAGTGGGAAAAGCTTTTCATTACATCATCTGACTGATTAACACATTATTACATGCAGAGATTTTTTTTGCCTTAAACACAATGCCTTGCATGTGATAATATTTCCTGATGTATGTCTCAAGAATCTCCAAGTCTTTGAAAACTGTAAATTTTCTCTTACTTCTCCAATGAGCTTCAAAAACACCAGACCTATGTCAAGTATATATGGTCTACAAGAAGACACTGTGTAGTTTTTATTAACTGATCATTATTGTTCTCCAGCAACTCCTGATGCCCCTGGTACTCCTGATGCCACTGAGGTGACCGGAGAGAGCATCACTCTGTCTTGGACTCCTCCATCTTCTGATGGAGGAAATCCCATCCAGCACTACATTGTAGAGAAACGGGAAAAGAAGACTGTCCGCTTCTACAAGGTGATGACCAAAAAGCCCATCATTGAATGTGCTCACAAGGTTCTCCATCTGACTGAGGACATGGAGTATGAGTTCCGAGTCATGGCTGTGAACGACGCTGGTGTGGGTACTCCTAGCAACATCTCTATGCCAATTAAAGCTGCTGAACCAAAGGACATCCCCTGTGCTCCATCTGTGGTCTGCGTGTCTGACTCCACCAATACCTCCATCAGTCTGGAATGGACCAAACCTGCAGATGACGGAGGCATGGAGATCCTGGGCTACATTGTTGAGATGGTGAAGGGAGAAGGAGATGAATGGAAGAGAGTAAATGAAGACCTGGTAGCAGAAACTCGGTATGTAGTGACTGGATTGCAGACAGAAGCTGAGTATAGGTTCAGAGTCGCAGCTGTCAATCATGTGGGCAGAGGTGAGGAAAAGGAGACGCCAGAGCCAGCTCAGGCTGTAGACCGGCTGACAGCTCCTCAGGTGGACATCGATGCCACCTTCAAGCAGACACATATCGTCAAGGCTGGTGGATCGGTTTGTCTGGGCATCTATTTCAGAGGAAAGCCTGTTCCCACTGCCACCTGGGTGAAGGAAGATGGAGAACTGAATGTTAAGTCAGAGATCACAACAACAGATGATTACACCTCTCTCAGCCTTGAAAACTGCTCTAGAAATGATACTGGCAAATACACAGTCAACCTGGAGAATGTTAGTGGCAGCAAGGCAATTACATTCGTTGTGAAGGTGATTGACACTCCTGGACCACCACAAAATGTGGCTTTCAAAGAGGTCTCCAGAGGAACTGTCACTCTAAGTTGGGAGACACCTCTGAACGATGGTGGAGCCAGAATCCACCATTATATTGTGGAGCGGCGTGAGGCCAGTCGACGCACTTGGCAGCAGTCTGGCAGCAAGTGCACAGGCCACGTCCTGAAAATTCAAGACCTGCTGGAAGGAGTACCATACTTCTTCAGAGTGTCAGCTGAGAACCAGCATGGTATGGGTGAGGCGTTTGAGTTGACCGAGCCAGTCATTGCCACTGCTGAGCCAGCTTCACCAAAAAGACTGGATGTCCTAGATACCACAGACAGCTCTGTGTCTCTCGGCTGGCTCAAACCAGAACATGATGGTGGCAGCCGCATCCAGGGCTATGTCATTGAGGCCAGGCCAAAGGGAGGAGATAAATGGATGGTGGTTGGCAATACAACAAATCTCACCTATGCAGTTGAAAAGCTCAACAAGGGAGATGAATATGACTTCCGTGTTAAGGCTAAAAATGAATCTGGTTACAGCACAGCAAGGGAAACTCTAGCTCCAGTGCTGGTCAAAGAGCCTCACATTGAACCTGCTGCTGATCTGAGTGAGATCCCCAACCAGCTCATCAATTGCAGGTCTGGCAGCACCTTCACCATTGAGATTCCCATCAGTGGTAGACCTGCTCCAAAGGTTTCATGGAAACTCGAAGAGATGAGGCTGAAGAATTCTGATAGAGTCACTATCAAAGTAATGAAGGATAGAACCAGCATCTCAGTGAAGGAGGCCATGAGAGGAGATGGTGGTAAATACTACCTGACCCTGGAAAATGTCACAGGAGCCAAGACATTCACTGTTGAGGTCAACGTGACTGCCAGACCCAGTCCTCCAACTGGACCTATTGAGGTCTCTTCCATCACATCTGAGTCTTGCGTCCTAAACTGGGAAGCACCAGAGGATGATGGTGGTACCAGCATTACCAACTATATTGTCGAGAAGCGTGAGTCTGGCTCAACTGCCTGGCAGCTGATCAACTCCAGCGTAAAGAGAATGTCTCTCCATGTCAGTCATCTGACCAAGTACATGCAGTACACATTCAGGGTCTCAGCAGAAAACAGATTTGGTGTCAGTAAGCCCACAGAGTCTGAGACCATCGTTGCAGAGCATCCTTTCAGTGAGTGAAATCTATCAAATTTAATTTTAATGTGTTATTAAAATATGTTAATATGATTTCATTGAGTGTTGCAGAAATGAGTCCAGAAACTGTAAAATTAACTAAAGTTTTGCACATGGTATACTCTACTATTTCAGTGATTTCTTAAAAATCGTTTTAGTGAGATACCATACATTAAGTCTGATGAATATGGCATAAAGAAGTCAGAAGTTCAGTTTCTGAGTTATCCTGCTAAACACATCATCCCTATAGCTCTGTGTTTTTATGGCATACTGGGCTCTTATGGAGGCCAATTAAAAATGTGTCTTTTAATTGCAGCACCTCCTGGCCCACCAACAAAGCCTACTGTGTTCAATGTCACTGCCAACACAATGACTCTGAAATGGGAGGAGCCTTACAATGATGGAGGAAGCAAGGTGACAGGCTACTGGATTGAGAAGAAGGAGAGGAACAACATACTGTGGGTACGGGAGAACAAGATCCCCTGCTTTGAGTGCTACTACAAGGCAGAGGGTCTGGTTGAAGGCCTGGAATACCAGTTCAGGATTTATGCCATGAACAGTGCTGGACTCAGCAAAGCCAGTGAGGCCTCCAAAGGTGCCATGGCCCAGAATCCTGTTGGTGAGTTCAATATCACGCCATTCAGTGACTGTTGAGTTCATAAGTCTGATGCACATACACGTAAAACAAAAACTGTCATTCTGTCATTCACCAGATCCACCAAGCAAACCTGAAGTCACAAAAGTCACCAGAACCACAGTCGCCCTGAAGTGGTCAGCGCCGCTTAATGACGGTGGCAGTCCAATCATAGGATACATCATAGAGCGGAAGCCATACACCCTGAGTGGAGAGGGCCGCTGGTTAAAATGTAACTACACCAATGTCACAGACAATTTCTACACCGTCACTGCTCTGGGAGAAGGAGAACCATATGAATTTAGAGTCATCGCCAAGAACGCCAACCAAGTGTTCAGCATTCCTTCAGAGTCCACCGGATCTGTGCAGTGCAAGACAGACTTTGGTATGATGGGGAACTTTGATCCTGGTATTATTTTTCTTAACTTGGGAGGTGGATAAACTACTGCTACCCAATCTACCACTGATATAATAGTAGTTTGGTGGTAATTAAGTAAGCAAAATAATAAAACAGATACTTGGAAGTTATTTATCCTTGACTTTATTTGAAACAGCTAAAGGGAGTAAATAAAGTTAAATATATCAATGAATAAATACATCTAATACTGAATTAAATACAAACTAAAAAAAATTGTAGTTGATTATTGTCATAAATTCTTATTATTTAGAACTTTCAGATTTCTCATTAGTCCATTCCTCCATTTGAGGACTGGGATATTATCTCTTGACCATTGTCAAAGTTTGCTAATATTGACAGTTTTTAAAATGAGAATTATAAATAGTGAGGTCAGAGGAATGATACAAACAGTAACATACTTTACCCCCATAGTATAACTATCCTTTTTAAATGCATTTTTATATCAGCCATGTCCTTGTTTTCAATCCAACAGAGCCTCCAAAGGCCCAGCTGGACAGCAAACTCCTGTCTGAGACTGTGATGGTTAGAGCTGGTTCAGACCTGGTTCTGGATGCTGCTGTGGGAGGCAGACCTGACCCGAAGGCCTCCTGGTCAAAGGGCACCCGTGAGCTGGAGATGTGTGAGAAATATCAGCTGCAGTACACTCCCACCAAAGCCATGGCCATCATCAAGTTCTGTGACAGAGATGACACTGGAAAATACATTCTGACTGTCAGGAATGTGAGTGGAACCAAGACCGCTGAGGTCAACGTCAAGGTGCTTGGTAAGTTCTTCTGAGTGATTTCTCCTCACATTTTATCTAATAGTGACATTATATATATAATAAAACAAAAATGGTGAAAATATTTTTTGAAACTTCCAAACTATACCTTATTTATGTCTAATTAGATACTCCTGGAGTATGCGACGGCAGCATCGAGATCAGTAAAATCACAGAGGAGTCATGCACTCTGAGCTGGAAGCCTCCTCTCGAGGATGGAGGTGATGATATATCACACTACATTGTAGAAAGACGAGACACAAACAGACTGAACTGGGTCATCATGCAGTCTGAGTGCAAAGAGCTTACCTGCAACATCACTGGACTGTTCAAGAATACAGAGTACCTGTTCAGAGTTCGTGGAGTCAACAAGTATGGACCTGGAGTCTATCTGCAGTCAGGTCCAATGGTCGCAAGGAACACTTTCAGTAAGTTCAGTCAAATAAACCTGGAATCAGTCATCATTATATATATATATGATGAAAAAAGCACAAAGAGCACACCTTATTAAAAATAAATCAATACAAAAAGTAAACTAACCCCGATTTTCTCTCATCCAGCTGTGCCAACTCCTCCTGGAGCTCCAGAGATCCTGGTTTCAGGAAAGGACTTTGCAACCATTGAATGGCTGAAGCCTGAGAGTGACGGCGGCAGCCCTCTGATCCACTACTTGGTAGAGAGACGTGAGAGGAAGAGCGCCCGCTGGGTGAAGGTGAATCGTGATGGAGCTCACCTGGACACCACACTGAAGGTGTCTGGTCTTGTTGAAGGAAACATCTACCAATTCAGAGTGACGGCCATCAACAAGGCCGGAGAGAGTGAAGCTAGCGAGGTGTCACTCTATGTGGTCTGCAGAGTGCCCACATGTAAGTCTGAATCATAAATCTACAATAAAGCTTGTTTATTTAGAAAGAAAACAAGAGGATCATGTACAGAGAAAACCAGTTTAAAGTCATACATTTATATGACAAATATTAAATGTTTTGCGGACATTAACCTGGTTGAATTTCTGTTAAACACACACTTAAAGTCATAGAGTGTCTGTCATTTCAACTCCATCACCTTAATGTAAACATTATCAGTATATAGTTCAATCACTGAATGTTGTTTCTCCTCTCAGGCACTCCAGCCCCTCCTTCCATCCCCCGTATCATCGATACTCATGCTGACAGCATCAGCCTGGCCTGGTCCCGACCGGTGGAGGACGGTGGAGCCGATGTTATGGGCTACATCCTGGAGATGCAGGAAGCTGGAGCAGAGGAGTGGACAAAGGCCCATGAGAAAACTTTGCGAGCCAACGAATATGTCGTGGCAGGACTGTCTGCCGGAAAGAAGTACTGCTTTAGAGTAGCAGGAATCAACATCAACGGCACCGGAGACTTCAGTGAACCATGTGCCGAGACCGAACCAGTTGAGAGGATTGGTGAGTTACATTTACATTTCCTTTTATCAAATGAACGTCTGTTAAAGCAACAGGTAAAATATAGAGATAGATAGATAGATAGATAGATAGATAGATAGATAGATAGATAGATAGATAGATAGATAGATAGATGGCTTTATT
>JAPTGZ010000015.1:38348110-38363884 GCA_029814645.1 Fowleria isostigma | reverse complement strand
TCCATCCATCCATCCATCCATCCATCCATCCATCCATCCATCCATCCATCCATCCATCCATCCATTCATTTTCTGAACCCGCTTTATTCTCACTAGGGTCACGGGGTCGCATGGAGCCTATCCCAGCTACTTAAGGGCGAAGGTGGGGTACACCCTGGACATTTCACCAGAAAAACAAAATGTTCCATGGGTAGAACTAGTAACACATATATGGTTTGTTCCTAGTAGGCGTCCAAGGGGGAAAGAGTTGAGATGGTTCTTCCGTGATGACGACAGTGGCTCAGTGCCCAGGCCAGTCTTATAAATACACTGTCCTTAAATCCAGAGGTGGCAAAAGTACTCACATTCTGTACTTAAGTATAAGTACAGCTACTTGGGTGAAAAAATACTCTTGTGAAAGGAGAAGTACTGATTCAACTCTTTTACTTAAGTAAAAGTAATAAAGTACAACAACAAAAAGTAAAACTGCCTTTTTTGCCATGAATGAAACAGTACTATTTAACCAGACAAAATCATAAATTTATTTATTTTTTTTTATTTCACAGTGAATGAAACAACGTATATTACACACTGTCACATCCATTTAGTTTGAAAAAGTAATGAGCCTATTTTGAGAATGTAAGGAGTATAAAGTACAGATATTTATGCAAAAATGTAGGGAGGAAAAGTCACAAGTTTTCAGAAAAAAACAAACAAATGCTCAAGTAAAGTACAGATGTCTAAAAAGTCTACTTAAGTACAGTCACAAAGTACTTATACTTAATTACTTCTCACCTCTGCTTAAATTTAGAAGATATCAGGGTGCCATACTGTGACTTTTCATTTTCTCTTTGGATTAAACCAGAATCATCCATATTCAATTCTTAAGTGGCTTTCTTTTTGTCAGACAAGTGAATATTTGACAGCTCTGATGAGGGCTGGAGGTTCAGCCGAAACCATCAGCAGGTAGAAAACATCTCCTCTGAACCAGAATCATTTGGAAAAAACGCACATTGTGAAACCCAAGGCTGAATGTGATTCACATTTACTGTGCCTGACACAGTCTATTCTCTCAGCTTTATGCCACTGCTGTACTTATAGGCTTAATAATAGCAACATGGACAATCATGTAATCACACAGAATTATGAAACATAAAGAATAAGGTATGAACTGAAGAAGTCTCTGGGATGAGAGATGAAACATTTTCAAAAAATAACTAAACTAGTCCAGTTGAACCAAGATGAACTACCAAGAAAAATAGGGAATTTATTTGTGAATATATATTTTATGCTAAAATATACAAACCACATTACTGAAATATTCAACCCAGGTACAAAATCAAAATGAAGCATATGCTAATGTAATATTTACACAAAAAGAAAGCCCATCACTAGTTGAGTTTCCATTACCATCAGAAATGTCAAAATTCAAATTGCGCAATGGAAAACATAATGGAAACATAGAAATGTCACAAAAACTGTCAAAAATCTCTCATGAGGTGGGTTTTGAGATGTTTTGGAAGTATTGCACAAAGGTGTAATGGAAACATATTTTGTACATTTTCACTTGTCACAGGATCATACATCAGAAGATTTTTCAATGGAAATACCTATAAGTAGCAATTTTTATTATTTATTTTTTTTTTGCAAAAAACTATAATGGAAACCCAGCTAGTGAAATGTTGGACTAAGAAAATTCTCCATTGGACTCAGCAGAAAAGTGAGATGCAACAAGATGCTGATCCAAAGAGCTTTAGTCAAACAATATAAACAATGTGGAAATTTTGAGAAATGTGTTGATTTTATTCAAGAGTCATACTTGTAATAGATATGTTTTGAATTCTTTTAAATTTAATAAACCACATTTTTTCGCTGACAGCTCCACTGTAGTTGTAGATAATAGGTTCCACTCACAGGACAAGTCCTAAAATGACTGCTGTGCAGTACTTGGTGTCAGTTTTATGAGTCAGTATACTAGTGTTTACCATTAGCTCACCTTTGACCCCATGCAGATGGTGTTGACCTCTCACACTCCAACTGATCCCCCTGTTTTGTCCAATATATGGTCTTTTCTGACTCCAAAAACCAACAGTGAAGGCCAAAGCATAAACTATTGGCTTCAAAATGTTAGTTCAGAAACCTGTAGCGTCATGGTTCCTCTGTCTGGGACTCACTTCCAGTCCATGATTACACTAATTGTTCTCATACAGGTGACTGGCAATTACTGCAATTTTATCAAGTAATCCTGATTATTTCTAATAATTGTAATATGACAACTTTGCCAATGCCATTTCTCCCTCTAACATGGCATGTATTATTATTTCCAGACTTTGACTTTTATCTTGTCTTACCAGTTTACATTCTCCCAGTAATTTGCCAGCTATTCCAAGTGTTGTGTAGCAAACTTCAAATGAGCTTCAGCATACTTTTTCTTTAATAATGGAGTCTTCTGGGGCAGCTCTGCCCTAAAAATACCAACAGTAAAGTTTGGAGGTGGAAGCTTCACGGTATGGGGCTGTTTCTCTTCTCATGGAACTGACACAATCCATATTATTGAAGGGAAGATGAAAGGAAGGAGCCATGTAACAGGACATTTTGGAGATGAATCTTCAATCCAACAGGATGATGGGGATGAGAGTCCGGTCGGCCTTCCAGCAGGATACTGAAAAGGATGCCCTCAATTGGTTCCAGAGGAGGAAAATAAACTTGATGGAATGACTCAGTGGAAGTGGAAAGAAGAGAACATCAGGATCCACTCAGAAACCCCCAAGAACCTTCCAGATTTGAAGTATAGCAGCGTCATATATGTAGGGTCAACATCATCACTGTAATGTGTAGTCACGTTCCTTGGGCCGCAGCTAGCTATTCTTATTGAAGCTGAGTATTTGACCGAATGTTTCGATGGTTCATCGAGTTAATTGGATTTCATCATCAAACTGTCACTGAGACTCATTATAGATGACAACAAATGCGTAGCCTGTGTTCTAACCAACGCTGCTGTGTTTCCGTCAGCCATCACCTTAAATCGGTTAATGTTAGACTACTGTTAGTGGAAGACGACCCTTTACCTTGTGCTGGCTTTGGATGTTACATACACATGGCACGAGATTCTCTGATTTTTGAAGTATGGCTGAATGATGTGACACCTAAAAAAAACTTTTTTCAGGAAAAACTTGATTCTCAATTTTATTTTCAATCTACTACTTAAGACAACATAAGTGCAGACTGCAAATATATTGAAAAACATTAACTTTATTTTTTTTAGTATTAGTGCATTGAGACTGACCTCAAAAAAAGCAAAGGCAGTCATAGGTTTCAACAAAGTGACACCATGCACCCTCACACATTTACAACGAGGATTTGTCTGTTCGGTATCTGATGAATCCAGACTAGTTCCAATGGACTGAAGTCGTAGAGCCGTTGTTGTGAATGAGCATCTCTACATCTGTCTGTCTATAACACGTTGTTTGTTGTGACTATGTGGTTCATGTGGGAGAAGGGGTGGGAGGGCTCACCTCATAGAACTATGGGAACCCAGAAGAACGTGTTCTTGACTGATTCAAAATACCTATATTTTTTTGCGTAATAAGAAAATCCATTTTCTTAAAATGAAACTCAATGTGATCTAAAAATTTGATTTTTTGATTAAATAAATTTTTTCCCCAGCTCTAATTTGAAGTGATCCCAAACTTTGACCATCTTGTGCCCTTTGCGGACGGTCTCCTCGCTCTCTCCCATTGCACTAACTTTTTGACTCTGCGTCGCGTGTGTCACTGTTTACAGTCTGAACACGATCTCCAGGGCAGAACACAAGTGACTACTTCAACAAAATTAATAATTAAACAAATACTCAAGGCAAAACAATGATTCGAGGATTTTGTGTACTGAAATTACTCGAGTACTCTGTGCAGCTCTACACGTTACAGGACATGACAACATACGTCTCATGCTGCCATTTAGAAAAAGAATCCTTTCAGGGTTCTCTTCATTACTGATCCACTAAACAAGTGTGTCTGATAGATCATAATTTGCTCCAGTTTAAGGTTGTTGATGAAGGGCTGGGTGATTAAAATCATGATAATTATCACAACATATGTTTACATTTCCCTCAGTTTACTTTATTTACGGTCAGTTAAAGCAGTTAAAACAGTGTTGGTTTATATCATTTTCTAACGGTACCATTTGCTTACATCACCCAGCCCTTGTTTGATGCGTTGTTTTTTGCCGATGACGTCCATGTTTCCCATTACTGTAATTACCCAGAATCCCCTAGACTGTGGCAGCCTGCCTGGTTGTATTCGTCCCCCCCACAGTTTCCAAACAATCCAAAACGTTTTTATTGAACTCATGACGCCGTACAAGTTCTTTAATGTTGTGTTATGCGCTGTAGCATCTGTGTGATACCAGGTTAGCCATGTCTTGAACGGCTTGGAGTCTGCATCGATCAGCGTCTCAATGAATCAGTCGAAAAACTATCTGACTCATCCAGGCTTCATCAGTGTTGACGAAACACATTGAAATGGACTAAATGAACACTTTTCTGAAGAAACAACTTTACTCAGACTCGAATGCACTTGTTGCCCTGGCATCATTAATTAATTCTAGTAACAACCCATGATGCAACACTCCCTGTGAAAACACCATATCACACTGGTATGTGGTGCATTAAATCAGCCACATTTGTTTTGCTACGCTAGAATAAAACCTCCCTTTTCAGTGTTCAGGTTTTTCAATCATTTATTTTTGTTTTTTCAGATGCACTCACCACGAAATCACCTTAATAACTCTGGAAGGATTTATTCTTTCCACAGTTAAATCCTCTGGTGGAAAATTCAAGTATTTTTTTTTAATATCACAGATATTGCAGGGTTTTAGTGCAGCCATAATTTTTTAGAGACTGTTGTGACAAATAGACTGAAATCCCACCTGAGCTATGTAAGCCATTAGATTCTTCATGCAGGTGCCTTGAAGGTGTCCTTAGAAAAAAATAACTTCACCAACCATGAAATACATTTTGCATAATGTTCAATATAACTTACTTTCAGCACATTAAACAGAGATGTTTATGGATTGTAATGCTACAAATTCTAGATTTGTGTGAATTTGTGCAGTTTAAAAAAATCGCTGCCTGATCAACATTAATGTGAACTGCTGCACTGGAACTGTAGTGACCTAAAAAGTACTTGAGGTGTTGAATACTCACATATCTCCAACTAGAAAATTCCTTTTACACATTTAACCCTCAAGCAACCAAGCTTTATTAGCGACTAATATGACAGAGTGGGGTCATTTATGACCCCATTAACTTTATATAGGAATACTTCCATATAAATGATTATTTAGGATTCTTCCTAGTTATTTCACTCTCTAATATATTTGTCCATCATCTAATATAATACGTATGTAATTGGATTTTATTTTATTTTTTTAATAAAAAAGTAGCTAAAAAACATACACTGATTTATCTCCATTAATAGAACTATTTCCATCCTCACTCTGTGCATCCAGAATCTACCTCAATGCTTGTGCAACGGTAAGTCTTGTCATAAGTGACCCTGCACAAATTTGGCTCATATTTGCCACACGGATCGGCCGATCCTTGCAAAATTCTATGAACCAACGCGAGAAAAATAGATTGACAAATTCATGATAGGAAACTTTTTTCCGATTAAAATGAGAAAAATGCTGCACAAGAATATATGCCTGCAGTCATAAATGACCCACTTGGTTGATTGAGGTTTAACAGGGTTCCCACATGGTCTTAAAAAGTTTTGAATTTATAAATCTGCATTTAATACCTTTTCAAAAGTCTTTAAAGGGTAATACATTTCATATGGTAGGTCTTCACTTTTGTTGCCAAAATCTTGTCGGCTGTATTGTGTTCAAATGTGTCTGGGAAATATTCAAGATGCATCAAATTTAACTAGTTTACACGTTCCAACCCGACAATTTATACTAAATTAGGAACCAATTATCGCTGACTTAACAGCCTCCAGTGAGAAATGACTGAACGATGGGAATCAAAGTGTTGGAGTAAATTGATACATTTTTCTGAATTCTAGCACTCATGAATCCTTGCCAGTATGATTGTAAAATAGGCTCTGGAATGGGCATTAAATTCTGTTGTAAGTAGTCTTAATTTTCTTATTTTTTGTTTTCTGTTTTTCTTCTTTTTTTTAAACTACAGATTGTAATATATTGTATTGTAATGTAATGTATTGTAATGTACAAAGTACAAAGGCCCAACCAGGGGCTGGAGTTGAAAATTAGCACCTGCTGTAACCTCTATATGTATCACATCAACTGTAAGTCTGTAACCATGACTGTCTGCATTACCCCCCCTTCAAATAAATAAATAACATTAGAAAAGGTCTTAAAAAGTCTTAAATTTAACTTGGAGAAACCTGTAGGAACCTTGATTAAAGTAGTTGTATTTGTCCACTGAGGCTATTGAAAAGCCTCAGATGATGCTGTGTGTGTTGGACGTCTGAATGGCGTACGTACGCTCTGTGACGGGCCTTCAAGGATCCGAGCGTCTGACCAGATGCCTGTCAGCAGTATCTCTCTGAATATCTCTTAGATTCTTCGTACTAGTTGTTGGGTCCATCGCCTTCCTCTGTCCTCCTCCAGTCTTTATTATTATGGAGTGCTTTGCTTGGGTAATACATTTTGTGTTTCCATTTTCTTGCCATAGCTTCTTCCTTTGACTTTCTGTAACTGCGAGTCCATCTGCTGACACAGCATCACAGATGTTTTACCGTTGCTCTTTATTTTCACATCATGGCAGTGCAACAGCAGATTTGGATTGTTTAGAGTGTTTGGTGCAGTTGGGGTTGACTTTTCTTTTTTCCCCCCTCTGAACAGAAAACATGAAATATGAATGTTTCAGTATGAGGCCGAGTCTATTCAAGTCCCTTTTTAGACATACCGAACGTTACCAGATTTATCATACTGTTGAGGTAGTAGCTTTAAGCTGGCAGGAATGGAGGTCACTGCTGTGCATCTGATGAACATAGAACTTGTTTTTTGGCTGAAGACTAACTATTGAAGATAATTTTATCTTAATTTCAGGAGCAGGGCCACAAACAGGGCCTTAAATACTCTTCTTTCTGTCATCTAAATCATGATATCAGAAGGGCTCAGAGCGTCTGTATGTGTATCGACAGGATTTTGACAAATGGAGATGTTTTTAATTGGCTAATTTGGTACCTACAGTTAGGGAATAGTCCCGTCTCCGCATTAAATATCTCGGTAAGTTGATAGGACCAGTATTTTCAGAGATATAAGTCATTTTGGAATACAATTGCCTTATATTTTTCCTAATCTGTGTATTACACTACTAAGCTTAGCTCAGCTCCCCATTTGATCAACTATTGCTTCTAATATGCTAGTATGTTTATAAATGCCTACCTGCCCCACTCTCAAATAATCTGCCACGCCCCTGTACTTGTTATCCTGACCATCATCAAAAAACACCCATGTGTAATTTCTAAACAGTAATTCCATCCATTTGAGGTTGCGGTACCTGCTCATAAAATGAGCACTCTGATTGTGGTTTTGGGTAGTTTTTTATTGTTCAACAACTTTTGTATGTGTGCATTTTATGACAAAGAATGCACGTTTTGTAAAAGATGACGTTAATGGGAAATTCGGTGGATTCCTATTTGCTACCCTTCTGTTTATGAAGCTTATTAAAATATGCAGTTGTCGTGACTCAAGAAAGAAACCAGGTCAATTTTTACTGTTGAGATTAGCAACACCACGAGGGGAAAGTATTTATTTTCAACTGCGCTGATAGAAGAATCTGTGTCACAGTTTTTGCTTATTTACTTTTTAAATGGCTTTTATGCGTAATATAGTTTGATTGAGGTGAAAAAAGTGGAACATAATGTATGTCAGTCTTTTCTTTTGCTGTGAGTGTTGTACTGTTGTACTTCCATTATTCATACTCTGTAGGTGATACATGAAATGTCAATGTTTGATTGTGACTTTAACAGCAGTTTGACAAGGATTCACCTGTTATTGGATGAACACAAAGGAGTCCATGTCTGAAAGGAGTTGAATGGTGGTTTGTTTGGTTCTTTTATTGTGTTGCTAGTTTCAGTATTGGTACCACTGTCATCTATGTTATAACTTTAGGACCAGAAACAGCGTGCCTTGCTCTTTCTAGAGTTAAAATCTGCTTAGCAGCAGCTTTAATGCATCCTAATTAATACTCTTTGGGTTTACGGCCTATTTTAGATGTTTATGTTATGTTTCCTACACATCAGATTTCATCCTGAAAATGAGCTCTGGGTTCGTATGTGAGATGCAGGCAGAGTGAAAGGAAAGGACGCAAGAAAGAGACCACGCTGCACAGAAGGTAAGAAGTATATAACCAAGTGTATTCCCTCTGTTAATGTACACATATTTAGAGTCATCTCACTGGAACACTTTACAATAACATTTAGAAAGAACAGGAAGATACTGGGAGGAGTATGCTTGAAATGGAGAAAGAGGAAAAACCAGACAAAAGTGGCAGGAGTGAATAGATGGAGCCTGTCAAATGAAGTGGCTGCCATCTTGTCTCTAGCCATATAGACAGAAATAGATATAAAACAAACCCAAAAAAAAAGAAAAAAAAAAGATGGAGGATGGGTTGCGCCTGCTTTCTCCACAGGGTATGAGAACGTACAATCTGCCAGAGAAAAAGGAATGGGTGCAGGATAAAAAATAGATTGAGGTTGACAGATGGATGGAATTAAAGGAGAGTATCTTTGCTCCCCTGGAAAAAGAAAATGCATGGTTTCATGTTCATAACCCAAATCACATTTGTTCAATTACCAAAAGAAAATACATAGAAATTTCAGTTTCCCAGAATCAGTCATTTTTTCTCCAAACAGGAATGATAGTAGGGAAAACACATTTCTCTTAGTAATGGGATGAGAGTCAAATATTTAGACATTTCACAAACTTTTTTCAGGATTTTTCTTTTCTTTTCATGGTACAGTTTCCTTTTTTATTAGAGTTGAGAAAATTGGAATACTAGAGTTCTGTTGTACATCTTCCAGGGAACTGGCGTTCACCTTGTTTGTGTGCTCTTCCACAGTTTGCTTTGCCCATTGGCTGCCATCAGTCCATTCAGGCTAGAGAGGGGTGAAAGACACAGTTGCTTTTTCACCTGCAAGGTAGGCTCTCTCCTCAGTCGAACTCCAGCAAGACGAATTCAGAATTTCCCTAAAATGTCTCTCATTTCTCCAGAGAGAAAACTCAGATAAAAAAGAAAAGAGCAAACCAAAGAGACTGGGTCTTGCAGCGAGGCGTTTCATCAGCCAAACTGTTTATGAAGGGGAGGGGGTCTGGGGGAGTTTAGGCGGTTAAAGTGTTCTGACGTCAAAAATCCTAAAGTCCATCTTCGCCGCTCACTAATGTGTGAACGCTCACTTCCCCACACGCTCACGATTTAGGTCCATAGGCTTCTGTAACGTCTATACATATATTTATAATTATATAGAACAGAGTTCATCTGGTTTGCTGGAGGTTTTTTCTGTTTTCCGGTGATTAGTAATTGTAAGGACGTGACACAGTTTCTCTGCTGGCCCACTAGGGGGCACCTCGGAGCCCCAGAAACACATGACACAGATCTGCTGGAACAAAGGACGACCAAGGGTTTTTGGCCTCAAAAAGTTTTTGGCGGCTAAACGTACAAGTTAGCATCCGTAGATTGGAGCGGTGGTATCTCACATAGTTGCTACGTTTAAGGTTGTTATGATCATCAATCATCATATTTTTTGTTTTTTAAACTCCACAGAAAGAAAAACAGTTTCTCTTTTTCGTAAATGAATACTACATGCTTGAAACACGGCAGAGTTTACGTTGCATCGGCTGCTGAGCACCGTAGACAAGGAGAGAAACAGAGTGCACGAGCGAATGAGGAAGAGAGAGAGAGATCTAACGAGAGGTGAGAGATGCTGAACACTTACAGCGGTGGGAGAGGTGGATTTGACACAGTGTTTCTGTAAGATGGCAGTATATTGATTTTACACAGGGATGTCAAGTTGATAATTCAACCTTAGTTGGAAAATATGTTGATTCTGTCTAAAGTGAAGGCTTACATCATAAGCTCACCTCAGAACGTACAAACCTTGACACAAATACTGATGGTGGTGCGTTCTTACAGTACTCCACTTATTAAATAACCTGTCATATACTAACCCATAAATCACTGTTTTATCAGCATGTGGTACACAGTTGTTGGCACAGTATGGGTTGAGATGTGAGGTGTACTAGCCTTTTCTTAAATCCACACCATGGTCGATGTTTATAAGAAATTGAATCAATCAAACAAAAGCTGAGTGGTGTGAACTGAACTGTGATGGAACTTAGCGTCCGTGTGCTGTTACCGCTCTAGTTGTACGGCCACCTGACAATACTGAATGAATGACTGACTGTGTGGATGTTAGCCATTGAGTTATACTGCCTCTTCACCCTCTCTCTCTTTCTCTCTCTCGTCTCTTTCCTTCTCCAAGTGCGTCTGCTGTCTGTCTCTGTGTGTCCCGGCAGCGCTCCCTCAGACGTAGTACTCTTTGTCTTTGTTCTTCTTGTTCTTGGTGACCGTTTTGGCAGTGCTGGGCTGTTTCTCCTTCACCAGGGCTCCGTTGCTCTGTGTGGCTGAGTTGCTAATGTAGTTACGACTCTGGTCCACCTGGTAGGAGCCTTCATCTCGGTTGCGATATTTGTACATGGCATAGAGCAGGATGAGGATGCAGAGCGCAGCGGCTGCCACGATGCCCACTACCATCCCCGTAGTACTGCTGGACTGCTGCACCTCCACGGCCCCCGGGAGGCCCCTCTCAGGAGACGTGGGATCTGGAGTGGGAACATGGGGAAAATTTGGGGGGTACGTTATTCCCGGGACTCGACGGTGGCCGGGGTCTGACGAGGGGTGGGCCGGCGGCAGCAGCACCTGATCTCGGGTGTTCATTTTGCCGGCGGGAATGTTGTTGCTGCTACTGCTGCTGCCGCCGGCGGCCGGCTTGATTCGCGGGTTGAGCTGGTCGGGGTTGGCCGTAGGGGTAGAGGAGAGAGGTGGGCGGTTGGAGTTGGGTAAGCGGGAGAAATGGCGGTCTCGAGGGTTCTGGACGCCACCCTCGACGGCCGGGGGAGGAGGAAGGACAGTCCTGTCGGTGACCAGGGGGGAGTTTTTGTAATAGTCCTCGTCATCCGACTCGGTCATCTCCCCCGAGCCGTACGCCGACACCTCGATGGGCTCCTCGCAGTCCTCCTGGTCCATGGGACAGGGGGGCCGGCCATTGGGCAAGGGGAGGGACTCTTTGGTGGTTTCGAGCAGGGTGAGGAAAGGGCGGTAGGTGGTGGGGGGCGGGGGGATTACTGGGTAGCGAGTGGCGATGGATGGGGGGTCTAAGGAGTCCACCGTTATTATGGGCAACACTAATTCACCTCCTAGGACAAGAAAGAGAGAACGGAGGAAAAGAGTGTTAGAGCCCACCTGAGAGAGAGGGACCACCCACAAATCCACCAAAGAAAAACAGTTCAAATGAATACAGAAACACCAGTATTAGAACAGCACTAAAACTTAACATGAGGTTAGTTCTACAAGTTGAGTTAGTCTGGTCTATTTAAGAAGTTAATATGCTGACTAACGCTGTCTACCAACTAAACTAAAATACAAGATGTAAGAAAATATGCTATCCTGCACCTGGTTCTGACTGTTCTGACCTAACTCCCTAGACAACAAACACCTACATGTTATTTCACTACTACAAGATCAAAGATTACAAATAACATTGAATTACACAACCTAGCCTTCACTGCTAACTGTCTATCTGACCTAAACTTACTACTCTAACGTTCAGATGATTCTGCTGTGATTGGTTAAATAAGATAGCAAACCACGAGGTTCAGGTCACTTACATCAACAAATTGGCCGCATGATTTTTGCATGAAAAAAAAATTACAAAAAGAAAGCTGTGTAAGATTGTTCTCGGATAGTGTTAAACAACTCCCACCCCTTCTTTACTGTACCTCCTCTCCTGTTTTGTTTCTTATTGGATGGAAATATTGTTGAGTTATTCTTTTTTTTTTTTTTTTTTTATAATTGTCATGAAAAATGGGCTGAATTCAGTTTCCCCCCTTTAAGGCATAGACGTTTTTATGGCTCATTTCTAATTAGCTTAATCTGTATGCAAACCCTTAGGAGAGGCTGCAAGAAACTGTTGCCCCTAATTTCGAGCCCAAACCGTCTGCACATTGTGAGAGAGTATTAAATACCACTGTTCCTTTTCTCACACTGGTCCCACATGCCCACTTCCCTGGCAAACACACTTCAATATGGGGCAGTGGGTTTTTTTTTTTTAAGAGCCAATAGCAGTAATGTTAAAAAAAAATTCTTCTAAATGAGCCAGAATTCAGTCATATGGCCTGATTTTCACCCACTGTATAATCAACACCCATGTTAAATACAGACTGTTGGGTGGAGAGTAAGGCAGAATTCTTTCAGTCAGGAGGAATTTTCCATCAAAGCTCAGCGGGGGAAAGAGCAGTACGTTAACAGAACATAGAAGATCAGTAACTGTTCATACACTACATGTTAATTCAATTCTCTGTATGCTGTCACGGTCACAGTTAAGGAAACAATTGAGAAACATGGCAGGGGGCATTAGATAAATGGCACATCTTAAGGGGGAAGAAAGGTAAGGTAATAGCAAAACATGACCAAAGAAATGCCAACATCAGCAGCATAAAATCATGACTCTGGCTCTTTGTTCATTGGATGAGGTAAATCAGAGGGACTCAGTGGGACAGAGATTGGATCAAACAGCTCAAGAATGAGGGGGAAGTGTAAGGGGAGGTTTTAGGATGGTAATAATTCTCAGTTTGCCTTCACTTCAGCTCAGTTTAACTCAAGTACCCCAGACCCCGAGGCCCCCCCCCCAAAACCTTGTACAACCATACATTTTTACTCAAAAATGGCAAAGGCTTTGTTACAGATGTTGATGCAGCAGATTACAAAGCCACTAAACATTAGTATATAACAACACACTTCAGTCAAACACACCTTGAAATGAAGAAAAATGTGAGAGCTGTAAAGGAAAAAACGTAATTCTTCAACCTTGCTCCTAACTTTTCATTTCAATAACTCTGCTGGAAAGGCTAGTTTCCATGGCAATGGCCAAGTTATTTCTCTCAATTATACTTTTCTCTGTGTTTGAGGACTGTGTTTCACCTTGGCAGATGAGAGGACAGCAGAGTGTGGTGGCACATTTGAGGAACAAAGAACAATAGCATGCAGTAGGAATTTCGGAAGTTTAGTACAATAAATAAAACTCTTAAGTTTCATGAAATGACTTGTCAAAGTCTTAGAAGGAAAAAAAAAAGTATTTTCTAGACTTCAGAAGTAGTTGTTCTGGGAAACAGTATGTACATGCACAACTGAGGGTGACTATCTCGTCTTCACCATCTGTCTGTGTGCTAGAGATGCTGCAAGTGCAATTTCAAGCTTGATACGTGCCTCTCGGAGTACAGCTCACCTATTACTGGAGGAGTTACCTCCACTTGCTGTGTGCCCCACTTAGACTGCATGTGGCTGACTTTGCAACTAGACGGTCCTATTCCGGTAAACACCTCTCTATTTTGGGAGAATCGGGAACACTGCACATCCTGAGTGTTGTCTGTCTAAATTGTGCTTTATATAAACCTACAGTGCAGTGCATAGACGATTCTTTTGGATATACAGAACCAACTAAAATAACGCCCAGAAATGTCCAAAAGTAGGCAATCATTTCAGCAGATGTCCCACACCACTCTGCTCTTCTCTGGCGCCTGAGACGGAGCTGAAGCCTGAAGGTGATTTCCCGTCTGACCATCAGGCAGCGGCTGCTCCAAAGAAATGAATCCCAGCCCTCATACACAGATTGAAGCACATCTCAGCGCTGTGCTTATCAAGTCACTCATCTTTTCATTTCCTGCTCTGTGACCTAAGCATGCTGCACTCAACGTGTAAACCAATCAGCAGCTTCAATTGGCTCACCCTTCCCTGTGACTGCGCCCTCTTTCCACTGTATGCAGCACTGATTGTTCAGTTAACACCCAGACTCAGGTGGACGGATGGACCAGAATAACCACACATCTACCAACTTTTTATATCTTGCAGCAGCAACCGTGGACGGGATCATTATATTTTTAGGTTTCTGTGTGAAAGTCCGTTCATATCAGTGCAATCTATTTTTTTTTAATTTGCCACAAACATTCGCTTGGACTTGAGGATGAATTTGATTGGAAAAGGTCAAGGTGACTGTGTCCTCGTAAGACAGAGTTTTGGTCATAATTCAAACATGCAGCCTTTAACTGTTACAATATTAGACACAGATGTGTAACAGGATAACACGACAACTTACTAATGTTTTATATCCAAAAGCACAAAGGCCAGTATCAGATCATAATATCATGTATAAACATCCACCACACCTGTAAATAAACTAATCAAAGACATCATATGGTAGAGTGAGAACTTAACATTTAACTAAAAACCTTTTTTCTGGTATTGTTTTCTTGCACTATATTGTATTGTATTGTCTTGGTACTCCAGTGGTTTTGCCTCAACATGCTCTGTCGAATTTTTTTTTCCATATTGAATTTGAAACTCATTGTATTTAAGAATATTGAATAAAAAATGTTTTTTGGAATAACTGAATTCAGAATGTGAAACTCTATTTGTAAAAATTCAACTATTCAAAAAAAATCTACTCAAAAAATTTAATTATGAAATGCAAACATTAAAAAAAATTCAACTATAAGAAATTCAAATGATGAGATACAACTATCAAAAAAATTCAAATTATGAAATACAACTATTAAAAGAAATACAACTATTAAAAAAAATCTTGCAAAATGCAATTATTCAATATCTGATGGCACACATTTCAGCCCATTCTGCGACCTTACTCAACTGTATTTCCATGTATGTATGTATTGTGATATCCAGTCAGATCTACCAGGTTCCAGTGTTGTTTTCTATCTTCTATCTACAAAGCAAGCTGACACTGAGGTGAACTTTTTAAAAATGTACTCTGCTTTTTTGGTGGTTTTCTTTATACTCTGACACTTTTCCTAAAATTAGATCTTAAAAACTCACCACACACTGTCATACTTGCAGGACTATAATCCACTGAGTCATAACCCTGTGTTTACACCTATCACTTTGTCCGATTCTTGCCAAAAACAGCTCTACTACATGTGAGACGTACACACAAACCGCAGCTCGGCTGGTTTGAGGAGGTATCAAACCATGACGCCGTAAATCTAGCTTTTTTTTTTTTTTTGTTGAGAGCTGCCAAGAACCACCAACAAATATAAAATCAGAGAATACCCAGGATTTGGATTTCTAACACGGAGGAGTTGTCAACACCAACCCGAGCTAAGAGATTATATTTAGCCGTTTTCAACACTGGCACAAGGTGCGAACCAACATTTCCTTGAACGTCCGACTGCTTTCTCTGGGCTGGCTCACCGCCTCAGTCATCCAGGCCTGAGTGAGACCGGCTTTGATCCAGAAGGTGCAGAAAAACAACAACACAAGGCCTGATTTCACAACGTGGGCGTGTCTTTGTCTAACATCGTAACGTTGTAATGTAAGCGTTAAAATGAAGGCGACTTGGAGATATTCAGCCTGATTGATTAAGTTTGACTCCATTGATTGGAACAGCTGAGGCGGTGGAACCATGATCAACAGTTTTTTCTTTATTTTTACCACACGCCACTCTTCTTGAGCGCTGCCTGTATGAGTCACGGGGGGGG
>JAPTGZ010000015.1:38325135-38348010 GCA_029814645.1 Fowleria isostigma | reverse complement strand
CTACTTAAGGGCGAAGGCGGGGTACACCCTGGACATTTCGCCAGTTCATCGCAGGGCTGACATATAGAGACAAACATATATAAGACGCACTGGACTATAAGTCACATTTTTTGGGGGGAAATTTATTTTACAAAATCCGAAACCAAGAACAGACATTTCATCTTGAATGGCATGTTATAATAATGTGTTACAGTGTTCTTGATGATGCTATTGGTTATAACAGTGTTTACTTGTTTATGAACTTCTTTTATCAACAATACCTGGATGCTTGTTGGCTAGCTACTGTAATATCATATACATCATAACATTACAGTAATCACGGCTGTTTGTCCCGTTGGTGTATGTTTGTACAGTTTGTAAGATCTTTTGTCTGCCTCAGGACTGTGTTTTTATTATAGACACAGAATTTAGTCAGTTGAATCTAGCTGTAACTAATGATTATGATACTTGTGATTTATGTGCAGTAAATGTTAGCCCCGGAATAATAGCGTGCTAATGCTAAAGGGGCTGGAGCAGTGAGTTGGGGGCTGTTGATGTTTGTTAGCCAGTTAGCTCTTAAACTGTACTGTTAAGATAGACAGATAGATGTCTTTATTCATTCCCGAATGGTGTCACGCTGTGTTCAGTTACTTGCTTTTCAACAAACTCACGGAAATTGTCGATCTTTGCTTGGAAGTCTGTTGGCTGTTTTTGGCACACCGTTGTCCATGCTCTGATAGAGAGGAGGATGCATTGCATGAAGCGGTAACACCAAGAAGGTCCTCCCACTAAGTCATTTATATTCATCTCCTTGACAATTACCAGGGCGTGGAGACATAACTGCACCGCTGACAAGCCTCTCCCGGCAGCACATTATTCAAGTACCCATGTGTGAACTCATTCTCCAGCTCTGGCCATCTTGCTTTTAGCCCACGATTAGCTTTCTTTGTTTTCTTCATTGCAGTAAGATTGACCTCCACTTTTTTGTCAGTCCCTCACAAGTTTCTCACTCACCCCAAACTTTCTTTCTGCTGTTCGATTACCGTTTTCGGCTGCATATTTTACTACTTGCAGCTTGTAATCTGCAGAATATGATTTTCTTTTTGGAGGCATTTGTGTTCAGTCCGTCAGAGTTGTCTTTAAGTTAATGTTTAAATTAATGGCACGGGTGTAGCAGATACCGGTAGATGTCAGAAGCTTAGAGCGCCCTCTGGCGGCTGTAGGTAATGTTTACTCCTTGGTCATGTCAGTAAGTGTAAGATAACATTTAACTTAGAACATGTGAAATTATATAAGTCGTACCTGAGTGTAAGTCGTAGGAACTATGGAAAAAAGTGTGACTTATAGTCTGAAAAATACAGTAATTGGAATAAAATTACTCCATTCTAGCCCTAAAAAACTGAAAAATCATCCAAAACCCACCCAACTCAAAAACCACCCAAAAACAACCTAAAATAACCCAAAAACCACATTAAAAAAAAACAAAAAGGAGAAAAAGAAAGAGGATGTGGAAGTGGAAGAGGAGGAGGAAGAAGGAGGTGGTGTTTACCTGATCACAGGTGTGTATTTACCTGGCGGGGCAGGTTGCCCTGTATCTGACCTCTGACCTGGCCTCACACTTCTTCAGCTGACCCTTCCTTCGAGGTCCGTACTGACACTCCATGACGACGGCTCTGCTGCCTGAACGACGCAGAACAGACCAACCCGGACCAACAGACATGAAAATGGAGTGACATTAATGCTCATTATTGTCATTTCTTTGTTTATTTGAGGTTGGAATGGTTCAAAAGGTTCAGTTCCAGTAAAGGCTGATTCTACAATTTTCCATTTTAACAACATTTCAGAGTCTGAACTGTTACTGCAGTAAAGAGTAAGTACTTGTACTTTTACCACAGTATCTTAACTTCCACCAAAGCAGTGTTCCTCAAATCCAGTCCTCCAGGGCCGGTATCCTGCATGTTTTAGATATGTCCCTCTTCCAGCACACCTGGGGTCCGTTTCACAAAGCAAGTTTCGTGAAAACTCTGAGTCTCTTAACCCTGAAATGAGGGAAACTCGGGGTTAATACACTCAAGAGGTTTCACTAAACCTTCTTTGTGAAATGGACCCCTGGTTCAATTAATGATCAGCTCATCATCCACCTCTGCAGAAGCCTGATAATTGATGTAATGGCTTCCAGGTGTGTGGAAGAAGAAAATATCAAAAACATTTAGGATACCAGCCCTCGAGGACCAGATCTGAGGAACACTGCTCTAGAAGAAACGCATGATTCTAGGATTCATCTGTACTGTCTTTGAAATATCTTGTACTATGTGTTTTTATATATATATGTGTTGATAACTTCTGGCCTGCTACTTTTTATTCTACTTGACTGGAGTGACTGTGACACCAATAATTCCCCCTGCGATTAATCAAGTGTTCTGATACTGACTCTGGCTCTGACTGTGACTGATTTTCTGACCTGTGTTGACGAAGGGAATGCCGTCGTAGGGGACGTACTGAGACCTCCACATGAGTCTGGTGGACGGTTTGTCCACAGACGGAGACTGACGGGTTCCAAAGACCGCCCCCGTCTTCTGTTTGTGCAGCGTCAGAACCAGCTCCAGCTCAGACTCAGAGCAGCAGAAACCTCTGTAGGAGTCGCCCAACTTCTACTCACACACAGACGTAGTGATGGTAAACCCACTGGTGGTTCTGGGTAAATGTAGGTTTCTTTTTGACACCCACCTCCACACAGTTGAGTCTCAGAGCCCAGCAGGGGGCGCTGCATGGGCAGGGCTTCACAGGAACAGAAACATCCTGATGCCTGATGACACCAAACACACCAATGACTTTTTTTTAGTTTACCTATACGTATTCATTTAATTTAAAAAATGGTGAATATTGATTCTGGGAATGCCCCAAAGTTAACCATTATTGGTAAGAAATACATAAACCCATAGAAATCATTCTTAATAAACATCCAACATTTGATTTTAAAACCATTTATTTGGGATACATTTCTCTGGAGGTCAAAAACATAAATAGATACTTACTCAGTATATCACTAGCTGCAGGTAAAAAAGCAATAACAAAACAATGGATGACACAAGAAGACCCAACAATAAATAACTGGATAGACATAACCATAGGAATTTATAGAATGAAAAGAATAACCTTCACTGTAAACTTAAAGATGGACTCTTTAGTGCAACACGGAGGTGAGATAAGTGAAGCTTTAGAAATCTGATTTTGCTGAAACGACTGCATGAATATGCACTCAAAACCCTAAAACTCAAGGAAATGTGTTATATTTTTTTTGTCTTTTTGCTTATTTATATATCGAATCCTTACTCTGAAATGCCATAATGATGAGCTGCTGTAAATGCTTTCTCTCTCTCCCTCTCTCTCTTTCTGCACACTTTCTGGTGTATTTTTTTATGTATTTGTCAATTTTCTTTGTTATTGTAAAAATTGAATCTCCCTTAATAAAAAAAGAATTTTTAAAAAATGGTGAATTTTGGAGACACAGAGCTCCTTTACAACCCAACAGGAACTGGAGTCAGGATTTAGGATTTTACAAGAAACATCAACCGAACACAGAGTCACAGACTTATCTGTCCTGTTATATTAAAGGAGTTTCCATAAACATAAATGTTTTTAATCTGTGTTCATTCATAATGTGATGGGCTGGCAAACTAAGACATAGATACTATTGTATATTAATAATGAACATTATTTATTTTATTTTTCAACATTTATCACCTGTGCATTGGTGCATCAGGAGATGAACCATCGGCGTCACCACTACAGGACACATCTGTACCTGGACCAGTGGAGATCAGAGCCAGGTGAGACTCTGACAGATGATTGGACGGAATAATAAAGACCTCTCTGCCATCTGATTGGCCAGTCACGATCACCTGACAGAAACACACATACAGAACAAACTGAATGATTGACACCCAGTTCATCAACGTGTTCAACATGAGTGGGCATTGAGTCGGACCATTCCAGACGGCAATGGCTCCATGATGATCAGCTGATTCTGAGGTGATGATGTCATCAAGCTGTCACCAGGTGGGGTGGAGGAGGCAGGGCTAAGAACAGCGTTTGTACTGGTTGAAGCAAGGGAGAAGGTGGGGCCAAGAAGCAGGTGTGATCCAGAGTCTGTGGGCTGGAAACGAGATTCAACGCAATAACATCAGAAAACACAGATGGAACATTTCAAGCAACTCTTCATGTTAATTTTATGTCAGTAGTCATGTTTCATTTGAGACTGAAAAAACTGCTTGTGAAGTGAATAATGTTAACCACCTGAAATTACTTACGAAAATAAATGTAATTTTAATTCTGCCTCAGTTTATCATTTACACATGCAGATTATAACTTACAGATCAAAGTGAATCTAAATACACAAAACATTTAATAACAAACATACTGATTTATTTAAAGACAATTCAGGAATATCATATTTGTTTAGATTATTCACATTTTTTATAGGGTAATTTTCAAATATAAACATTTTCATGTTTAAGTTTTTTTACACTAAAACAAGGATTTGGAATTGTCTATTGGTTACTATATTAATATTTTACTGGTCTGGTCCACTTCAGATCATACTGGTCTGAATGTGGAACCTAAACTACAATGATTTTACCATTATTAACTGTTAATATCCTCACTGCAATTTTTGCATTTCACACATTCCATGGGCCAGATTGGACCTTTGGATGTGCCAGTGTTGGTCCATGGGCCATATGTTTGACACCCTTACTCTTATATAACATTTCAGTACACAGGTGAATGGAAAGACAACAGTAACAGAGACTAAAAATCACAGCCCTGTCAACAGACCACTGTTTCTAACCGGGTTTATAATTGTCTGAGTCTGCGGTCAACACGGATGACCTAACCAGAACCAGCACCTCAAAACCTCTGTCAATGGAAAACATATTGGACCTGCAGATAAAGATGATAATCACATCTTTACTTGTTCAGCTTCAGCACAGGTCACCTCACTGCACTCAGCTGCTGCTTCCACGGCGATGACCCCAGAGTCAGCAATCAGCGTCTCCTGTTCCTCCATATCTGTCAACACATTTTCACTGTCAGCCACACGGATTTATTTTTTGAGCAATAGTATAAAAACAAAGAATTATTTGTCTATGCATTAAAAAAAGTCAATTTATGAAAGAATTTAACTGAATTAAAAACAAAAAGTAAAACACATGAGCAGTAAAGTCTGTTATAAACAAATATAACCTCTGAGATGGAGGATAAGTAAAAAACCAGACATTTGTTCTAAAGTACTGAGTTTTCTATCTATCTATCTATCTATCTATCTATCTATCTATCTATCTATCTATCTATCTATCTATCTATGCCCACTCAATCTGAATTACATACTGTTTCCTAATATGTCTGATAAATAATTGTCGATCAGTTAAATGAATTGTAAAGAGTTAATACATATTTTTATCCATAAACTATTCATGTCAATGCGACTGAAAAGTAACTTGAGTGTCAGATGAGTGCAGTGAATAAGTACAGTATTTACTAATACAATGTAAAATTGCTGTAAATGTTCCAGTAAAAATCTCTGTAGTGAGCATTAGTGCAGTACTACACTAAACCTACGGAGTTACATTTAACAATGACTTATCCTCACTCGGCTAAATGTGTTAAAGACGTGTAAAATGACTGTTAAAAACCAGACATGTAAAGATTTTGTTCCAGTCAATTCTCTCGGCGGCCATGTTGGCTACATGTTAGCATGCTAATGGGCTAATACTGTGCTATGGACTGTGCCGTTTCCTGCGTTATTTCCCGTCGGTTAACTCGGTATTAACATCCTTATCGACTTGCTCCCGTCCGCATACACCAACAAACCCTTTATAAAGATGTCACACACATTTAGGTGGTTGTAAACTGTCTTTGTCTGTGCTCGGGTTACTTATAAGACCAATGAAAACGAAAACGAGTCTACCCGACCTCGTCTTCAGTTAGCTCCTCCTTCCTCTTCCGCTAAACACGAACGCGTTTCGCTTTTTTCTCCACAATGGAAAGTCTTTGTGTTGTGTTTTGACCCTCTGGGACACCGTCGTATGTTACAGCCATATCCCGTTGAAATTATTACAGGTTTAATACTTTTCTGCGTTTTGCAAAACGTTCAAAACGAGTAGAGGTATGACAATTAAAAATATTAATAGGCTAATTGTACAATGTAATTCGGCCTTACAGGCTGGACAGTATTATTCACGGAAATCAGAAGAAACTAAATGTTACCGGTTAAACTTTTTTTAAAGCATAGACTCTAGATCTATAAACACTGCATTTCCCACGGATTTAAATAACTGACAAACATCTATTTAAGATCATGTTGGGTTTTGTTTTTTGTTTTTTTACTTTTACTCATTTATTTGATGTGCTTTGTCAGACATTTGTCATTTTACCCTTTGATTTTACTTTATATAAAAAATAAAATAAAAAAAGAAAAGGAAAAAAAAAGAAAAGCTTCTGACTGTAATTACCTCTTCTGGAAACATAAGTTTATCCAGGATAATGCAAAGTTGAATTGTGACTGAAAATATCACATAACCTTTTCAAATTTGAAACCCGTTACAAGGAAAAGATTAAATATTGTATCTGATTCAGTGATTCATATATTTATACTTACTACTTTATTGTTTCCTTCATTTGACTATTATTGTTGTTAATCCCACAGCACTGAGGCCAATTACCGTATTAAACAAGCCTAGCAATTAAAAAAAAAAAAATGTGAAGGATCTACTTTTCAACTCCGTTAACATTATAGAAACCAACCGAAGCTGGAGCCAGTGGTAGAAGATGGAGGAAGATCCTTAAATCAGATAATACACTCTGTGAAAATACTGTAATTTTTTTGTCTATATCTGTAATCTCACATTAATATCTATTCAAATTAATCCCATTAAACACAGAAGAAACAAATTTTCACCATTAAGAAACCGTCAACACAATGTTTGGTGTAAAAAGGACCTGTGGCATCAGACAAAAGTACTGCAGTAAAAAGTAAAGAATTCACTGTTTACAAGCAAATACTCAAAGTTTAAGTAAAAGTATCCACTTACAATTCAACTATTATAAATAAATCACACTGACAAACTTGATCTGGACTTTATTGAATGATAAATGTGATACTTGAATGATATGTTTTGGTTACAGATTGTGTGGTTTGATGTATAGAACATGCTTTGTGAGGAATGAGAATAGGGCAGAGGACAGCAGTGCTGTTTGGTCTTATACTAAAGTGGAATCATGTACTGCAGCTGTTGAATTTACAGGACAGAAAGACATGGTGTTCTGGTTTTGACTGGACTCTAGAGACCTCCAGTGGCCGTTTGAGGACACTGGTCTAGTCCAGTTCACAGTAAAAGCAACATCTGTTCTGGATTCAACATCATAAATCAGACTTTAAACAATGTTAGTCCAGGTTCCACATTCAGTCCAATATAATCTAAAACAGGTCAGACCAGTAAAATAATCTATAATTAATGATTAATACAAATGTTTTCTCTTTGTTTTAGTGCAAAAAGTAATATTAAATTACAAAATTATTTACAATTACAAACTATCTAAACAAAAAAGTTGTGAATAACCTGAATAATACAAACAACCTGAAACTTCTTCAGAAAAATAAGTGTAATTGCAACAATATTGTGTCAAATTTAATAACAAATAGAATAATATTACAATTACACATTTTCTTTAAACATTTTAGGTTGTTCATATTTGTCCAAGTTATTCACATTTTATTGTTAAAAAAATAGTTTGTAAATGTAAATATTTTCATAAAGTAATTTTATTTTATTTTTTCATATTAAACAAAGACAGAAAATTGTAGTTATTATTTATTGATTATGACATTATTATTTTACTTAAGTCTGAATGTGGAATCTGATCCATTTGTTTGACACACCTGCTTTAAACAGTAAAAAAAACAATGATTTAATATTTATCAATATTAATATTTCTGGTCATATTTAAACCTGTTTCCAAAACTGTGGGGCATGTTTCACCTGTAAATGTCTTAAATGAGCAGGTTTAACACAGATTAATTTACAGACATGACATTTATCTCTGTCCATGTGTTGTTATGATGGTAAATGTATGAGTCTATTCACATTATATACAATATACAGTCATGACGACAGTGTACGACCAAAAGTATGAGGACAGTATCTCCTTTGAAATGACAGAATTAACCACATAAATGTGGTGGAGAGGCTGCAGTAAAGTGGAAAGCATCCAGTGTCCACATACTGTTGGACATAAGGAGTCAAATACAAGATACAGCAGATTATTACCAACACACAGGAAAACTCACAAACCTCACAATGACACAACAGACAAACCTCTTATCTCATATTTACACATGGAGCCGTGGCAGAGTCTGCATCATCTGAAATATATGAAATATTATAAAGAATGAAAACACAAATACATTGTATGAGTGTTAGAACAAACATAAACATGTTTCACTTCCTCCTGAAGGTTTTTACAATAACTACACACAGTAGAGACAGGATTTTAAAGGGATAAAACACACAACTGTCAGTGTAGTGGAGAGTAAACCCTCTGACGTTCCAACCTGAGACCATCCTGCTTTAATAAACCGTGCAGCGTCATCATGTGGCCAGTAGTCGCTTTTCCATTGACTCTCAAATTGTGTGAATATTAGTGACATAAAAATTTACCTGTGAAAAAAACAACAGTTTCACCAAAACTCTTGTTTTTTAATGAAAAGTTTTTGCAAGGGGAAGGTGTGGTTTTTCAAGCAGAGCAAAATTGATGTATCAAACAAAACTGCAATGGAAAGACATTTTCCCACAACTAGAGTCATGTGAACAAAAAAAAAACTGATGTTGATGGATGTTGCAATAAGCAAAGAAGAAAAGTTTAAAAAGAAATATGGCATGGTATGTATGGACACACAAGGAGACTGGATCTTTTTTTAAATTTGTAGATTTATGGAATAGAGGGGTCATATAATAATAATAATAATAATAATAATAATGATAATGAATATATCTGTAAATCAATAGAATGTTTATGTCCATCGCCATGAATATGAAATGACTTCTTGGGTCCTGTTGCAATAATAAGTAAACAGATCATTGCATTTGTGGTTTAATGGAAAAACCAACATTACGCACTTCTGTTTTTTCAACTTTCAGTAAATATTGGTAGAGTTTTGCACAGATATCCAATGGAAAAGCCACTAGTGTGAGAACTAACAAAGGTCACACGACCAGGATGGTTTTGTCTCATACTGTGATGTTTGGATCCTAAAATTGTTTAACCCTAAACGAACACAAGAACAGAAACCGAGTTGAACTAAATCTACACTTTGGATAGAGTTCAGAAATAATGGTTTTAAACCTGGACTTAAACCTGAGTTTAATGAAAGGAAAAAAAAACAGGAGAAAATATATGTTTATATAGATACTGGATATGCGCAAACATGGTATCAATATGTTGTGAACGCAGCACTTCCCCAGATTCACTCATTTTACAAGATGTGAATAATGGCTGATATTTATCAAATATTTTAATAAAACAGTTTTAATTACACAAGAACTCTAAATTCCATATAAGTTTATGTATTCCATGTTTTTTTTTTCCACTTTGCTGAGTTTACTAGTTCTATGTTGATAATTTTCTCTTATTCTTATTTATCAGAGACAACATGGTTGAATTCAATGATCCATTAAACCAAAGGATCCAAATTGTGGAATATTGAAGGTGTTCTGGGTCAGAATGAGGATCCGTTGGCTTTATCACTTAGAGCTAAAGGGTAATCCATAAATCAGACTTGGATTGGAGCTCCCAGGTCTGTATGGACACTACAGCATTTATAAAAAACAGTACAAAGAGTAGAAAAGACAAACACAAACACATTTTACAAGTCAAGTCACACGCTGATCATATTCAAATTTGAGGTGAATACATATAAAGGTGAAAAACATTGTTAAATATTAATTTTAAATGTAAAGTAATTATAAATAAGAGAAAATATGATGTAAAAATGTCATAAATACGTGAATAAGGCTTGTTAAATGTTCTTTTACATTTAAAGGATATTTTACTACAGTTTATAGAGATTATACATCTTGGCTTTTATAAAATCAGTTGTTGGATATTTTAATGTGCAGATAAATGTAAATATCAACTGATTATCTGTTATTGGACAACGATCAGAGAATTAACTTATTAACTCTCACTTGTCCATTTTTGTTTTCAACAATTAAAAAACTGTTTGAAAAACTTGGAGATCACCTTTTTTTGTTCATCATGGAACAAAAAAACAACTGAATTAAAAACTGTGATGAAATAAAGTGCTGCAAATCATTTCTAGGCAGAATCGATCAAACTTGTTGCACTAAGGTGTGAAGTAAGGCTGGGTAACTTATTGACCACATGTTCAACAGCAGCACATTCAACCAAACCCAAGTTCAACCAAACCAAAGTTCAACCAAACCAAAGTTCAACCAAACCAGAGTTCCAACCAAACCAGAGTTCCAACCAAACCAAAGTTCAACCAAACTGAAGTTGAAACCCAACCAAAGATCAACCAAACCAGAGTTCCATTGTACCCATGTCCACTCGTGTGATGTCGGATCAGTGGACACCAGCCAAGATGATGATGCTGCAGAGAAGCTACTTCTATCTGCACTGATGCATTCAACCAATTTTATTAGAATATGATGAGAACTTATCACTTTAGGATCAGATCCATCAAACATCAGATGGAACAAAGGTTTTTATTGATCAACCTTCTTTTTTCAAGTTGAAAATCTCTAAACTCAACATAGTTTGGTGTCGATTTTAGCATCAGTGTTGGAACTCGTCATCTGAACTGAAGACCTTAGGTATAACTGGAAGGACATGATGTAACCAGCGCTCTGAGCTCTGATGTCATCAGTGGAATCGCATCCTTCATCATCACTTCAGGCAGGGTTCCTCCTACGTGGCCAAGATCGCAAAGCTCTTCTCAAATGTTCATTCCTTCGGTTCTTCAGCCCTAATGTTCTGGTCACAGCAGACATCACCAGACAGCTTGGACGAATAATAAAAGTGCAAACGTAAAAGATGCTGCCTCTCCATCTATGGTCCAACTGAAGCAGGTGGACCTCCATCAGGAGGAGCATCATGAGCAAAATGCATAGTTTCATTTAAGGATTTAAGTAAAAGTCCTCAGGCAAAAGAAAAGTTACACTGGCCCTTTTTACACTTCACTAATTATTAGAAAATAAACATCAGTCCAATCCAGACTGTGACTGGCCAATAGGACAAACATCTGACCGACTGGATATGAGGCCAACCACAAGACCAAAAAGGCTGAGGGTGGACTCAGATCTGCAGGCCTTCATCCAATTCCACAGACCAGGACTCAGTGGTCCACATGTCTGTGGTTCTACTGCCTCCAGGGGAGGGTAAAAGGTCTCTAGACAGCAGAGGCATCCATCCCCAAATAAGAAACTTCATGTAACCCCCAAAAAGAAAGCTTTTCAGAAAGTTCAGGACCCAGTGAGACCACAAGTAGATGCTTGGAAAGAACTAACTGTACAGAGGAGTTTTTCACCAATGTTGGTCCTGGAGAGACTTCAGATCATAAGGAGACCAAATACATCCTCAGGCAACTGAGCACTGAAGTAAAGTATGAAGACAGTGAAGATGTGTCATCAACAGAGGGTTTACAGCTCGATGACTGACCCCCATCCATAGAAAAACAGCTGAAGACCTGAACATGATATACCCACAATAAGTGGAGGAATCAGTGAAGTGGAGACGTTACTCATCATCAAAACTCAACCTGAGGGCCTGGTCAAAGTCTGGCACCATGTAACTCTGTTCTTAGAAGAACACCCCAAGTTTTCACATCACAGGGAAGTGGCCCCTAAAGTAGTCTAAGTGGTCTGCAAGTGGTCCACAAGTGATCCAAGTGATCCACAAGTGGAGTAGTAGTAGTAGTAGTAGTAGTAGTAGTAGTCCAAGTGGTCCTCAACTGGTCTGCAGTGGGTCTGCAAATGGTCTGCAATGAATCTGAAAGTGGTACACAAGTAGTCCAAGTAGTCCAACTTGTCCAAGTGGTGCATCCTGTCCACATGGAAACACAGAAACAGGATTTAGAAATATCTTCAACCTTGAATGTCTGTTTTCACTAAAAGCGGTGATGAAACTAAAAAGGTTTGTTGAAAATACCAGTAACGGTGTGCTAATGTTTGCTTATCGTTTATGGTTAACTCCTTAAGGTGAATCTGAGGGTGTGGTTGGGTCAAGGCCACACCCACGGGCTACAAGAGGCATCACTCTCAATCAGACGAGTCACAGTCCAATCACTGCCTCAGCAGGCGGTGAAGGTTCATTTGTTTGTGCTACACAGATGGGTATAAAGTCTGAGGCACCCTGATTGGTCGACCCCGAGTCACAGGGATTACAACCCTGTTCAACTAAATCTTGTTACCTGTTGAATACCCACATTACATTGTTCTACCAATAGAATCCGCTTTTGTTTTGTTGAACTGAAACTTTGACTGATGCTGTAGAATCCTCCTCCCTCTGTATTCAACCAAACCCTGGTACCACCTGGTCCTTAACCTGAACCATCAACAGTTGAACATGAGTCAACTGAAGTAACTAACAGTTATTATTAAATGACAATAAAGTATATTTTAATTATATTTGAGAATTTGTGAGACGGGGTTGACCTCTTAGTAAAACCTCAGGAGTCGAGACTCTGCTACTTCACCGTCCCGTCAAAACACTTCAGCCTTCAATTCAGCTTGAACTTTAGCTTCAGGATGTTCATCTGATAAAACTGAATGATCCAGGAAACATCTACAAAGAAGAGAAGAAAGACCAAGAGGTAGAAGGAATCATGTGGCTCCTTTAAGGACAGAACAGTCAGACCTTTAGAAGCAGGTCATCCCATCGGGCTCTGAGGTGGTGGTTGCCGTGGCTCCACCTCCCATCAGAAACACCGCCATGCTGGACTTTGATTGGTTGATCCTGGGGCCACTGGCGCCTCCTGTTCTCTGAAGACCAGACGTGAATTGGTTTTGACACCCATTGAACTCCAAGTCTGAGTCCAGAGCTGTGTCCATGGAAACCACCCAAGAGGCTGGACGCCATTTCTTCAAGGTGTACGGCGTCTTCACGCGACGCTTGATCTTCTCTCCTGGTGCACTGAGGGCTCCGTTATCAGTCAGAGATGCATCATCTGAAGAGGAGGAGATGGAAGAGTTAAACAAACATAAAAAGTCTATGACAACAGGACCACACACAACATACAGAAAACTCCACACAAAACACAAAGAACCACACATAAAATACACATATCTATGAAGGAAAAATAGGCTTAATCTATATGAAAATGCCCGTCATTTCACCACAGTTTTAAACAAAATATTGAAGATTTAATGGAATGCATGTTACCTTTGGTTTAGCTGTGGTAAAGGATCAGACAGTCCATTTAACCAGTTCATGTCCATTGCTATTTTCTCTGAATCATGACTGATGTTAATTTGTATTCTTTCTTTCTGGGACATAATCATCAGTTAATCAGCATATTTTCAACTATGATCTATGAAATCTACAACACTGAAAGAACTGAAAAAAGCTGAATTAGTTAGCTGCCGTCAGCCAACGGAACTGTTAGAAAAAATATTAGTCTTTCGATCCTAAAATATAAAAATCTTACTTTTACTTTTCTTCAAATATCAGAAACTGCAATAGGTTTAAATACTACTGACTGGGTCATGAATATGATACAATATTTACACTAAACATCAGAATTAATTAAAAGAATAAAAGAATGGTTTGTATTCTAAAATCATTGGTTCAGTGTGGGTCAATAAATACTGACCCGGTACCGAACCCAATCAGCTGTAGACGATGTTCTGACCCACCTGAGGCGGTGCAGGATGAGGACAGATCCAGGGAACATGGACGTTCAGGTCTCCTTGCTTTAGCTGGTCCTCTCAGGAACGGGGACGGACCTGCAAGATCTGGACCTGTAGGACCTGGGCCTGCAGAACCTGGACCTTCAGGATCTGGATCAGTATGAGCTGTGGGGACTGAACCTGGCGTTTCTAAAGTGGCATCTTCTGTATCTGGAGGTGAAACATCCTCATTTACTGATTCAGGCTTTAAACCCAGAGTTTTAGTGGAAGAGGTGGAGGCTTCAGCTGGTTCCTGTGGAGCTGGAGTTTCTGGGGACTGAACTCTGTGGTCCAAATCCAGTTTAGGACCAGAATGGACCAAACTCTGGACCTGGGGCTCTAGAACCTGGTCCTCAGCCTCCAGATTCTGGTTCCTGGTTCCTGTACTTTTGTTGACGCCTAAACATTGGGTGTCAACCTCTGACCTTTGGGTGTTGACCACTGACCTACAGGTGTCGACTTCTGACCTTTGGATGTTTACCTCTGATCCTGCTGCCAGCCGATTATTGTTGTTATTGAAGTTGGATCCTCGTCCTGACAGGATGTTTGTGGTGTGTGGTGGCTGATGATGGCGTTGGGTCTCGGCGGGCGGCTGCTCCCTCCTTAGCAGTGGTTCGTGTTCGTCGGGGCTGGAGTTTAGCAGGTTCAGGCGTCCGTCCTCTGTTCCCGTTTTGTCCTCGTCGTCCTCTTCTGTCTGTGGTCCTGCTGGATTGGTCCGACCTCCGCTGATCATCCCGTTTGTCACCAGTGTGGGCACACCTGCACTGTAACTGGCTCCAGCATTTGCTCTGATGGCGATGTTGTTAGTTACTGTGGTAACGAGGCAGGGCTCTGCAGCAGTGGCGACTGCCACTGTGTTCATTTTAGCAACACCTGTCTCCACCTGAAGAACAGAACATTGAGCATCAGAGATTCTGGTCCACAGATGGTATCAATCATATATGGGATCTTTCACAGCTGGTATTGATCACAGATGACAGCAGCAATCACTTCTAAAACTGACAAATAATAACTATCACCACCAGTTTCTGTTCTGCTACACCATCTGAATAACAGTCGTGAGTAACTTCATTTGGAATCACTGGTTCATCTCATATTAAAGGCATTCAGCCATGTTTGGAATATATTACCAAAGCAGTCATTTCTTTTACAATTTTTGTCCTGTGTCTTCATTAGTTGGTTTTTTTTCCCTGTCACTGTGTGGACCATGGACATGTAAGCAGAACCTGTGTCCAGAGGTAAAAAGGATCCAATCTACGAAGCTAAAGTAAAAAACTTTCTACATAAATATTGCCATTCCTTGGGTGATGTCAGCGTCTGTTCTCTGCAGGTCCACGTTCTGGGACCTGGGTTTGTCTGGGTCCGTTTCATTGACTGTGGACCTGCAGGTTGAGTCCAGGTGCACTGGTCCTACCTGTCTGTGGTTGGATTTGTGTTTCCCCAGTCGGAGTCGAGATGAGCCGCTGTCTTTGCTCTTGGACAGAAGGTGGAGGCTGGTTGGCCTCTTGGGCAGGTTCTGCTGTTTGGGTAAAGGTTGGACACAGGCCCCGCCCACTCCTCCCACCTCACCTGGACTGGCCGACACCTGGATGAAGACACATGAGGTCAGAGCGTCTGTGGACAGAGAGTGTCCAGTCGTGGTGTTCAGTGAGTCGTTACCTCGGCAGTTTGTAAGATGTGATGGTACAACAGGGTGGTCGTCTGAGGCTCTGCAGCACCGAACTGTTTCTGTGAATGTTCCATCAGGTTCTCATCTGAACTCTCCCTCAGGTTCTTATCAACCTGCAGACAGAGGTCACGAAAAGTTCATCTCAGAGTAAATGGAGTAACTTTGGGATAATGGGGGTAACGGGGGGGTAAAAGGGGTAATGTAGGAGTAATGGGATAACGGGGAGGGTAATGAGGGTAAAATGGGTAACGGCTGTAATGGAGGAGCAACGGGGGTAATATGACATTCTACAAAGGCTTAAATATTCACATAAACAATGGCCTTAAATGGGTCAGTGGTGGGTTCTGGTTCCATGTGGACCTGGTGGACACTAACCTCCTTCGGATCCAGTTTGTTGGCCTCCAGGTCTTCTTCTGTGAGCTGCAGACAGACAGGGACAGCACCACCTGGAAGACATCACAGGAACTCAAGCCTATTATTGCTTGATTTATATCTAAAAAAATTATTTTCAGCTAAAGCGCCCCCCATTTGGATGACTTATAATTCTCATAGAGAAGCTGAAATCGACAGGGTTCTTTCACTAGGGGTCTCCTATGTTGGTTATCAAGGGATAAGAAATCCAACCAAATCTGTCCTAATGTCGCGTTCACATGAGGGAAATTCAGTGGCAGTGTTTGGAGTAAAACCATTATAATCCTCAAAACTCCATTTCAGGGATATAATAATAATTACATACTGATTAGAATATGTGTGGATGTAAATGGGGTCAGTGTCTGGTGCTCTATATCTGCTGACCATGCCCCTTTCCTGCTGGTGCTATAGATGGATACCCTCATGTATGAACCCATGTTTGAATGTTAATAAACCAGTATGCAGGTCACTCAGCTGTAATCATGCAAACAGGCCCCTGGGGCTAATGGGTATTGCAGTTTCAGAGAGAAGAAGCTCCTGTGTGAGTCTGTGCGTGTTTGTATGAGTCTGTGTGTATGTTTGTGTGTGTTTATATGTGGTTTCAGTAGCTTCAACACTTCCAGACTTTTAAGTTGTCAGTAGAGCCAATCACATCAGTTTTTAATCAGAGACTTAAACAGATGGATGTTGACGGTGTTTGGCATTTGTGTGTATGGCCTGCAGGTGGACTCACCACTATGTTCGGACTCAGAGATGGAGCAGAGGCCTCCAGGAGTCCGTCCGGGGTTTGTGGACACGCTGCCATCTGACATGGACCGAGCCTGACTCTGAAACAACAGACACAGCGTCAGTCACTGGGCAGGGCATGTCTCCAGTCTTACACCTGTCCATGGTCTCACCTGCGCCTGCTGTCGTTCATAGTTGATGGAGTTCCTGTTCTTCTCAGGTCCTTCTGCTCCCCTCACTGTTGTCTTAACAATCGGATGACCCACTCCCTGGACATTTTTGACCACACCCCCCTGGAGATCCTCAATGTACGAGGTGGCAGAGCCAACCTGAGGTGCCCAGTGGCCATGAGACAGATTCCTATGACACCAGAGCAACCAAGCAAACTAGGTCAGAGGTCACCAGAACAAAAACCAAACTAAAGACTGTGAGTACCTGCAGTTGTGTAGTGGTGTGTATCTTTGGTTGTGTACCTGTGGTTGTGTAGTGCGGTGTGCGTGCTCAGCAGTGTGAGTTCCGTCAGTCGTTCTTCTGCACACTGAGCGGTGAGTCGGGCCTCAGCATCCTGGTCCCAACAGTCCTCCATTGTCTCCTTCAGGGAACGCAGAGCCTAAGCACAGACACACAAACAGACATAGAACTGGTGAGAATTTGGACATGTTGTGAGTCTGGGTTCCTGTGCTTCTTGTTATCGTCCAAACCCTGACCAGGCTGTTCTCCTTCCAGGCTTCAGGAAACCTCGGCCGGTGTTTCTCTCGGGCCACGAGGATCTGCATCTCCTCAAAGCTCGGGTGGTTCCCCAGCTCCGCCTGAAATGCCAGCTGGTACTCTGGTACCGTCTCCCCTGCAGACACAGAACATCACATCATAAAACAAGTCCACACATGTCCAATGTCCACACACACCGTCTCCTCCAGGACTCCATCCCCTCTGTCAGTTCTATCCGGGTTTCATCTAGTCAGGTCTTCATGATGTTCTCCTCTAGTTGTTAATGATCATGCAACGTGACATTGAGTCTGAGTCTAATTGGGTCTGACCTGGGAAAAGATCCGAACACCTCCTGAAGGTCTCCCAGTACATCAGACCCAGAGCATAGACATCCACCTGCTTCAAGGCTGACTCACAGTCCCGGAGGTTCAGAGCTCCACCAAGGACCTCTGGAGCCATGTACCGGACTGTCCCCACCTACAGGCACACAATGACACAATAATACACACACACTGGTTCAACAGTTCAATCTTCACTGCAACTGTGGAGATTGATGTGTCCTATCTAAATGAAGGTTCCTGGTGTTCAGGGTGGAATCATGATGGTTTGTGTGGTTTTTGCATCACATAATTTAGCTCATGTGTCATTAAATCTGTCGTCATGTGACCTGACCTCTGATATGGCCATGGTATCATCGTCTCCATGGCGACAGGGCCGGTTTCCTGTGAGTCTCATGGACAATCCAAAGTCGGCGAGGACGCAAGACAGATCAGACCGGACCAGAACATTCCTGCTGGTGATGTCTCTGTGGGCAACGGCTGGTTTGTACTGGTCTGTATGAAGACACGTAACCAGGTGATGTTTACTGGGTCTCATATGTCAGTCCAGTCCATGTTTATGTCCACATACTGACCTGCCATGTAGAGCTCTGTGTGCAGGAAGGCCAGTCCTCGGGTCACGCCATGAGTCATCCTGCAGCAGGTCAACCAGTCCACAGTGTTGATGGACAGATACCGAGACAGACAACCCTGGAACCGGCGGACATTTGGACACAGTAATTACATTTAATCAGACTGATTTTATTCATGTTATAAATGTTTCTAGAGCTTGGTGGCATTTTTTTTTCACCAAAACTAAAACAGAAACAGACATGGTAAAGCATCAGAGTTAAAGCATTGATAAATATTAGACTAGATCCACATACTGATCTACAACAAGAAGGTCTGAAGACTGGAAACCAGGTTCAAATCTGAACCAGGTTTATATGGTAACATTTGATTGAGTACTAAGGTGGAGTTTAATCATTTTCAGGGTGATGTTCCATTGGAAACAAATAGGAAATGGGAAAGCTGGTGTTCCTTGGGGCTCTGACCTCAATCCTCGGTCATTCTGGTTGATGTGTCTGTAGGTCAATCAACTGATGTTCAATATGGACAAACCTTAGAAGGTTGTGGATGGATATGTAGGAGTAACTTAACCATTATGCTGTTAGATGTTAATCATATCAGTTATGTTGTATTTCAATGCTATCAGCAGTATTTTACGTATTTATGTCTTAGGGAGTGGAGGTCAAATTCCTTTATCATGTCGGTTTAAGGACTCATTGCTACTGTGTAAAATCTGAAACCCTGTAAAGGAACTAACAGTATTGTCTCTGAGATAGAGATGAGTAACAGCATAAGATGGAAACACTCAATAAATTACAAATAAAATTTGTCTAACATTTGTCCTAAAGTACACAGGAATACGAGCACAAGGTAAATACAGTGTGAACATCTGAGGAATGAGGAAATACCAGATTGGATCTTACTCCACATAAGGACAAGGACTAGATCTAAGCCTAGTGGAGATTTCACTTAAGGGTTTATGTTGGGTTAGGGTTTGACCGTGGCAGGGTCCCTGACGTGAGGAAACAGGAAAACCTCAGACTTCTACCACAAACATCCCATCACATCAGCCCAAACCAGTGGAGATGGTCTGTTATTTATGTGTTATATTAGTTGATTTTATTTATCCTAAACTGGAAAATTAAAATCAGTAGTCGAGTTGGAGACCATCTGCACCTTTTGACATCACAGGGTCATATCTTGTCTGCATTTGACTTTAATTACCAGCACATTTCGAGGGTGAAGCCATCAAAGATCAAACATCCAGTGAAAATGAGGAAGAAGAGGCTAAAATGTTTTTATGTGATAAAATGTCTTCATGATGTTTTCATTCGCACCTAAACTCACAGAAACAGGCTGAACTGTTCATGCCTGCTCAGATTCTGGAAGAGACAGAGTTAAAGAAACCAAATGACTGTGAAGGAATGTCCTGTGTGTGCGCTGGCTGCAGACAGGAAGCAGCACCGTTGGCGCCGTCTAGTAGAACAATAGCAGATTAAAGTAGACAGACAGGCTGAGGACAGCGCCCTCTACAGGAAAACAACGCCCCAGCAAGTCATCACAACATACTGGGGTTAAGGGCTTCTGGAAGACCACAATCTGAGGCACAAATATGTTCAGTTCATAACTGTCTGAACATGAGGAGTAAGCTTTGCATTCTGGGAAAATTTAGAGCTTGTTCAGACTAAAATATGTTAAGTTAGTAAAAATTTAAAATTAAAAAAAGACTAGAATGTAATAAAACTCAACAAAACTAATTAACTCCTTAAAAAAATCAGACTCCTGATGATCCTTATTAGCACATACCTCTGTAAAACACTTCAACAGGAAATGCTAATAGGATGTGTTAAATTCTCTTACATGTGGGTAGAACTCCATGATGATGAGAAACTCTGGTCGTCCATCTGCTGTCGTCCTCTCATCTGCCATCAGGAAGTGTGCGATGTTGTCGTGTTGCTGCAGCAGTGGGAGGTGGTAGATGGAACGCTCGTTAGCGTAGTTCTGCCGGTTAGCCGAGCTAAAGAGTTTAACGGCCACGCAGCGTTCGTTAAGGCAGCCACGAAATACTGTGCCATAACGACCCCGACCAATCAGCTGCCAGGCAAACAGAAAGGACAGTAGTCAGATGGTATACCGCAGGGCTCAGATTTAGATCATCAGACAATTACAAATCACCCATTAATCCATCCTGGTTCCAACCTGGTTCTGGACTAATTTTAGCTCTGGTTTCATGTTACAATTTGTCTGGTTCTGGTTCTAGTCTTTAAATCCACTTGTTCTAGATCACCTACTCACTATTACCAACTGTCAGAAGAAACAACTGCTCTGTCCTGCATTCATTATCATATTGTATGTTGATTTTACCCACTGATTTATTGAATAGTGGTCAGTGCCCTTGAGTGTCGAGAGATTCTTTGGATGAAACACAAAAAACTAAATCTGGACCTGGATCTGGACCTAGACTTGGATCTGGTTCAAGGTATAGGTGTGTTACCTCCAGTAATTTGAGGTTTTCCAGGTCAACAGCAGATGCGTTTCCAGCCTCCATCACGTCCACCGATGACAGACTGTTCTTCTGTTTCCCTGAGAACAAACACACAGTGTTCAAATGTCCAAACATCTGATTACTGATCACATTATTACTAACTTGTGTTCATACCTTTCAACATCCGATATCCAAAGAAAAGGGCCACGATGAGGACGGCCACTATGGCAACGGTTACCAGGGCGATGAGTGCCGTCTTCACTCGTCGCAGCGGATGCTGATCTGCAACACAGAATTAAACTGTTGGATTGGTGGGATTGATCAGATTCGTCTGTTTGGTCGGATTAATCTGACTAGTCTGATTAGAGGATTCATCAGATTACTTTGGTAGGATTGATCAGATTGGTCTGATTAGTGGGACTGATCAGTTAAGTCTGATTGGTCAGAGTTCATCACCTGTCTGCCCGTCATCCTGTCCATCCGTCTTCATCAGCCTCAGTGCAGCCTCGGCGGCAGTGGGCGGGGCCTCAGTGAAGTTGGTGTTACACAGGTCACGGCCACAACAGCAGAAGCGGTAGCTGCTGTTCTGGATCTTAGAGGGTGCGGCTGTTACCAGGCAATGATCACCATGGCACTCTAGCTGATATGCCCAGCACCCTGACGATGAAATTGCCATTAGAGTAGATTTAATCACCTGATGACATCATCATCAGCGACTCTGTCTTACCTTGTTGGACCAGGTGCATCTCTCCATCTGCTCTCTTTTCCCACAATCCAAAGCATCGTGAGCGGTGGCTGCAGCGCACCGTCCCATTTTCTCGCACCACACCTCGCAGCTCATTGGCGGGTCCACTGTGAGGATCCGTCCCTTGCTGTTGCAACTGGTCAGAGAAGGCACATTCGATGTCCTCGGACTGGGTTCCTGAACACAGTCAATCAATAGGATGTAATCAATCAGAGGTTATCAATGCTCTGACCATTGATTACAGTTACACAAGGGCTGGAGACATGAGCTCAGAGCTGGTCCACAAGGATCAGATGGGTTTGGGTTCAGGTTCAGATTCGGGTTTGAGTTTAGATTAAAGTCAGTGTCAATGAATCCATGGCTTTGGTTAAGAATTAGACCAAATTAAAAACACACACAGACCAACAATATAATTAAATATAATGGAAATGTGGAAACACTTCCTACAACAACGCAATCGATGTGTTCTTTTATGTTGTACTGTGTAATTTTGTATCGAAAAAAGATGTAAACAGATGAACCGTCGCTGATTTGACTGTTATCTCAGCCCTCGAACATGAACAGATTATTCAGCTGCTCAGTTCAACTCTAACAAAGCATCAAAACAAAGCTAGGGGCAATTATGACAAATTAAATATTATCAATTCAATATAAAAGTCAAAACTAAGATGGCACATATCCAGACAGCGTCTTCTCCACTGAGGGTTATGGGTAATGTAGTCTCTTAGAAAGAGAAGAGAAAGTAGAACAAGTCTGAGGCTGAAACAGGCTGACAGGGCATGGTGGGAACTGTAGTTCCTGATGCTAAAAATAATCAACCACATTCCTTCATGTTACAGTTTGGTCAAGAAATGAAGAGATGGAGCCACGATGAGAATCCTGTTTAGTCTAAAAACACACTAACACAATCACACAAACATATAAATACAATCACACAAACCTACACACAGCCAGTCTGGAATGTGTCCGTCTTATCGTCCTCATCACAACATAAACACAGACAGACAGACTGACGCTGACTCCTTCACCAAACAGGAATCTGCTCTTTTCTGCTGTTTATCAAAGTCTGGAACAGTGCATGATGGGAAATGGAGTTCTGCAGGCTGTAGTTTTTAAAATGTTGAATTTGAATGATGAACTGAACTTAAGTAATGAAAGAAAAGATCACTAAACTATTTTATAGATGTTCAGAAATCCTCCCAGTGGTTTGGACTGAGGTCTGGTCTCTAGAGCAGGGGTCTCAAACTCATTTCAGTTCAGGGGCCACATTCAGCCAAATTTGATCTGAAGTGGGCCGCACC
>JAPTGZ010000015.1:38302815-38317584 GCA_029814645.1 Fowleria isostigma | reverse complement strand
AAAAAAAATAAAGGTTTCTACTTCACGAATTTTGCCTATCACGGGTTCTTTTTGGAACGTAACCCCCGCGAAAAACAAGGGTTTATTGTAACCATGTAAGGAACAGTGTCAGAGGATACTGTTTAAAGTATCAGCAAAAAAGAAATAAAACATGAAAAATGAAGAAAAACAATTAACAAAAAGGTAAATAAACAAGAAACAAGACTAACACTGAAGTACATCTGACTTGGGATCTGTTGGTCACTGTCAGCTGTTGGAGCCGCGTACGCTCGTCCTCCACCTCCAACAACAAACAATAAAAAACAATAAACAAACAGTGATAAACAACAAACAATTATAAACACAACAACCAGGATTTTGTCTTCTTCTGCTCATCCTCAAAACATTTATTTCACGTGAAAACTACAAAGACTAATATAACAAAACCCCTCACTCAGCCCCTCCCACATTTGAATATTGTTCAATGGGCCTTAGACTTTGCGAACTGTCACCAGGCACAGGAAGCCTGTCAATCATCCAGATAACCTCAAGGCTGAGGCATTGACCAGTACCACAGGTAAACCCACCAGAACATCTGAGATGGACCTGGACGCCATCAATAGGCTTAGCAACAGTAACCAAGGGGGGGCGGGGCCTATTGAAGGTCTGGAACCTGGACCTGGTACCTGTCTTAGTGTGTCTCTCAATGTGTTCCGTTCTTTCTTCAGCTGTTCTTTCTGGTTCTCCAGGTTCACGTTCTTCTTGTTCAGTCGTTTCTTGTCCAACTCCAACTCAGCGACCAGACGTTGGAGAACCACCAGGCGGTCCTCGACTCCCTGAGGACAAGGAGAACAGTCAGAGGAGAATCACAGAGGAGAACCACAAGGAATCACAGAGGGCAGCCATGTGAGAATGACGCTGACTAAAACTCCTCCTCCTGGACTCACCTGGTCTGTGTTAGGCTCCACCCCCTTCCCCTGCTCCAGTTGGGTTCTCTCTCTGTAGCCAATCAGAGCAGCCTCTGTTTTCTCCAGGGCCAATTGGACACGGTCTCTGTCCTGGCTCAGCTCGTCCGTCCTCTGAGTCAGACTGTAAACCTGAAACCACAAACACATCACTGCCCTGAAGCATCATGGGAAATGGAGTATCCTGGGAGTGAAGCCTGAGGGGAGACCAGAAGACATTACCATAGCGCCGAGGTCTCACAAGGAAGAAGTCATGTGATATTTGAACTCATTACACTGTTGGTCAGGTTACCTGCGCCTCCGTCTCCATCAGCCGCCTCCTGCTGTCCTCCTTCTCCTGCAGCAGAGAGGAGATCTGCTCCTTCAGAAAGGAGATCTGCTTCTTCAGAGAGGTCTGCTGCTCCTACAGAAAACACAAAACATTTCAACAGTTTTTCATAGTGTGGATGGTGTTTCTAAACTGACTCCTCCTCACCTCTGCTCCTCCTCTTCCATCAGTCTCCTCCAACATGGCTGCCATATTTGTGACTCGGTTCAGCTCAGCCTCCTTCACCTCCTCCAGCTCTCTCTGAGTCTCCTCCACTCGCCTCCTCCACTCCCCCTCCCTCTGCTTCAGCATCTGGATCTCTGTCTGCATGGCTTTCACCTTCTCCTGCTTCACCTCCTCTGCCTCTTTCTTTACGTCCTGCAGCTCGTCCAGGAGCTCTCTCCTCCTCCTCTCCAGAGCCCTGACTCTGGCCTTCAGCTCCTCCACCTCCCCTTTGTCCTCTCTCTTCCGCAGCTCCTCCTTCCTATCCTTCAGAGCACTCCTCAGACGTTCTCCCTCGGCATGGCTCTCCTGCAGAAAACAGTGGAATGGTTAACAATGTCCCCCTGCTGGTCACCTGTGGTACTGCACTGTAAACACCTGGTACCTGAAGGAGGCGTTTGAGTGAAGTCAGCTCCTCCAGCCCCACCTTCAGGCCCTCTTTCATCTCCTGCCGCTCCTCCTCCTTCTTCTTCAGCTTCTGCAGGGCCCGCTCCCTGCTTTGGTTCAACTGGGACACCTGAACATACCACATGAACATCTAAATACACCACATGAGCACCTGAACGCATCACAGGAGGATATGAACATGTGATCGAACCACGGGCACACATTCAAGGCCTGAACGCACCACAGCAACACAATCATTCACACTTGAACGCACCACAGGACCATATTCAAACAGACATCTGAACACACCACAGGGACACTTGACTGAACATGTACCAATGACGTACACAGTGGATGTTGTGTTTTACCGACTTTGTGTTTCATTCACTCAGCTTCTGATGTTGTTACACTAGTTTCCCACATACAGTAAACAGGTCTGCCGTCATGGATAAGTATGACTGGGCTAATGTTACGCAGGTTCTGGTTAATGTGAATAATAAGATGTTCAACACTGACCTGCTCCTCCAGTCTCTGCTGCTCTCTTTTCAGCTCCTCCTGCACCTCCTCCTTCTGTCTCCTTTCTGTCTGCACCTCCTCTTTGAGTTCTGATACCTCATTTCTCTGTTTTTTTAGTTCTTCTTGCACCTCCTCCTTCTGTCTCCTCTCTGTCTGCACATCCTCTTTGAGTTCAGACATCTCCTCTCTTTGTCTTTTCAATTCCACCTGCACTTCCTCCTTGTGTAGTCTCTCCTTTCGTGCCTCTTCTCTGAGTTCAGACAGCTCCTTCTGTTGCCTCCTTAGCTCTTCTTCTGCTCTATCCTTTAACTCCTGCACCTCCTCCTTCTGTCTCTGCTTCTCTTTGCTCCTTATTTGCTCCTCCTCCCTCTGCTCCTCCTTCTGTTTCACCTCCTCACTGACAGATATAAGCTTCTTCTGTGTCTTCCTCAGCTCCTCTTGAAGTTCCTGTCTTTGTACTCGCTCATTTTGTGCCTCTTCCATAAGTTTAGACATCTCGTCTCTCCTCCTCTGCTCTTGTTTCACCTCCTCTCTGAGAAGTGCAACCTCCTGTCTTCTTGTTTTCAGCTCCTCCTGCACCTCCTCTCTCTTTACTCTTTCTCTTTGAGCCTCCTCTTTAATTTCAGACACCTCCTCTTGTCTTTTCCTCATTTCATGTGTTTTATCCCTTTCTGAATACACCTCCTCTCTCAGAGCGGCCACCTCCTCCCTTTTTCTCCTCAACTCCTCCTGCACCTCCTCCCACCTCATTTGTTCCCTTTGCACCTCTTCACCTTTCCTCCTTTCTCTCTGTACCTCTTCTCTGAGTGCAGACACTTCCCTCTCCCTCCTCTTCAGTTCCTCTACCAGCTCACGCTTCTCCTCAAGCTCCTTCACTGTGGACCTCCCTCTCTCCTCCTGGAGGAGGTGTTGAGCTCTCTCAGTTTCCTTCAGCCTCCTTTGCAGACTCTTCCGTTCCTCTTTTACTTCCCTCAGTTCCTCTTCTAACCTCATCAGCTCCCCTTTTTGCTTCTTCACCCCTTCCTCCATGTCCTTCTCTTTATGCTCCAGCCTTCTCCTCTCCTCCCTTTCTCTCTTTAATGCCTCCTTTTCTCCCTCCTGCTCCTCCTCCATTTCCTTCACTCTCTCCTCCAGCCTCCTTTTCTCTTCTTCCATCTCCATCACCTTGTTTTCCAACCTCCTCTTCCTCCTGTCCTCCTCTGCTCTCCTCAGCACCTCCTTCTGCCTCTCCTCCTCCTCCTTCTCTTCCATTGTGGTTCTGAGCTGTTGCACCTCCCCCTCCTGCTCCTTCAGGATTTTGGTGAGTTTTTCTGCCTCTCCTGCTTTCCGCTCAGCCTCCTCTTTCCACTCCTTTACCTCCTCTTCCAACCACTTGTGAGCCTCCTCCTGCTCCATGGCTCTCCTCCATGCTGACTCCCTCTGGGCCTGTGCCTCCTGTAACTCCCTGTTTTGTGAGGAGATTCTGTAGTCCTTTGCTCCTCCCTCCCTTCTTTCCTCTTCCAGGAGCACCTGGGTCTCCCTCAGCAGTGCCTGTAACTGCACCTCCAGCACCTCCTTCTTCTTCAGTCTGTCCTCTGCCTCCAGATGCTCCTTCACTGCTTGTTGCTCCCTCTCCTCTGCATCGTTCAGGTGCTCCTTCAGCCTCTGCACCTCCTCCTCCCGCTCCCGGACTGCGCTCATCTGCCGCTCAAGGCTGCGCTCCCTCCGCTCCACCTCCTTCCTTGCTTCCTCCAGCTCCTCCTCTGCTATGTTGACCTTCACCATCAGCAGCTCCTCTTGCGCCTCCTTCTGCTCCTTCAGTCTGTTCACCTCCTGTTCCTTCTGTGTCCTCAGTCTCTTCACCTCCTTCTCCAATTCCTCTTCTTTTTGCTTCCTTAATCTATTGCCCTCTTTCTTCACCTCCTCTTCAACCTCCTCCTCCTTTTCCTTTCTAAGTCTTTTCACTTCCTCCTCCTTTTCTTTCTTTAGTCTCTTTACCTCCTCCTCCTTTTCTTTCTTTAGTCTCTTCACCTCTTCCTCTACTTCATCCTCCTTTTCTTTTATAAGTCTTTTCACCTCCTCCTCTTTTTCTTTCTTTAGTCTCTTTACATCCTCTTGCTTTTCTTTGTTTAGTCTCTTCATTTTCTCCTCTACCTCTTCCTCCTTTTCTTTGTTTAGTTTCTTCATCTCCTCCTCCTTTTCTTTTTTAAGTCTTTTTACCTCCTCCTCCCCTTCTTTCTGTAGTCTCTTCACCTCCTCCTCCACCTCCTCATCCTTTTCTTTCTTTAGTCTATTCATCTTCTCCTCTACTTCCTCCTCCTTTTCTTTCTTTAGTCTTTTCACCTCCTCCTCCCTTTCTTTTATTAATCTCTTCACCTCTTCCTCCCTCTCCTCCTTCTCTCTTTCCAGCCTCTCCATCCGGTCACAGAGTGCCTCTATCTCCACCTCCTTCTGCTCCTCTTCCATCCTCTGCCTCTCCTCTGTCTTCTTGATCTCCTCCCTCAGTCTCTCCATTTCCTTCTGCATCTCCTCCTTCTCCTCCGTCAGTCCATCTATGCGCCTCCTAAGCACCTCCACCTCTCCATCTCTTGTTCCCAGCTCCTCACTCAGTTCCTCCCGCTCTTTCTGCCAGGCCTCCTTCTCCTCCTTCCTCTCCTCCTCCTCCTGGCACCTCCTTCTCCTCAGCTGCTCCACCTTCTCCCTCAGCTCCTCCCTCTCCTCCTCACTCCTCACTCTCTCCTCCCGTTGCTCGGAGGTCATTCTCTCCAGCTCCGCCTTCAGACAATCGATCTCTCCTTCAAAAGAAAAAACAAACACCTTAAGTTTAACTTTTCAAGATAAGAGCACAATTAGAAACTAAAAGCCCCAGTACCTTTCAAAATAAAGGCTAATGTCTTATTTCACAAAATACAAACTATTAACTCACAAACTAAAAAAACGTTGTAGTAGAAAAGGTTCTGATTTTGGCTTCTGACTGGGTTAGAGATTCTGGTTCTGGATAACAGTTTTACCTATCAAAATACAATTGCTTTCATAATAAAAGTACATGTATTTTTCTGAAAAAGAGCTTATAGATTTAAAAATAAAAGCACCATTACAAATTAGTTTTTAAAAAAACATATCAGTACATCCAGGTTGGTTCCTCCTGGGTGTCATGGTATGTATCATGTGACGTGTCATGTGATACTGACCGTGCAGAGCGTCCTTTGCCTGTCGCAGCATGTGCAGGTGCGTGTTCAGTCGACACCGGTCGCTGTCAGCGTCTGACAGCTGCTTCTGCTGTTCACCGAGTGTCCGATGGAGAGACACCGACAGACACCTGAGGAACACCACACCCATGAGTCATGTGACTGCATCAGGCCCATTACATCCAATCAGGTGCCGTGTAAACATTATGGCCCAGTAACCGCGTGGACAGCTGAGACTAACCAGGCAACCTGCATCAGTCAACTGTTCACTAGTCCAAACATTTATTTATTTATTTATTTTTATTTCTTTATTTTTGCACACAACAACAAATGTAACATTTGAACAAGCAAAGAAACAGACTGTACAGGTGAGATCAGAAAACCCCTTAGGACTTAGAAAACGAATCTCACCACATTACAACATTAGTTAAGACAAAGATAATAAAGATAAAACAATGATAGACTAAAATACAAGAAAAATACTAACACAGAATAAAAGAAAAAAATGTGTTAAAGCATGTTGGAGTGGGAGAGTGTATGTATGAAGAATATTAAATATGTTGAACCAGATGTGTCTTAAGCCTAGACTTAAAATGTCTCAGTGAAGTCGACTGAGATGCAATATGGATATGACAGTTCCATAGCTGAGCCCCTCTGTACCTCAGACAGAGCTGACCACGCCCACTGCGGACCATTGGCAGATGTAACCATTGTGTGTGTCTTGTATGGATATTGTGTACGTCACTGTTAAATTGGAAGAAGACTTTACAAGGCAAAGAATGTGTAGCGGGTTGGACTAAGATTTTGTAAAGAAATGTGCAGGTAAGATATTAATTTAAATTGAAAATGGAAAGTATGTTGAGCTGTTTGAACAGAGGGGCTGAGTGGGTAGCCCAGTCACTAAGGGTACTCATCCTGCAGAATCTTTTTTGCAGCATATAAAGTTTATGAAGGTGGATTGGATAAGTTGCTCCCCAAATTGTATTGCAATATATAAGATATGGATAAATTAAAGAGTTAGGAGACACTTCTGATGAAGGAATCCTCTAATTTTACCACTGATGCCAATAGACTTTGCTATTTTCTTGCAAACAAGATCAATGTGGCTCTTCCAGGTCAAATTTTCATCAATCAAGACTCCTAGGAAATTTGTTGATGATACCTGAGTGACTGAATCATTTCATATGAATAAACAGGTGTTTAAAACACAATCTTTATTATTTTTTAATGTAAAAATTATGAAGTTGGATTTTTTAATGTTGAGAGATAATTTATTTAATGCAAACCATTTGGAAATGTTGTCTAAGTCATTACTCGCTTTGGACATAAGTATCTTAAAGTTCCTATGTGAAAAAAATAAATTGGTATCATCAGCAAAAAGTACAGGGCACAAAAAGGACAAGGCTGCAACTAAGTCATGAATGTAAATCAGAAATAGAAGCAGGCCTAATATAGATCCCTGTGGGACCCCACATGTTAAAATAGCTCTATCCGATAAACATCCATTAATAGTTACAAACTGTTGTCGATTTTGAATATAATTATTAAACCATAAGAGAGTAGTTCCGGAAAAACCATAATATGACAACTTTTGGAGTAAAATATGATAATTAACAGTGTCAAAAGCTTTAGATAAATCAAGAAAAATTCCTAAGGCATATTCATTGTTATTAAATGCGGTATGAATTTTGTCAACCAACTGATGAACAGCCATTTTTGTTGAATAATTCTTCCTAAAACCATATTGATCCTCATAAAGGATATTAAACTCTTGCAAATGGATCATCATTCTATTGAAAATGAACTTCTCCAAGATCTTTGAAAAACATGGGAGGACGGAGATAGGGCAGTAATTGCTAAATAAACTACAATCTCCAGATTTATATACAGGAGTTACTTTAGCAATTATAAGGTCCTTTGGTATAATTCCAGTTTCTAAAGATTTAGAAAAAATATAGGTCAATGGCTTGATTATGGAGGAACCATTAAAACTCATCTCCTGGTGAGGAGGAGCACCTTTTGACTCCTCCTCTTCCTTCAGGTGAGGTTACCTGAGCTGCTGTAGCTCCTCCTCCAGCTGTTCTCTGTGCCTAAGCAGAGCCTCCTGCTCCTCCCGCTGTCTCCTCCTCTGTCTATGCTGCTCTTCCTGTTGATGCTCCCTCCTTTTCGCCTCCTCTGCCTCCTGTCGCAGTTGCTCCTGCACCTCCTTTAGCTCCATGTGAACCGCGGCATGCTGGGAGGACAGCTGAAAATGGACACACAGGCATCAGCAGGTGCAATCCAAGTGTATATGACACTAGTTCCGGACTCGTCCTCACCTTCTCCAGCTGCTCTGTTCCTCTCTCCTTCTCCTCTGTCAGAGACTCCACCTGCCTCTCCTTCTCCTCCATCTGTTGCTCCATCTCCATCTGACGCTCCTTCAGCTGACGGAGCTCCTGGAGGTCCAGATCCCTCTGGGCCCTGGGCAGAATCCGAACAGAATACAGAACTGATAGATGATGTAAAACCAACTTCAAAAGGAGTAATAAGGTTCAAATCAAACACAAGAACATTAGAACTGGACCCAAGTCCAGCATCAAAACACGAAACCTAGGCTAAAGGCTCTGGTTCTGGTCTACAGGTTCTGGTTCCAGTTTGCAGGTCTGTTGTGAAGAGCAACTCACCGGATCTGAGTACAGTCCATGTCTAGTGTTTTGACATCCCGTTGTAGAGAGCTGACCTGTGACATCAGAACCTGCAGCTGTGATTGGCTGTTGGACAGATCGGTCTCCATCTGAAACAACCTAATGGTCAGACAGACAACAGACAGATGGACAGCCAGTTGTGAACATGTGTTGGTACCTGCAGCAGCTGTATGCTCATCTCTCTTTTATCTGCCACCAGAGCTGAGTTCATGGCGGCCATTTTGTCCAAAGCATCTCGTCCCTCCTCCACCTCATGCTCCAACACACACTCAGAGGATGAGAGATACCGCACTTCTTCCCTGCACTGAAACAGGTCCATGACACATGAAGAAAAGATGTCCATAAATGTTTTGGACAGTAAATCCAGTCCAAAACACCTGGTGGGCGGGGCTTACCTTGTGCAGGGCATCTCTGGCGTCGGCAGCCTCTTCCTCTGCCCTCTGTCTGTCCAGCTGCTCTCTTTCCAATGCCCCCTGCAGGAGAGACAGACATTCATCACAACCAGAACCAGATCCAGAGCAGAACCGTGGTATGGCCGTGTTACTGTGACCTTCAGACGTTGGATCTCCAGTCGGTGCAGGGTTTCTCTCTCCGTCAGATGGACATTCTCCAATAGCTCCACCTCCGCCCTGAAACCGACCACAACAACAGGACTCAGCCCGGTTTGGATGGTACTGGCCAGGTACCAACCCGGCGCCTCCTCACATCTACATACCGTCTGTGCGTCTCCTCCTCCAGCTGTCGGCTCCTCTCCTCCTGTCTGTCTCTGTCTGCCCTCAGTCTGTCCACCTGTCTCTTCAGCTCCTCCTCCCTCCTCGTCACCTCCTCCACCTGCAGACAGAGGGCGGCCGATGCCTCCCGTTCCCTAGGTAACCACCATGGACATTTTATTACCACCTAATGCACTAGAACCATAAAAGGTCCACAGACAGGGAAGAACATCAAACATTACATTCAAATAAACAATTTCATTCACTTCCTCTTTGAGTCTTTAGCCAAAAAACAATAAATAATAAAACCAAACATCAGATGATACATGTGGATGCGCGGTTGTAGGGTCTTCCTAAACCAAGTTGCCCTCTTGGTCTGGCTCCACCCCCTCTCATCTTAAATTATATTTTTAATCTAAATCCCTCTACAATCAGACAAAAATATACAGATAAGGGTAAAACTACAACATGTTTATGTAAATAAACTAAAACCAGACTGATATGGTATTTTGGGGGCCGATACCAATATTGGGGGCTACAAAAAGCTGATATTTGATATATTGGCCAATATCCGATATATCGGTCAGATCGGATATCGGCCGATATATCAGTCAATATATGGAATGAGAATGTTGATGTCCACAGGATTTATATTATACTAGTCATATATTAATTATTGAAGGATATACACAATGTTAAAACACTGTAGTAAAAGTCCCTCCAGCAAATGCGATTATGTGATCATATAATTTAATAATCAAATAAATAGACACATTACACGGGACTGACTTAATTTCATAACCCCCGTTAAGCCTTTCCTATTGATGTCTCCTGAACTAGGTCGGTGAACTCAGGGGGAACTCGGCTTCCTCCAGGGCCAAAGACTCTCCTTCGGGGTTTAACTTCCAGAACTCCACGTTTTTTGAGAGAATGGACATGAGTATCAGGCCAGGTTTGGTTCCTTTCAGCAGACTTATACTTTACTCTGTTCCAGTTGCTGTCTCTGTTCATTCACACACACATCTACACCGCTGGTACTCACGGTCACACGCATATCGGGCACACACGCACACACACACTGAACCAACATTCCAGATACATCTCGTAACACCCCGTTTTTTCCGCAGATTTTAAAGGATGGGGCTGAACAGGCTGCGGGTGCTACCCGTTTAGGGTTAGAGGATAACCAGGTTATGACACCGCGCTGACACAAGAACCCACATTAAACACAAAATGACCCGAAGTAGGAGACCATTAGAATGGAGGAGACGGACTATGCGTCACTGTCACTGCTGTGTCTGTCTGTGAATGGATATGTGTGTTTTTTCCCTGTCACACTAAAATAAAACATTGCATTTAAGGAGGGGGATCTGAAATAAAAAAAATGTTCTGGTCTCCTCTCTCTCTCTACCTGGTCCACGTCTGTGTGGGAGGGGAGGGGCCAGGCCCTCACTGTGCGAAGGCACACACAGAAGAGCGGAACAAAACAGAGCTGAAAAATATCTACACTGCAAAAAGCAAAATCGGCAACATATTGGCCAACATTGATTAATCGGCGATATGTTATAATTGGCCCTAAAACTCTGTCCATGTTCTTGAGAGTCCAACCATTTAATGTCCTTTCAGTGGATGAACATGATTTTATTAAACATATGTTTGTTTGTTAGAGTCTGTCACAGATTCAATGTCACTTTTAGAAATAGTCCATTTAAATGCACATGAAAAATGAACACAATACACATAATAAGTTTACTTTATGTTAGTTTATATAAATAAGTGGATCTGATACATTCAGTTATGTACACGCTAAAATGCATTCGTGGAAAAAATTATTAGACCATTAAAAGTCATCAAAAACAATGATTATACAATCAAGGACTAACTCCTGTGTGTATCATGCGACTAAAATAGACAGAAAAGAAAACATGGAATGCCTAAGAGCACTGTTTTTGTCAGTACAATGCCATAGATATTAATGTAAGAACTTATGTGATTTTGGTTATTATCAAGAAAACCATGGAAAATGGATAGATATCAGCTCTGAAGTTAATATACGATAAGCTATTTTTGTTATCATTATAGTCGGCCAAACAAATGTACCTTTTGTTGGACCAGGCATAAAATGAAAAAGAAATTGAAGAAAACATAAGGGAGGGGGTCTAATAATTTTTCCTGCAACTGTAAGTTTAATATGGTATGAAAGAATTTTGTGCATCTTTTTTACATTTATAATTGAGCACTACAGCTACAACATTTCTGTATTTAGGGGTTAATTGCATTTTTTAAATGAAATGATTTAGTTGTTAAAGACTTACTACATACATATTTAAATCTCAGATATAGACTGCAAATTAAAATTCCACAAAAATGTCTCTAGCATATGTCGAAATGTACAGATGTGTTGTGCATGTGTTCTATGGACAAGAGGTCAAAGGTTAATACTGTAGTTTAGACTATGTGTAAAGGCGTTACCTTCATGTGTCATTGGTATATGTTCATGTTTTTGATGTATTCTCTATGTGGTCTATTAATGTCGTATTAGACTGAAGGTGGAGGATGTTGTGTCTATTGTGTGTCTTCACCTGCTCAGCGTGTCCACAGTGTGTGTGAGCTCCAGCTGTGTGTGTTGGATTTGCGCATCCAGTTGTTGTTTGTCATCTTCCAGTTGAGTCACTCTGAGCTGCAGAGAACATTTGTCCTCAGAGAGATGCCGCACAGAGAGCTGCGCCCCCTGCACACATTAACACACAACATGCTAAAACATCAGACACACAGACACTGTGACCGTGACCTTTGACCTGCAGCAGAGACACTGACCTGCAGCTCCTGGTGTTTCCTCTGGAGGACGCTCTCAGCCTGGACAAGGACAGACAGCTGAGAGGACAAATCCAGACTGAGGATGTCGTCTGATTGGACAGACAGGGACGAACCCACACTGGCAGTGTCAAGGACTCTGGACTAAGACACAGTAGACACAGCTGTTATTGGACACACCAGTGGGTTATCGGCTTTTGTGCAGTCAGTTATCGACCGTTGGGTTATTAGCCAATGGGAGGTGGGATATTGGTCGTTGGGCGATCAGTTATTGGTCATGGGACTATTAGCCGATGGGGGATGAGTAATCGGTTGTTTAGCGGTCAGTTGATGGCCATTGGGTTATTAGCCGTTGGGCGGTCAATTATCAACTGATCGGACTCACCAGTCTAACCACCGCCTGGCTGATGGACTGGCGCCTCCTCTGGGTCTCTGACAGAATCTCCTCTTTCTGGACGGTCATCGACCGGAGAGACTGAGACAGCACTACTATCCTGACAAAGTAACAGAAAGAAAACAGTACTTACAACCACATTTATAATATTGTTGAGAACAGAATTTCTACTGTCTGGTTTAAATAGTTCTATAAAAAACTACATATAATTCATTCTAGACTCAGTTTGTCAATATTTCAAATATTTGTTCAGAAGTTTGCACTTACTGCTCCTTCAACTGGGAAACTTCTGCCTTTTGCACAGTCACCTCCCCCTCTTCCTCCTCTTCTTTAAGCTGCAGCTCCTCTAAAGATAAAGGTCCCATAGTAGAGGAAATGAGAGGAGTCACAGAGGATGAGGAGGAGGGAGAAGGAACAACCAGAGTGGATGAGAGAGGAGGAGTAGGAGAAGGGAGGAAAGAGGAAGTCAGTAGAGGAAGAGGGGGCAGTATAGGGAGAGAGGGAGGTCTAAGAAGGAGGGAGTCACAGGAGGAGAGGAGAGATGAAGACAGACGGGAGAAGTCAGCTCGGAGATGCCACAGATCTCTGCATGGGAGGAGACAGAAGGAGGAGACAGGAGGAGACGTTGTAAATAAATGAGTTATTAAATAACTCTAATTAAATTATTAAATAAGGCTGACAGAAACCTTCATGTGTAGCCAATCACAGAAAAGTTCTGAACTGAACTGAGTTGTACACATAAATGGACAGATCTCCACCCGTGAGGAGGAGTTCTGAGGTGGCCATTGGCTGTCTGGGGGGGGGCTTATCTATTACAGAGGAGCCTTAACCTGTCAGAGGGGAGTGATACTTGTCCGAAGGGGGCAATGCCCACCAGGGGGGACTTAACCATCAGAGCAAGGCGTTACCTGTCAGCGGCGGTTTTCACTGTGTGCCAATGTTGTCTGAGGGCAACCACAGACCTCCAGACCTTCAGGAGACGAGTCTGTTCCTGAACCATGTGACCTGAATGACACTAAACACACAAAAACACACACTAAGAAGACAACACACATCCCATGTGTCATCTGAAGATTTAACGTAAACCCATCAAAAAGCAAACCTCTTTCTCTCTCTGCCAAGCTGCCTCTCTAAGCTTCGCCTCCTCCACTGCTCTGGTCCAATCAGCTGTCACTTTCTCCAGGTCTTCCCTCAAAGCCTGGACGTTCTCCTCTGATTGACTAAGCTCCTGCCTGAGCAGAGCATTGGTATCTGCCAGACCAATCGCCCTACAGACAGACAGGCAGGCACAGACAGACAGACAGACAGACAGGTGTGAGGTGTATGACCTGTAGATGCCAGGGGTTGATGAGTGGGTGGGTACACACCTCTGCTGTTCCTCCTCCAGCCTGATGAGGGCGTTCTCCAATGAGTCACTGTGTTCATCTCTGACCCTCCACTACAACAAACAACAACATGACCACTGTGCACAGACACTGGAGTACACTGCTACCACAGTATAGTAGTACTACTCTAATAGTAGTACAGTTGTACTGGTGCAGTATTAGTAATAGTAGTAGTAGTAGTAGTGGTGCAGTACTATTGGTGCAGTAGCACCTACAGTAGTAGTAAAACAGTTGTTGTGGTGCAATAATACCTCTGTGCTGATGAGTTGTACACGTTCCTCCTGTAGTTGTTCCTCTAGATGCTGAAGTCTATCTCTGTACTCCATCACCTGAACACAACAAAAACCATGACAAACTCTGATCCTGTGTCAGTCAGCTATTACTGTGTTGTTAATCTTGTGGTGGTTGATTGTAGTTGGTGTGGTTGTTGGCACTGTAGTGGTTGTCATTGTTGTGGTGGTTGTGATTGTGGTTGTTCTTATTGTGGTGGGGGTTAGGGCATTAGTGACTTCAGGTTTTTTCAGATCAACTTATTTGTCAACTAGAAAAGCACTCTGAGAGCGCAGACCTCTGTCAAGCATAATAGTCCCCCCCCCGCCACATACACACACAGCTCAGTGAAGCATAAGTAACCCCGCCCACACCCACATGGAGGAGAAAGGAGAGACCATAACTAGCACCATTCGAATTAGCACATTTGGGCGGGAGTAAAATGTCGGATCACTCCCAAAATCTAATCAATTGTTCCTTGTGTCATTTCCATAATCTCCTGAAAATTTTGTTTTTGCATAAAGTTGCTAACAGACAGACAGACAGACAAACACCAGCAAATGCATAACCTCCTTAGCGGAGGTACTAAAGTCAAAGTCAAGTCGAAGCATCGTATGATGGCGTTATCAAATTGACAGCAGAGAAACAACACAGACGTTCAACAATGAGCAACTTGTACTTAAATTTACTGTAACATGAACCATGTACTGTAAAGTACATGGTTCAATTCAACTAAGATTCCCAGTCCATCTTATCAATGCAATTCATCTCGACTCATCTCATCTACTCATCTTATCTACTCAACTCATCTCAACTCATCTCATCTACTCATCTACTCAACTCATCGAAACTCATCTCATCAACTCATCTCAACGCCTCTTACCAAGTCATATCTCATAACTCATCTAGTCAACTCGTATTATTATCCTTTACATTTTTTTCTATTCTCATCATTATTATTAATATCAT
>JAPTGZ010000015.1:38280338-38295529 GCA_029814645.1 Fowleria isostigma | reverse complement strand
CACACACACACACACACACACACACACACACACACACACACACACACACACACACACACACACACACAAAATAAACCCTACAGACACACAAAACACACAACAGATACACAGTAAACCCACAGAGACGTTAAAAACATGTTAACTCTCAAGACCCTGACTCCCATCGGACATGCCCATATTTACACTCCCATTGGACACACTCACACATAGACTCCCATTGGACACGCCCACATGTTGACTCCCATTGGTGATGCCCACACGTTGACTCCCATTGGACACACCTACATGTTGACTCCCGTTGGACACATCCACACATAGACTCCCATTAGACACGCCTACACATCGACTTCCATTGATGTTATTTCCTGTTTTAATGGTTTCATTAAACCACACTGTGATGATTACCTTAATTAGCTCTGTAGCTACGTTCAGTCTCTGCATTTTGGACATGCTAACATGCACAGCACCTAGCGTTAGCATTAGGTCATTATAAGCAGTGGGCTGCTACTGAGAACACTCGGGACATTTTATGAGGCTTGGACTGTGGCAAAATGACTTACTAGTGCCCCCAGAGGGTTTGGAGATAAGGTATGTACTGGTCTAGGTGAACCAGATCTGGTCAACACATGAATCAGGCTCAAAGGCACAAATAATCAATCCCAGAGTCAAACCCTAAACCTAACAGAAAGTCTACCATGTTTGTGTGAAGGTCGAGTTGTGATATAACATTGAACTCCTTTGTCTAAGAACACACAGGTCCAGCCATTACCACACTGGAACAATGTCCACAGATACATGAGTACAGACTGACCGGGATGTCTTGGAAGGTCTGGAAGCATCCGTCCATCCAGATGTAGATTCTGGAGTTGATGATGGTGGTGCGACCGTCGAAGGTGTTGGCAACCACCAGGAAGTGGTATGGTCCGACGCTGAAGAACTCCCAGTCATAGGCTCCAGACGTGGACAGAGTCTGGTTCACCTCGAACAGCTGAGGACGGACAAAGGAGACAGAGAGGACATGTCCTCAGTAGGATGTGGACAGTGATCTGAGACGGTCTGGTGGTTCTGGAGGACAATGGTACCTGAGTGTTTGGGTTCCACCTGTAGATCACACTGTGGATGTTGTGGTTGGAGTCTCTGGCTGAAGAAACAGAAAATCAAAGTGTAAAGAGTCAGTCATTCAGTTTTATCTGTAGGTGGAGACACATTCACTTTAGTCAAATGGCGTTGACCAGTTCCTTCTGCTGGGAGGTGAATTATACTCCTCTGTTCTACTATTCCTTGGTCATAAATGGTTCTCCACCAGGTGAAATTAAACCATCTGGATCTGGACTTGAAGCTTAAACCGGTAAAAACAGTAACAAAAAAGCATTGAGTGTAATTCAAAATACATATGTGAAAGGAGGAGCTTAATGAATATTCACATGTTCATCACAAAGTCAGACCCTTTTTTGTCTGATTTTAATAATATCTGCAGTGATGTGGTTTTAACTCAGCTTATATTGTCTCTCATTCATTAAATCTTTCCTCTGAGTCTAAATTATGTTCATATTTAATAATATCAGATCCAGCATCAGGTCAGGGCTCATTCTGGACTTTAATCTACCTCAGAATAAAACAGTCCTGATGCTGATGGAGATGATGCTGAAGTCAACAGGCCTATAAACTGTGGCACAATTTATGGACAAAATCCTGTCTGTGCATGTTTGTACCCAACTACACCAGGGTATTACACTAATAATGTCTTAAAGATGCAAACTGAACAGAATCACACTGAGGCGTTAGTTTTCAGAAAATCAAACCCATTTCTACACATATTAAACATGTATATTTACAGATGGTCTTCTCATCCAGTGGGTTGGTTGTAACATATACACTACATGGCCAAAAAGTACTGGGCTGTCTGCCTTTACACACATGAACTTTAATACTATCCCGTTCTTAATCCGTGGTTTAATTTGGTGTTGCTCCACCCTTTACAGCTGTAACAGCTTCAACTTTTCAGTTCAGGTTTTCCTCCAGGTATAGGAGTGTGTTTATGGGAGTTTTTGTCTAGGAGTTCATTAGTGAGTTCAGGTACAGATGCTGGAAGAAGGTCTGGATCCCAGTGTCCACTCGGATTCATCCACAGGTGTTCTATCAGGTTGAGGTCAGTCCAGTTCCTCTGTACCAAACCCACTCGTCCACATCTTAATAAACAGTGCTTTGAAAAAACTGACATTGTGATTTTTTTAACCCTGCAATATATATTGCGATGTGAAAAAATACTCAGGAGGATATAATAGCTGTGTGGCATCAACATAAATGGTCAAACAAATTAGTTGTGTTCCCTCTCATTGTGGCAACAGTTATGAGACACTGTCCACACAGAACAATATCTTCCTTCTTGTGGAAAAATTAATTCCAGATAAATAATGTTTCTTTTCTTTGAGGCACAAAGTCTTTATTTTCAGTGATTTTCTCTCATTCGTTGCTCATTTTTCAATGTTGTTACCACCGACTCACTCCATGTGTAGGGGCATGGCAAACTGATTAAGAACAATAGTGATTGGTGGATCACTGTGCGCAGTGTGTGTCAGGTGCCCTTGAAATGAGATAAGAACAAACTGAGTTAATTTGGCTCCTACATCACAGGATATGCAATGTGACTATTACACACACGTGTACCATGATGATGATGCTCAAACGATATATTGTGTAGCTCTAGTCCAAAATATCATGTTCTGCTGAGGCACTCAGAGTTTCTTTGACTGGAACTAAGGGTCCAAGTCTAACCCTGGAACACACACCCACACTAACCCCCGCCCACCACCAGACTTTACACTTGGCTCAGTGCAGTCAGACAAATAGAAGCCGCCAAACTCAGACTGGTCCATGGGATTATCAGACAGAGGTGTGATTGGTCTGTCCAGAGGACAGTGTCCACTGCTCTGTCGTTCACTGACGGCTGTTTTACACTGATGTGTCCCATACTTTGCATTGATCTGGTGATGGTAGACTTGGAAGAGGTGTCTCAATACTTGTGTCAGTACACTGTATGTAAGAGTTTAGTGCGACTTCCTGAATCGTGTGGAGGAACAAGTCCAGAATCAACTCCGTCCTCCTATGATGTGGGACCAGCATGAAACATGGAACAGGTTAGGTTGAGTTTCCTCTGTGGTTTCCTCAGATTCAGGAGATAAGTGGTTTTCAGCCGCCGGTATCTCCAAGCTTCATTGAACCGTGGAGTGAACATCAAACACGTCTCCACCTGCTTTGATCGCACGTATGTGAAGATAAAACACTCAGATCTGAGGCAGAAGAAGGAAACTCTAACCATCTGAACCAACATGAAGGTACATCAGTCTTTATGAGGATGTTTGAAAGTCAAACATTGAAAAACATGTTTATGGAGGTGGATTCTTCATATCTACACACGGTAGATGAGGACAAGAAAAACTATAACCTCTGAAATTCTAACGAACCTACATGACTTTAATTTGAGCGTATTTGTGTTTTTCTTGTTGTTTACCTTGTCTGTGATTGGCTACCACCAGGAAGCTGTGGTTGTGGATCCTGAAGGCCTCCCAGTCCAGGGCCGAGTGGGTCTCCAGAGTCTGATGACGAACAAACCGCCGCCGCTTACGACTCCACCTGTAGATGACTGATAGCTCAGGCTCCACCTCCCTGGAATTGGCCACCACCAGGAAGTCCTGAAGAAGAGAGGAGGTCAGCTGTGTTTGTCAACTTCCACAGAAGACGAGAACATGTAATCCAGAACTACAGATACAAGCAAGAGGACGTTTCCTGCATTTTCTGGGGACGCTGTTCAGTTTTGTTTCCATTCTGACTCAAGAAAATGAATGGTCACAGTTTGAGTGTTTTTTCTGAACCAGATGGATTTGAGGTTGTCGTGTTCAGGTTCATGTGATGGTAATGGGACCAGATGGATCAGTTTCAGGTCTTTGTGAATGCATGAACCTCCTCCATGAACAAACATCACACAATGTCAACGCCACTTCAAACGCCACTACAACCTTTTCATCTCTTCTTTTTTTCTTCTCGGTCTGTTTGTTTTGACCTTTTCTGTGATTTCACTTTACGTCCTCAATAGATAAAAGCCTGAAAGGTTCAAACAGAGGTCAGAGGGTCAGAGGTCAAACTCTTACCTTGTCATCGATGCTAAAGTGTTTCCAGGCTCGAGCCTCTCGGGTGCTGATGTTCTGGAACAACTGGAACGAACCGTCTGTCCACTTGTAGACACCAGAACCAGGCTGAGAGTCCCTGGTGGTTACCATGGAAACACATGAGACAACAACATGTCAATATGATCTGAACTTCAGTTCCACGAGTCCACGACAAGTTCTGACCAGAGTGGACGCAACCTGGTCCAGGACATTTTAACATTAATGTCTAATCTCAGTAGAGTTTTTGTTGTTAATTATTATCATTATTATTATTATTATTATTACTACTACCAATACTGTTTCTATAGTTATTGTTATTATTATTATTATTTTCTTTTTCCTTAATTTTTTACAATTTTCTTATACCTGTACATATGATGGCAATAATAATAGCAATGCATTAGATTCATATGGATCTTTTCTATTTCCTCATACCCAGACTGTATTCACTGGATCTATTATTCATTCATATGTTAAACTACATCTGTATCCACAGCTGCCAATCCACACCAATGGCCCCTCTCACCTTTCAACATTCATACACATTCATATTCCAGTGTGAATGACAGTGTCACAGTAGTAGGTGAGGTGTCTTTCCAAGGGACACAACAGCACATGACTATGACTGTGTGATTTGAGCCGCCAACCCTCTGGTAATTGGACGACCCGCTCTACCTCTTGAGCCACAGCCACCCCCCCGGCTGATACTGGAACCTTCATTTTCCAGAGGGATCAATAAAGTTCATCTAATTGGATCTATTCATATGTGTCATCTGTATTCTGATCTTTGATGGATCAGGTTCAAGGTGTCACACATCAAGAACAGGTGGAGGTCAGGGTTAAATGCTATACAGGATTTCATTGTGGTTATGGCTTATGTTACAGTTGTCGTTGTGGTTTTCATTATGGTTGTTACAGTTCTTGTTGCTGGTTTTGTTACATTATTCATTGTTGCAGTTTTTGTTAAGGTTGTTGCGAATTTCATTGCACTTATTGTTGCAGTTTTCATTATGATTTGTGTGTTTTGTTGTGGCTGTCGTGGTGGTTGTTGTTGTGGGTTTTGTTGTAGCTTTTATTGCAGTTTTCATTGTCATTTTTGTTGCTGTCTTCAGTGCAGTTTTTGTTGAATTTTTTTTTTGCAGTTTATATTGCAGTTGTTGTTGCGGTTGTCATACCTGTTGGCTGCTGCCATGAACAGACCCTCAGACTTGATGGAAAACACCTCTATGTCGAAAGTCTCAGAGTTAGTGTAAAGGTCCTGATAATCCTCCACGTAGTCCAGACGCTCGTAATCTGCAACAGAATCGCTCTGATCAAACCAGGACCAGAAAGCCAGGGATCCAAACCCGGTTATATGTCTGTTAAGTTCTGATATAAATGATAATGTTCTGATGTTCTCACTGTGCAGTAGAGTTATCCAGTTGAATCCGTCACAGATTAACAAGACTTTTCTCTGGACATCAAACCACAGCTGACCCTGTTCTGACCCAGAACATGGAGGATGGTTCCCCAGGGTCACCCGGACCTCCGCCTCTAAACAGACAGACAGACAGATAGAATCACTGAGCATCTATTAAACATCAAAACATGATGAGAAATAAATGAAATAATACAAAACATTTAATCTCACTTCAACCACTTTCACATACAAGAACATCTGTGGTTGAATTAACACTTTTATTGAATAAAGTTAAATATACAGATATAAAACCATTTAAATCAGTAAAGTTGTGTTTGGGTTCCAACGTGAAAAATAAACCCACAACTTTTATAAGACACCATGTTCTTTGGATGTAAACTCAACTGAATATGAACGTCTGATGAACGGTAATAGTTTAATGTCATCACTGATGGGACTTAAGTCAATATAAACACCTGTATTCTGTCTGTGATGTGAAGTTTCCGTTCAGAAAGATAATGAGTCGATTCCCTCAAACCACAAACAGACACAAAGAGACGATGATTGACCTGAAACAACCCTGAGGATGTGATCACACCTGCACATGACACTGGTTTCACATCCAGCAAAGTCTGATTAAAGCTTCATCACACGTTCACATTCACCTCCATTCACACCTATCAGGCAACACCTCACACTAAATACAGTAATGTTTATACACCAATAGTTTAGTCCATATATTCATGTCATATTAAAACAAAGCTCATATTAACCAAGCATGTAGAACAGCCTTCTTCCACCTGCGCAATATAGCCAAAATCAGAAATATGCTGTCTAAAAATGACGCTGAAAAATTAATCCATGCATTTGTTACATCTAGGGTAGATTATTGTAACTCTCTACTTGCAGCGTTCCTAAAAACTCTCTTAAAAGTTTACAGCTTGTTCAAAACGCAGCAGTTAGGCTACTAACAGGAACTAATAGAAGAGAGCACATCAACCCCGTGCTCCAAGCCCTTCATTGACTTTCAGTTGAATTTAGAATTGAATTTAAAATCCTCCTCCTCACCTACAAAACCATTAACGGTATGGGCCCCTTATCTTAAAGATGTTCTGGTGCCGTACCATTCTAACAGAACTTTTCGCTCTCAGAATGCAGGTCTACTGGTAGTCCCCAGGGTCTGTAAAAGTACAGTAGGAGCTAAAGCCTTTAGTTATCAGGCCCCTGTCTTATGGAATCAGCTTCCAACTAATATTGAAGAGGCCAACACAGTCTCTACATTTAAGATTAGGCTGAAAACATTCCTCTTTGACAAGGCTTATGGTCAGGTTAGTTAGGGATAGATTTAAACCCACAGTCGTGTCTAAGCTGCCCTAGGAGTGATAATGGTGGGGGAAGTACAGTGCACTGAGTCCTATCATCTCTTTCTGGTATCTTATGCCACTTTCTGTCTATACCTATAATGAGGAGTATTTCGTTTATTTTTGGTCTGTTCATCACTATTCACCCGGAGTCCCTTTCTCCACTCCCCTCTGGGTGAGTGGCTACTGTTTTAGCTCTAGCCGCCTGAGGCCCAGTGATGTCAGGACCCGATATGACGCATCCAGGCCCAGACCTGACCTGTGACCCCCTGGAGAACCTTAGCCTTCTCCTGTGGATGGACCTCCTCATGTGTCCCCCCATCTGTACAGACTAAAACCCCATTATCAGATAGACGTCCGTCAGTTTTAGTTCATCTTCCGCCTGTCCATCCATGGGAGTGGATCTCTTCTTCACTGTGGTTTCTCCTTTTTCCCACTGGGTTTTGGAGTTTTTCCTTGCCGAGAAGGAGAGTCTAAGGACAGGGGATGCCCAGGACATTTATACACATTTCCTCATTGACTGTTTGTTTGCTTAAATTCTGTGAAGCCCTTTGAGGCAACCTTGTTACGATATTGGGCTATATAAATAAAATTGAATTGACTGTCAGACCTGGTCTGAAAATAATTTTATAGTATTAATGAACAACAAAACAGAATCAGTGAAAGAATCCCCTGGATAGTGATGGAAGCTAATGAGACTTCTACCTGTTTGGTCACATGACAGGTCCATTCCAACATTAATTATATTTGCATTTAAAAAAAAATCGAGAAAAAAACACAGCTTACTCTAAATCTAAAATATAATCTGATAGAGCTCAGGTTGGATTTGATCCACATATAAAACAGTAAATGTTCTAAACTAGAGATTTTTACCTTTAAATGAGGCGTCATTTGTACATTTGGTTCTTGTGGTTCTTCAGTTCAAAGCTTTGGAACGTGGTAAATACAACATTAACAGTAATTATGTGAGGAAACAGGCTAGCATTAAGCTGCGTCTGTATTTCTAAACTTTACTCATCATTAAATCCAATGACAGCATTGAATTTCATCTCCATCCACTGGACAAGTCTGTTGTGATGGAAACTGAAAACCAGGGCCAATCCCAGAGCAGGCTGAAGGTCATGTGACCTCCGGGTGTGTGTCTTCATGTGGATGTGGATGTCATTTAAACACAGTATGAAGTGGTATATGAGTTTTCAATACTACTTTGGTGATGTATTAAAACAATCCTTGATGTGTTTATGTACATTTGTGACCCCACCCCTGGGCTCCTGAACCTGCCCCTTTGGCCTCGTGTTTCTGGCTTTGATGCAGTGAAACGGTGCTCACCGTATGGGTAAACAGGTCCAGGCCGGTCCGGCTGCAGGGGGGTGGACCTCAAGACCGGGGGGACCACCAGCTCAGCCACACCCGGGTCAGAGTTTGGACACAGCCTGGGTGTGGCATCAGAACCAGGAAGGAGAACCAGCTGACGTAGTAAACCCTGAAGAGACAGGAAAAACAACCTGAGAACCCAGAAAGAAGGAAAACAGGAAAACATAAAAAACACAGAGAAAGAGAATAGTTTGTGTGTTGTATTGCAATTGTGGATTAAACAAATGTTGACCTGTTTCTGCTTTTACAGACAAGAAAATAACAGCAAACTAGAATAAGTATTTCATTTGTATCATAGTATAGCTCATCCATCCTTCCATCCATCCATCCATTTAACCATGTGTGCGGATTCAGACTGACAGAGAAGCGTCCCCTCCACCTCCTCCTGCTGCCGATGTAGACCCTGGACCCCCTGGTATTCAAAGACCCGGGGAAGGACCGCACCTGTCGACTGGACCACAAAAAACCACAATCACTGATAGGGTCTGACCCTGTCTGAGAGGTCAGAGGTTAGAGGATACAGACCAAAACCATAACAAGTAACAGAAAATCACCACAATATTAAAAGTGGAAAGAAGTTAGTGATAAAAACTATGATTCAGCTTCTGTAGAACTTTAGAGCTTTACTGATAAAACTTGAACAAATAAAATAAAGCTAAAGTGAAAATAAACTCAAACGCAAGTACAGCAGTCCTTCCCCTAAACTTACGTAAAACCAAACTAAAACAAATAAAACCTAAACTAAAATTAAAATTAAAGAAACTAAAACTAAACAAAAAAACGAAATAAAAACTAAAGAAAAACTAAAGGAAACAAAAACTAAAGAAAAACTAAACTTAAACTAAAACCAAAGTAAAAATAAACTACAAGTAAAGAAAAACTAAACCACATGTAAACTAAAGCTGTGGATTCATTTAAATAATACCACTGATAGTCAAATGAACCAATTTGAGTTAAAGGTACAGATGATGAATAACCACAAGTGATCAATTATGTGTATTGATGGAATCTCACAGCTCCAGACTGACGCCACAGTCGATGGTCAGCGTGGCGTATGGTCCAGTCACAGCCAGGACCACCGTGTGCCACTGGTTATCATCCAATCGGACGTCCTTAAAGCTCAGCCGGCTCCGCCCACCAGCACCGGGGTGCATGAACAGGAAGTGAAGGCGGTTCTCAGAGAGACGTAACCCTAGCAACAGTGAATCAGAGCCCTCCTCCAGCACTGAGAAGATGTACTCATTCCTCTGAAACCAGACAGGTAGACCACATCAGACCACATCAGACCACATCAGTCCACATTAGTCCACATCACACTGGTTCCTCTGGTTCACCTTCTGTCTCAGTCTCTGTATCTTGAAGGTGGCGACTAATGAAAACTCAGCAGGGAAATAGTCACAGTTGGTGAAAATCTGGGAGGCGGGGAAACTCAGCGCTGTTGCTGCTGCGCCAGCCAGTCGGAGACCTCTAGACCCTTTGGACTGAACAATCTGCACCTGATTGGTTAGAGATCACAAGATGAGAGAAGAAGTCATTAAGGTCACTAATTAAGGTTTGATCCTGGTGAGGAGAGGAGACGAGGAGAGGAGAAGAGGACAGAAAATAAGGAGATGGGGAGAGGAGTCAATGAGGGGAATGAAGAAGAGGACGTGAGGAGGGGATGTGAGTGGTGAGACGAGGAGGTAGAAATTAGGGATGGAATTAGCTTATTTTGTATTTGTCCATTTCGGCCCCTCCCCCTCCGCTTCTGGGGCTTACCTGAGGGGGTGGGGCTTGTCCTGGGCGAGGCAGGGCTCGGGTCAACAGGTCAAGAGGCAGCAGGTCTAAGATGAAATGAGGACACGTTAATAAAACCAGCTGAATGAGACTCACAAATGAAAGTTTATTCAGTTTATAGTGAAAAAAGACATTTTTATAAGAAAAACTAGACATTTTATTTGTAAAAAAAAAAAAAAAAAAAAAAAAAAGAAGATTTCTGTTGAACTGCTCCAATTTTACATGTATGAGTGAGTGTATTAAAATGTCATCTTTGTGTCATCATGTCACTGTTAACAATGTCCTGGAAATAAACAGTTTTGCTACATTAAGTTTTAATAAATATATGAAACTGTTTTTTACTCATTTAGAACAAATACAACAAACGTCCTGGAAATATCAGTTAATGATCATCATTTTCAAATGTCTGAATGTTAGGAAATGAAATGACGCAAAACACAAATAATCCAGTTTAGAAAAGTTCAGGGACAGAAATACTATGAGTATTTGTCTTTAAATACCCCATAAATACTTCAGATGGTGGAATTGGACTGGACTAGACTGGAGGCTGATGCTGTAGATCAGCTGTTTATCTCCTTTCATGGACGAGGATGTTTCCTCCTGATGAAAGTGATAAACTGATACCATCTGCCTTTATTTTCATCCCATTGTGGATCATCTGATTTATCTGGTCCCAAAATAAAACCAGAGACAATATCAGGTACAAACCAGATGAAGCCCGATTTAGGAGGAAACGTTCTGACCATGATGAGAACACTGAGTTCCGCCAGGGTCAAGACCCTGCCGCTGGACCTACTCATGGTTCTACTTCTGTTCCTGAGGCATTTCTCAGTATCAAGTTCACCATGTTTAGACTTGTGAACTGTGTGTGTTCAGTCTTGGTAAGAATGACCCCACAGAACTGCCTTCCTAAAAACACAAGTTTGTCTGCAATTGGAATGGCTGGTGCTTGTGAACTTTCCTGGGATATTTATAGTCAAGTCCACATGAGTCCCCAACCAGTCCATCCTTAGTTTAAGCTAGGAGACAAGAACAACTTCTGGGTATTCCATCTGATCTTGGTTTATGCAAACTTTTAAATGGAACAGCACTTTGACCTTGACTGATGATATTTCAGGAGAACAGAAGAACAGACAAGAACACACATTGAGAAATTCCTCTGGTCCTGGACTGACCCCTCCCATTGATCAGATGGTTCTATTCGCCAACCAGTTCAGATCAGATTCACCTCCAAAACCCTCAGAACTTGGTGTCTTTGTTGAATATACTCAGATCCAGGTCCTCCATGACTTGGTCCAGAGCTGGAGGTGGTCCTGACCCTGAATCCTTTCAGACATTGGAGTCTGAGTTAAACAGCAGGTGGTTGTGATGTCATCACAGAACTTCAAAATGAGTGGAACAATGTTTGCAAACCAGTGAACAATCCTTAAGAAGAACCAAAATAAACAGCTCCAACATCCTGAATGAACTTAGAGGAACATGTTCAGAGAAACAGCCACTGACAGAGGACAAACTGACAGAGGATTCAGGTTCCACTTTTAGGTGGAATTCCCCTTTAAGCTCCTCTGAACAGAGGATGAATGGAGGATGAGTGGAGGATGAATGAAGGATGAATGAAGGATGAATGAAGAATGAATGGAGGGAGGAGACAACATGTACAGAAACACAGCTCACATTTCAAAGACACAAAAACAGAAGCCACAAAGCAGCAGAGATGTCTGAAACACATGAAACGCACCGTCCACATTCAGCACCGCGGAAACAGATGGGCTCTACTACCAACCAATCACAACCCTCTTCACAGGAGAAGGCGGGGTCATAAGCGTTTAGCTGATGCAGTGACTGCTTATTTATCAACCAACATATGCGGGAAGGATTCAAATCAGAAAAGCAGAGCTCTCTGACCACATTCGCATAATGCACCTGTATGGGTATATTATTACAGCATCCAATTGAATGAAAAGCCATGTTCATCTCTATGTTTTATTATTTGATCACATTACAGTCGACTGAAGTCAGATTAATGTACTGTTGTGTCTTTATAAAGACTCAATCTGTACTCCACCTCACACAGAATGTAGAATGATATCATACCAGGAAGTAGAATGACACCATACCAGGAAGTAACATGACATCACACTAGTAAGTAGAATGACATCACACCAAGGTTCTGAAAACTATGGTTGTTTCTCAATATGTGTTCTTGTCTGTTCTGTTCTCAGGATCTCGTGAAATATCATTAGTCAGGGCCCAAGTTCTGTTCCATTTCAAAGTTCACACAACCCAAGAATGCATGGAAAACCCAGATGTTGTTGTTGTCTGCCAGCTTAAACCAAGGTGACTCGTGCAGACTTGGCTGGCAAATATCCCAAGATGTACTTCATGTTACTCTCAAATGCAGCAATGGCTTCTGTGTCAACTGACCTCAGAAATGTTTAATTGAGGTGATGACATCACCAGATGATGACATATAATGTTGGAACATGCTTCGGAGGTATAATATAGAGAAAAGCATCTTTATTATCATGATATGGGATTCCACAAAATTTGTTCCAGTTCTGAAAAATATACAAAATGTGAAAAAAAAATGTAATATAAATATAAATGACATGTAGTCTAAATAGTAGTACAAATGTAATGACAGAACTTCAACCACATCCCAATCGAGGCTGGGGACATGGAGTCTGAATGGACCATGGTCAGCACCTCCATTGCAAATTCAGCTGTGTGAAGTTGCAGCCACAAGGAATGCTGGTGACTGTCATGGCAGCAATCCCCAAACTTGTTGGTGGACACCAGCAGTAAGGGGTGCTGCCAAGCTGAAGGCCTATAGGGCCTGGTTGGCACTTGGGCCTTCTGAGGCAGCTGACAGGCACTGGCAGGCTAAACCAGTCATAGCTTTGGCAGTTATGAGGCAAAAACTCAATTGTGGGAGGCGTTCTGTGAAGCCATGGAACTTGACTTTTGGTTTTCCTTGATGAGGCTCTGACAAAACTGTCACTCGACTCAGGCAGGGGGAGCAAGGTAATCTTGACAAACACTGTTTACAGTGGTAATGGAGTTCTGCTGCCTCAACTGGGGACATTGTCGGGCGGTGGAAGGAATACTTTAAGGATCTCCTAAACCCTGCCTTCACGCCTTCTGTGGTGGAAGTCCACAGACTCAGGGGTGGGCTCACCATCACCCAGGCTGAGGTCTCTGAGGTAGTTTGATAATTCCTTGGTGGAAGAGTTCAGAGTGAAATCCGCCCCAGGTTCCTTAAAGCTCTGGATGTTATAGGGATGTCTTGGTCACGCCTCTTCAACACCACATGGAGGACAGGGTCAGTACTTCTGGGATGGCAGACAGGGGTGGTTGATCCTCTTTTCAAGAAGGGGGACCAGAGGGTTTGTTCCAGCTATGGGGGGATCACATTCCTCAGCCTCCCTGAGAAGGCCCACACCAGGTTACTGAGAGGAAAGTCTGACCAATAGTCAAACCCTGGATTCAGGAGGAACAATGTGGTTTTTGACCCAGTCATGGAACGCTGAACCAGCTCTTTACCCTCCACAGGTTCCTAGAAGGTTCATGAGAGTTTGTTCATCCATTCTCATGTGTTTTGTGAATCTGGAGAAGGCATTTGCCCGTGTTCCTTGGAACATCCTGTGGGGAGTGCTGCAGGACTATAGGGCCCATGGAGCACTACATGGAACATTATGTCCTTGTATGACTGGAGCCAAAGCTTGGTTTACATTGATGGTAGTAAGTTGGATTTGTTCCTGGTGTGGGCTGGACTCCACCAGGCTGCACTTTGCCACCAATTCTGTTCATCTTTATGAACAGAAATTCTCAACACAGCCAGGGAGAAGCAGGGGTCTGGTTTTGGGCCCGCAGGGTCACATCACTGCTTAGTGCAGATGATGTGGTCTTGCTGACTTTATGAAGCTGTGACTTCCAGCTTGCACTGGGACAGTTCACAGCTGAGTGCAGCCAGAATGAGGATCAGCACCTCCAAGTCTGAGGCCATGGTCCTCAATTGGAAAAGGGTAGAGTGCCCTCTCCAGGCTGGAGAACAATTGCTGCTCCAAGTGGGGGAATTTAAATATCTCAGGGGTTTGTTCACAAGTAAGGGAAGGATGGAATGGGAGACTGATAGGTGGATCTGGGCACCATTGCCACTATTGGAGATGTTGCACTGGTCTGTTGTTGCTTTTCCACATCCAGAGGAGTCAGCTGGGGTGATTATTCTAGTCAGGGTGCCTCCTGGAGGCCTCCCTGGTGAGGTGTTTCATGCACGTCCAATCGGGAGGAGACCCTAGGGCAGACCTAGGACATGCTGGAGGGATTATATCTCTCAGCTGGCCCAGGAACACCTTGGAATCCCCAGAGGAACTAGAGGAGGTGACTGTGGAGAAGGAAGTCTAGCCTAGCCTGCTCACGACCTGGATCCGGATGAGCTGTTGTACCATAAGCCTATGTTTCCAATGATCCCCTCACACTTCTCATGATTTGTCCTAAGACAAAATAGTGATCCTGGTATTTAGTGAATGTGCTATGAGGAGAAGCTTTAATTTATGTTGTTTGAAGCATTTCATTAACTCTATAAAGTGTCAAACAGAATTTTCATCATCCTGTTCTGATGTCCTGTTGAGCTTTTCATTGACAGTGGATTTTCCACGTCCTGTGTTTCCTATTGGACTTTACATCACAAAAAAAATTAAAGTCAATGATGAGACATGTGACATTTAGGTCCTTTTGAATTATTAATCATTTTCAGTTATGATATTTGTTCGTTTACTGGTACGTAATTTTCTAAGTGAAAAAAGTGCAAGTTTATTCTAAACCTGTTGAAGTGTCAGACTGAAAATATGTCAATATGACTACGCACCTGACAGTTATAGACATTTTGTCATGGTAACTGTCTTAGTGTCTGAAGATGAAACAAGTAAATCAGAATGGATCCATTACACTGGGCCACAACCATTAAACCAGACCACAACCATTAAACCAGATCAGATCAGGGGCAGCCTGTGGCATAGGCTAACTAGGCGGCCGCCTAGGGTGCCACCTTCTGGAGGGGGCGCCAGTGGAAGGGAGGGGGGAAAAAAAACTGTGTCTATATCTAATAAAATCTAA
>JAPTGZ010000015.1:38258858-38271680 GCA_029814645.1 Fowleria isostigma | reverse complement strand
TGTGGGGGTGGGGGGGGGGGGGGGGGGGCACGGTGGGACACAGGACATTTGTACAAAATATAGTTCATTCACTTGTGCATGAACATACACCCCACATGTAAAGAATTTATGTATTTTTGAATGTTCTATGTTCATTTACAGTAAACGCTGTAATTTACTGAGTGTTCTAGAACGCCTCACAGTATCTCTGTGTTGAACATCAACAAACAATAACAAGCAGCAGAGACACACACAGACAGGAGGAAAGGATGTTCACCTGATTTTGACAACTTGAGTGATAAAAAAAGGACCCAGTTGACTCTTCTGTGCCACAAAGCTGCAACATATGAAAAACAGAAACTGAAATCAAACATGCTTCAAATACATGCAAGTGAACGAGTTTAAAAAATTTAGTCGGATTCCCTGCACCAGCTGAGGCTTCTGTGTCTCTCGCTGAATGGATAAACTGCCCAGCCGCTCTGCTTTGGCAGTGTGTGTGTGTGTTGTTCACATAAACTACATGTATTTGTTTGGTACACCTCTGTACTGTATTGAAGACCCCAAACCCAAACAGTACGAGTGTTTCGAGACACCCCTAGTGAGTGTACACAGCCGACTTTGTACTGGACTGCCCCTAGTGGCCTGATTTATTGCTGCATGTCAAAGTTTTTCAATATGGGCAGATGGACAAACGAACTGACAACAATAGGTAATAATCATAATAATAGTAATAATAATAATAATAATAATAATAATAATAATACCAAAACCCAAAGTGGACTCTGTGTGTGTGTGTGTGTGTGTGTGTGTCTAAGGCAGAGCATAAAATCTGGAAAAAGCTGACTGCTGCAGTTTGGCATATTTATGTATTTTTGTTCAAGGAAGAGCAAAAAAGGGAAAGTTGATAAGACGAATATTTTGGGAGATATTAAAAATGTTGGAATACAAATAGCCTTACAATCATGTTGCTATGCCTAGAATCATAAAATCATCTGAAATAAGTTACCTAGAAACAAATAAGCAATAGGGCCACATTGCCATGGTGTCAAATTTCGTGTACAGAGACAGACATGCCAGCTGAGAGGATATTCAACTGAAAATGCCTGCGGAATTTTTCCCAAAAGCCAGCTCTTCCAAACATTAAAATCTACCACATCTAGAACCCAGTCAATGCATCAATTATTGATTCTGTGAAAAAGTCTAATCTGATCCGTTTTATCAGAAAACAGCAGTAAGCTGATTATAATAAATCAGATTAGCACACCTGGATTTGTCCCCAATACTCCCATGTCTTCATGCATGTATACAGGTTAATCTGATTTGTAACTAATTCTGTTACATCTGAACTTGTGGAAAAACTATTTAAATCAGGGTAAATAGAAGTGACATCAAAGACAATAACAGGAAGTTGGATTCTACGTCACTACATATATACGAACTCTGTAATAAATTTGATAATGGACTGAAACATCTAAACCAGGTTTTATGGTTTCTCACATTTCTGCAGTGACTAAACAAACGCATCACGTCTGATTATTACAGCGATCTAATTATTGACAGTTACTGGATTTATATTGACATGGAAATGGATCAGTGAATCACTCTGTTTGGGTCAGAACTGAACCAAGAAGAAACACATGATGACGATGATGTGTTCCAGTTTGACCCAAACTGTGCGATTTAACGGGGGACGTGTGATGACCCTTATGACCTTTAATGACTGGACGGTGGATATGACGTCTCTTGTTGACAGGTTCGAAACACGAGCCGATGCAGTCCAGATCATCCTGGGCCCAAATAGAACCAGTCCTCCTCCAACCGCCTCAGAACTGGAGGTGAAGCTCCACCTCCAAACCAGTCCTGACCAACCGCGGAGAGCACAACAGGTCACATGACACAAAAAAAGAGAGCCCGCCCACCATGTGACCACAAGGCCTGAGAAACAAACAATCCAAACATGGACTTGACCCTGAAACATTTTAATGATGAACCCTCCTGATAATTAACAGTCAGTCACTAATGAAGATGGAAATGGAGACAAATGTGACCGAAGTATGAAGACGCCTATGAAATGGTTCACCTGAATCTGACGTTAACCTGGAACATTTAAAGTTCTATCAATTACATGAGCTTCCAAATGACTGATTCTGTCTGAATTAACTCAGTTTTTATTAATTTTACTTTGTTTTCAGTGTTTGAAAATTCTGATAAGAAAAATATAAGACTGACACGACAGATTTAATCTGACAAAAGATTAAATTAAGATCCTAATTTAAAGGATCTGTTGAACCTGTTCCACCTAATTAATGTTAAATGTCTTCTATTTTCCACATGCCAAAGCTTAGGACTGAAGAACCACAAGGGCTAAATTCACTAATGATGCCTTATTTAAAGATAATAACCCCTAGTTTCACTTTTACATTTGTTAATACTGTAAAATAAACTTAGACTGTGTGGAGAATTTAATGTTTCTTACAACATATAACATCAATATATTGACCAAAGTTTTATTGTAGAGGCTTCAATGTACTTAATATTAAATTGGGGATGAAGGGGTTAAAATAAAAAAAAAATATATATATAAAAATTATAAACTGTACTTTGGAGACATCACAAAGAGACATTTGGACTATTTTGAGACATGAAACAGAACATGTTATGGTGCAAATAATTCTGTGTTGAGGATTTATGGGTGACATGGTTTTAGGGTCTATGTAATTTTACTGTCATGGCCAAAGTTTTAGGAATGATACAAAAGGATTCTTTGCTTAAATGTGATTTGTCAGTAAGTCATTGAAAACTATTAAATTATTTTAATTATTCTTGTACCTCAGAAATGTGTGGATTTTTTTTTTTTTGTTTTGTTTTTTTTACATAGGCAGCAAATTTGGTGAAAATCAAATTTGCATCATTCCCAAAACTTTAGGCCATGACTGTAGAGTCTGGATCCATTTCAGTGTTTTCCCATCAGCCCCTTCTCCATCACAGGAACTTTACCTAAAAATAACAGTTTCTGTTTGTGGGGAGGAGGCTACAGAATCTACAGATGAGTGTCCACATACTTCTGGACAAGGGGTTGATCGTCTGTATTTTCATTTTATTCTTTATTTACATCTTAAAGAGGTTACGTCATCATCTACGTTTCCTGACATTACTTCAGGGCTTTAAACAAAATCAAAACTAAATGTAATTTTCTTTCTGATCGTTCACAAAAATAATTCTTGTTCATCTACAGCGAGAAGAGTCGTTTACATGGTTTGTTATTAACCCCTCACACATGTTTAACGCCTCCTCCTCCTCCTCCTCCGTTTGTCAGTCCAGCACTTTATACATCAGTCTGTCTCAGCAGCTCTGTGTGTGTGTGTTTCCATGGCAACCAGGTGGATAGTCAGCTGATGAGAAGGAGGTGAAATATGTCTAATACACAAAAACACACACACACACACACAGAGCCGAGGAACCGTCGCAGGGTGATGACATCATCTCTACAGGCCCAGAGACTTGCGTACGATGCTCTGAGCCAGTCTGTAGAACTGTTCTCGGTCCTCGCGCCACATCTTCGAAGCATCGACGTTCGCTCCACTTTCATCATTCGGCTCTGAGGAGGTGGAGAAAGAGGAGGGGAAATGAGGAGGAGGAGGAAGAGCAAGAAAGAAAAGGAAGAAGAGAAGAAAGAAGAGGAGAAAGGAGGTGGAGAAAGGAGGAGGAGGAAGAGAAGAAAGAGGAAAATGGAGGAGGAAGGAGGACGAAGTGAAAAAAGGAGAAGGAAGAGAAGAAAGTAGGAAGAAAAGGAAGAGAAGGAGAAAGAAGAAGGAGGAGAAAGGAGGAGGAGGAGGAGAAAGAGGAGTGTGAAGTATAGTGTATGAGGAGGACCAACATAGCATATGGGTTAAACCAGTTGTTTGTGTTTATATATATACATATACAAGGCATAGTGTACATGTCGTACATGACATTTGTGTCATACATGTTATGTGTGTCATATGTGCGTTACCTGCCAACATGCTGACCACAGACAACAGGATCTTCTCGACGCTCTGGACTGGACTCCACCTCTCGGCGCTGCTCTCGTAGCCCATTGGGTCATCACCTGGAGCATGGAGGATGGAGATACAGACACGCCCATCGGGATAGACTGACAGACAGAGGAGACAGGACAGACAGGTGAGTTCAGGTAGGTCTAGGTGACACATGTTTGTCTGGGTGAGATCAAGCCCAGGTCAGTGTTTCCTTTTCACTTCTTGTGTATGTGAGGAGTTGAATCATCGACCTGTGTGAGGCATCCACACCTGGAACTGTTTACTTTGGGTCTCTTCTATAGTTTGGTTGCTTTTTACTTGCTTGAACTGACTTTGACTAAAACGTCCATGAATCCAACCTAATCCCAGCTCATTTGCTGGTGGTGTTTGGGGTCAAAGATCATGTGTCATGTGCAAAGTTGGGCAGTAATGCATTACTGTAATGCCGTTACTGTAACACCGTTACTTTTGTCAGTAACTAATACTGTAACACATTACACTTTAAATAAAGTCACTCCGTTACCATTACTGTATGGTGCTTTTATCCGTTACTAGCTAAACTGATCAGTTTTGGTGTGCAAGGTGTCTAGCCTGAAGAAAATAAAGACGAAGAGGAAGCAGTGCGCTAGCCAAGGACAGATGAACAAATCCACCACATGTTTTATTGTTAACAACATGCAATTTCTACTGTGGAATCACCTGCTTTCAGGAACTACATTGGTTTAATAACATGCCCAAGCGGCACACGGCAAATGGACGAAAAACGTTTACAACTACCAGTACTTGGATAAGGAGTATTCACAAATTGAAGCCGAGCTTAAGGACACCAATGGGTGTATTTTTAAGAATATTCTATTAAAAAAAGTAACGCAAAAGTTGCTTCTAACGGTAACACATTACTTTTTGGTGCAAGTAACAAAAAAAAACCAAACAAAGTAACTGAGTTACTTTTTGAATGAAGTAACTAGTAACGGTAACTAGTTACTTTTTTTCAGTAACTAGCACAACACTGATCATGTGCATGCTGATGCTTCTTCGTGTGTTTTCTGCTCAGTGATGTGGGTCGGAATCAGGAAGCAAAGGCCAGTGTTTGATGATGATGATAACGGGTCATGTGGTCTGTAATCAGTACGGAGCGTGCTCAGACTGCTGTGACCTCATCTCTCTGCTTAAAGCCACTAATCACAGCACGCTAACGATGCGCTAACGACAGGCTAACAGCAGCACAATCACAGGGTTGGGTTGAGTGAGGGGGCGGAGCCTGTGAGGCAAAGTGATCTTTCTTGAAATCTAACCGTGTCAGAAGAATTGAGAAACAAAACAGCTTCATTACCCGAGAAGAAAAACAAAGAGGAGGAAAAAACAACAACCCAAGACTGTTTTTATCAAACTCAAGCACTGAACATTTTGGTCGACAGTTTTTCTTTCTTCAGTTTCTGTCCTCAGTTCTCTGAAAACTCTAATGAAACTAAGCATTTTAATGAAATTAAATCAAAGAAAACCAACTCATATAAATAAATCTATACTAAACATGATTTTAAAGGCACAAACTAAACAAAAAACAATAAAACACAGAATTATTTCAACAATTATGATATTTACTCTTGTGTATTTGTTTGGTTCTTTGTGAATTTGTCTGTTTGTGTGTTTGTGTATTTACTGTTAGGGTGGAACATGTCGCAGGTGAACCTCATCTTGGGTGGACTCAGTGGATAATCAGATGGAAAACTGAGGACGGCAGGAAACACACCGCCTTCAAAACACGTGTCCTGAGGACCCCTGGAACACAGAGGATTAAACAGGGGTTAAACACGATTAAACAGGGTTGAACCAGGATAAAACAAGATAAAACTGGATTAAATGGGGTTAAATAGGGGTTAAACCAAGTTAAATGGGAGTTTAAGTTAAACAGGGGGTTAAACTGGGTTAAACTGGGCTAAAGGGGGTTGAAAGGGGTTAAACAGGAATTAAAGTGAGTGAAATGGGTTAAACTGGGGTTAAACTGGGCTAAAGGAGGGTTAAACATGGGGTTAAACTGGGATAGGGCTAAAAAGAGTTAAACAGGGGTTATATGGGCTAAAAAGAAGATACACAGGGGCTAAACAGGGCTAAAAAAGGTTAGACGCGGGTTAAACAGGATTAAATGTGGGTTAAAGGGGGTTAAACAGGGGTTAGACTGGGTTAATGGGGGTTAACAGATTAAACACGGGTTAAACAAGGGATAAACAGGGGTCAAACAGATTGAACAGGGGTTAAATTAGTTAAATGGGGGTTAAACAGCTTAAATGGGGTTAAACAGGTTAAATGTTGGCAAGTTACATCTTGCCCAAGGACTACGATTGGTAACTAGCTATATAGCTAAAACTGGCACATTTACAGAAGTGTTAGAGTTGTTAAATAAACAAATAAATGGGGTTAAGAAATTTAAACTGGATTAAACAGGGGTTACATGAAGTACAGTGCGAGTTAAACCTCCTCCATTTGTCACATGTTCACTCAGTTACAGTAAAATAACCTGAGGAACAGCTAACATCAAACCGTTCACAGTGGAAACATCTGGAAACATCAGGATCTAAAACCTCAGGTCATTAATAAAAACAGAACAGATTGAGAACAGATCATAGTGAGCTGACCACTGCCAGTCACATGACCTGGTCATGTGACGCTCAGAGTTTAATAAGAACATCCAGACTGAACTTGTGCAGGTGAGTCATGTGACCTCAGGTGAGTCTCAGTGAGGTCATCGCAACAGAATGTGAGTGAAGGAGCTGCAGGGAAATTGAAGGGCGGAAAAACAGTTGACACGGCAACAAGAACACCACCTGACAACACACTCCATTCCAACTCAAGACGATGCCTTCAAGGACAGCGCCGATAAACAACGTCTCCACTGATACAACACCTCAAAGATATGGTGCCTTCACTGACCTCTCACAGATACGATGCCTCAGTGATACCTTCACTGACACCTCAGAGATATGATGCCTTCACTGGCCTCTCATAGTTATGATTAGAGCTTGACCGATTATTCGGACGATTATAGCATATCACCGATTAATCAACATTGGCCAATGCGTAGTCGATTATGCTTTTTTGCTGTGCAGAGATTCTGTCTCCACTCTGTGTTTTTTCTCTCTGTGTGTATGTAGGGCCTGGCCCCTCCCCCTCACACACACAGAGCACAGACACAGTCGTATGTTGGTGAATGCAGACTCACCTGTCCTGGTCGGGGCAATTATATTTTTATGTCAGAACCCCCTCCTCAAATGCAGTGATTTATTTTACTGTGACAGTGAACAAATACACATTCACTCACAGAAACAGCAGTGACGTGCACGCGCTTCTCAGTGTGACCACAGAGTCGTCGTCTCCTCTGTTCTGATGGACTCATATTTCAGGTCATTTTGTGTTTAATGCGGGTTCTTGTGTCGGCGCGGTGTCATAATCCGATTATCCCCTAACCCTAAGACATGTAACCCCAGCCTGGAGAAATGCCCCTAAAATAGGAGTACCCTGGTCTGAGCAAAGGGAGGCTGCTGTGACTCTGATCAGCTGAGAGTGCTCTGGAATGGGGGAGGGGCTGACGGCAGCCCTCGTAGACTCATACCGTCATGTCCTTTAAACTCTGCAAAAAAGACGAGTGTTATAAAATCATGTGAGTCCCGCATAATGCGTGCCATTTGTTTTATTATTGAATTATATGACATATAATCACATTTTCTGTAAGGACTTTTATTACAGCATTTTAATGTTCTGTCAGTGTCATCTGTATCGTCATCACACATACTGTATCAAACTGCCCTGTTTTTTTCACATGTCCATCATTACTTTTTTTGGAAGACTACTAAACAGCTTCATAAAGTTGTGTAAATTATCACTGTGAGACAAACAATGATGCAACTGTTAATCCTCACATCTACTATTATCTCATATAAGAATATTACAGTATATATACCCCGTGTATATCAATGTTCTCATTTCATATATTGACTGATATATTGGTTGATATCCGATTTGACTGATATATCGGATACAGGCGGTCCTCGGGTTACGAACGAGTTCCGTTCCTACGCAGGCGGCGTAACCTGAATTTGTGCGCAAGTCGGATTTTACCTTTAAATACCCCCCCGGCTTTACCGATGTTCGTCGGCGTCTCGCCTTTCTCCGACCTTTCGATGATATCCAGCTTCGTCTCCATCGTAATGGCTTTCCGCTTGGCTGGCGGCACCGCATGATGCGAAAAAGGAGGGTGAAAAAGGCGCGACTGGAGACAAAAACGTGACTGGAGAAAAAATAGCGGACGAGACTCAGGGGGCGTAACCACGAAACTGCGTAAGTCGCGGCCAGCGTAATCCAAGGACCGCCTGTATTGGCTTTTTGTAGCCCCCAGTATTGGTATCGGCTCCCAAAATTCCCATATCGGTCAGGCTCTAGTTATGATAAGTTCACTGACCTCTCATAGATAGGGTGCCTTCACTGACCTTTCATACATATGATGCATTCACTGATACCCTAGTCCCACTTAGATCAGGTCAGTGATTTAGTTATTATGTAACCTGTTTCTTTCTGTCATTGTTTTAAAGTCTAATCCATCACAGGTTCTTCACTCTAACCAATGAGCTGAGATGTGGTTTGGACTTTTATATGATGTAATATTTTATATGTAGAGATCAGGAGTCAGTTGATGGGTGGGACCTTTCTGTGTGGAGTTTATGTGTTCTCTCCGTGTCTGCGTGGGTTTTCTCCGGGTACTCCAGTTTCCTCCCACCATCCACACACATGCACTGATAAGTTAATTGGTTAATCTAAATTATCCATAGGTGTCAATGTGAGAGTGGTTGTTTGTCTCTACATGTCAGCCCTGCGATGAACTGGCGAAATGTCCAGGGTGTACCCCACCTTCACCCTTAAGTGGCTAGGATAAGCTCCATGTGACCCCCGTGACGCTAGTGAGGATAAAGCGGGTTAAAAAATGAATGAATGAAAGATCAGGAGTCCAGGCTCAGATAGAGTAGCCCACATTCACCCTGGACCATGAATCCCATCTATAATCAAGTAGTCTCAGGACAGTGTGTTAATTTGGGAGCAGCACCCCCTGGTGTTCATATGGTGAAGGTCTGAGCTAGGATTTACCATCTACAGGGGTCTAACAGTCAGATGAAGCTGGTTGTGGACTCTGAGGTCCCAGTGAAGATGGATGGTCTACATGTCTGATATGGACCAGAACAGAATTCAGATCAGCCATCAGTTCAGTCTCTGTGATGTTTTAATGATTTTCTTGCCAATTCTGTCATGGTTAAACCTCCTTCACATTGGATCAGACCTGAAAATGCCTTTCAGTCCTGTTCCGGGTCATAGTTTTCCTGGGTTCAGCTTGTATCAACGGTCTGATGCTGTCATAATGCAAATGTATGTGACCATATGCAGACATAGAAGTTCCACATTCTGATCTTAAACTGCTAAATCAAAGAGACCCTGAAGCTGCTAAATCATGACACATCACATTAATAAATGTAAAAGCATTGTTTGATTCAGCTTAAAGGTTGAAGAACTCTTAGGGTGTCCTTCAGGTTCTAGACCGTGACCTGGGTAAAGTGATGAGTGTTTACTCACATGATCAGAGCCTCCCATTCAAAGAAGTTCTCCTCATTAGCTGGACCTGGGAAGCACAGAAAATCTCAATAAAGAACCAACAAAGAATCCATTCATTCCATAAAATACAAACTGTACTTGAACACAACACGGGAGAGACACGGAAAATAACACAAATAAAACCAACATTCAGACAATGAACGACATGACTGTTCAGCAACAACATCCTTTACTGAACATAGACTGACCTGCAACGATGCCTTCAGGTGGATTCAGGGTCAACTCTGGAATAAACCAACAGGAAATAAACAAGTAAACCAACAGGAAATAAACAAGTAAACATACAGGAAATAAACAAGTGAACACAAAACAGGAAATAAACAAGTAAACCAACAGGAAATAAACAAGTAAACATACAGGAAATAAACAAGTGAACAACTCAAACAGGAGATAAACAAGGAAACAACACAAAGATGAAGCAAACAAGTGAAAAACACAAACAGGAAATAGAAAAGTAAACAACAAACAGGAAATAAACAAGTAAACAACACTAACCGGAAGACTAACCTCGTCTTTATGCGACAGAAACATGTATATGGTTGAGTCATGTAAACAGTTGTTTGTTATTAATCCCTGATTTCTGCCTTTATGGGTTAACTAAACTATTTTTTGTTTTTGTGAATCATTAACTGTCAGTGACGCTACATTCTACGTTAGTTATTTTGCAAGTATTTATCTGCCTTGTCTGAGTCATAATAATGTTAAAACCCGTGATATTATAATATGATCTTTATCCTTTCACTTTTCCCTAGACATCACGTAAACTTTCGTTAAAAAATGAGCAGTAGTTAATTTAATAAACCTGTTTTGGCGCTGTTTTTACTGTTAAGTGGATTTTCTGTTGCGTTACTTAATGAAAAAATGAGATCGTTTTAACGTTAACGTTACAATAAAACCTAACACAGTTACACACTGAATAAACGTGTATTGACAATCTGAGTCTGAATAAACTGAGCTAAATTGTAACATTAAACAGAACAGAAACAGTAAAAATACAACATAAAACTGAACCAAACTCCATCGAAAACCTGAGCATTTTAAGGTTTTAACTGTTTACGGAGATTGTACGAGTTTGTGAAATCCAGAGTTTCATCCGGTCATAAAAACACAGACACTGGACAGGTTTTATCTAATTTCACGTTTACTCCAGTGAATACCAAAACAAAATATATAATAATTTAAGTTTCACCAGTTTAATGTTTCTTGTAGAAAACGTTCTGGGTATGAGACGAACGGAATAAACTACAATTTTCTACTTAGTTAAGGCCATTATAGTGTGGTAAAATTAAGCCGAATTAAATATACAGTCAGTTGTAATATAAAAGTTCCGTAAATATTCCATCAGACGTATTTTTTAGTGATTTTCAGGTCTGTAAACCCTAAATGTTCTAATACTTCTTCACAGTTCGGTCTGGAGTAGCGCAGTTAGCCGTTACCCTGTAAGCTAGCCATGCCGGTGTTGTGATTGGCGGAGCACGGTATTACGACACACAGTGTTGACTTACGTTTGTACTCCGCCATTAGCCGTTTGAGTGCCGTCCCGGCCATTGCGGACGTTAACGGAACCGAACACAACAAAACTAAACCCAAACTGAGCCCCGAGTCCAAGCCGAGTCCCAGCACACACTGAAGACACGGGCCACACACTGCGCATGCTCACACCGGGGGCTTACTGAGCGTCTGTGACTATGGCGCCATCTGGTAGTCAGTTGAAGAACTATATGAAAGAAAATAGAAAAATATAATAACGGGATACATAAAAATACAATATAAAAACACGTTAAAATACAATAAACTGACCCTTACTTAAAAGCAACCGTATTCAGACTTGTTGGCTCAGATGAAGCTGTATTTTTCTGCTGTTAACTTGAAATTTTACCCATGGTTAACCCAACATTAAGTCATATCTTATATTATCTGATTTAATTAATTCTGATAAAGCTGATCAAGAACTTTTCCATGTCCTTTCTTATTGTAATTATGTTTTTAAGTCCAATAAGTATTTTCTACTCAAGGAAACTGAGTTCATATTACTTATGTAAACTGTACTTTTTAATGACGTATCTTATTGTAATTATGTATTTGAGCTCATACAAATATCCAAGTTCTGCCTGTTACTAATAGCAACGCATTGACGTTACCTATGACCTGCATTGCATTGTGGGTACTTGTGTTCTGTTTTATGTGCAGGGGTTCAAGGGGGGTTATGCTAATGTTATTTAATGTTTAATATAGTGTGCCTGTTTTACCAAGTATATTGGTGTTTTTAAGTTTATGTGACAGTGACAGTCCTGTCGCCATGCCTCCGATTGATCACTTGCGCTAATCACTCGGCCAAAGGGATATCCCTTTGGCCAAGTAGTCAGGGCACATGATCAATTGGAGGCATTGCGACAGGAGTGCACCATCACTGTCACATCTCTCCCCCTATTTTCACAAGCACATCCTTAAATATACTTCACACAGGCTGCCACACAATTAGGTATCCATGGACCTACCCTTAGTGCTACATGCCGACAACGTCAGAATGTGACAAGGACAAAGAGAACCCGGGCGGGCTTCGAACCCTAGACTCCCGGATGAGAGTCACACACGCTAACCAGTCGGCCAAAGGGATATCCCCTTGGCCAAATAGCCAGGGCGCATGATCAATCGGAGGCATAGCGACAGGACCACCACTGTCACATCTATTTTATTAATGTGACACCATTAGTCAAACCTGTAGGACCAATAATACCAAACCTGTTTGTCACCATGTTGCTGTTTTTCAAGCTGCATTAATCACACATTTTGCTTTTAAGAAATAAAAGTATTTTCTGAGTGTCTTGAAACTCACAATACCACTATCCTTCCTTCTGAGCACAAGTGCAACAATTCTGCTTTTAATCAGTTTTATATACCTCAGGGTTTACATCAAGAAGTCACTGGAAATAATCTCATGATCTCATAATCTCAGATGGCAAATGTGGCATTTTTCTGTAGAATAAAATAACAAAAAAGCTTGTAAAAACACTCATGCAATGAATTGTCTTCAAAATATTTTTACAATTGATGTATACATTTTTGCATGGTTACAGACAACCATTTTGCAGGAATCAGAAGAAACAGCATCACATTTGAGGGAGCTATAATAAGCTAGCCTCTTAAATGGTCAATGAAATGAAAAATAGCT
>JAPTGZ010000015.1:38191606-38203252 GCA_029814645.1 Fowleria isostigma | reverse complement strand
ATTAATGATCAGCTGATAATGATGTAATGACTTACAGGTGTGTGTAAGAGGGAAATATCTAAAACATGCAGGACAGCGGCCCTCGAGGACCAGGATTGCACACCCCTGCAATAGGGCCTTGCGCTCCATGCAAGGCCTGTCACTGGTGTGACAGGGATCTTGCCTTACATGCTTGGTCCCTAAATAAAAATAGACATAAAATATAAATAAACACTACTAACAGTATTGACAGTATGGTATGTATATTTATGAAAGTATATAAAACAGTGCATTTATATTTGAATAAATATTGAATAAATATTGCATTGCTATTGTAAACAGGGATTATTGCACAACTAATTGCACATAATTCAGATTTTTCACATTTTACAGGGTTAAAAAAATGTAAATATGATGAAACATGTTTAATAAATGTCATTTGAGTGAAATGTTCTCAACTGTATCATTATCACCTTGGCAGGTGAATGTCACCTGGGCTCCTTCTGTCGCCTCCTGGTCCAGAGGAACAGCCTCAAACCGCAGGTTGGACACCGCCGGCAGCCTCCGGACAGATCTGGAACAGGACCGCACAAATCAAAGAACAGAACCAGAACAAACAGAACAATTTGATCAACCAGAACACTTGGCCTTATTGTTACCATAGTGATGATGTACCTGCAGTCTGATCCAGTCTGGACTGGTCCAGGGGGACTCATCGTAGACCGTACCTATAGACACAGATGTACAGATTGTTAATATGTTTTCTTCGATGAAGTTCTGATCCATTGTTCCTGTGACCCACCGACTTGGAGGTTGCAGTTCTCTTCTCAGCCAATGGAGGGGGCTGGACTGAAGGTCCGCTCCTGCAGGTGGCCGCCTGTGAAGGCTGGTCCTGGTCTCCCCTTGGGTTGGAGGGGGGCTTAATGTCCTGTGTCCTGTAGGGGGAGACAGAGCAGCGTCTTCATCATCATCATCAAACTGATCCCATCCCACAGATAAAGTGACAGGACGAATCAACCTCCACCATCAGGAGAAAAATAATGGACTAAATGACAGAGTTGAATGAAATCTCGCAAACAGCATAATTTACATTCGAGAGTTATAACGCTGAGAAGTTAGAAAAACCTAGTCAAGTTGAAGAAGGAGTCCTACAGGGCCTGGCTGGCAGGAGAACGGGGGCTGATGGGGGGGTGATGGACTCTGCTGAGCTCCACTGGGGACACTGTCAGGGACTCAGGGGTGGGATTCCCATCAACAGAGCTGAAGTCTTCAAGGTAGTTGGACAACTCTTTGGTGGCCAAGCACCAGATATGGATGAAGTCCACCCTTAAAGCTCTGGATGTTGTGGGCTGTCTGCCACACTTCTTCAACATCGTATTGAGGATAGGGACAGTACCTCTGAGATGACAGACAGGGGTGGTGATTCCTCTTTTCAAGAAGGACTGGAGGGTGTGTTCCATCTCTAGGAGATCACACTCCTCAGCCTCCCTGAGAAGGCCTATGCCAGGGTACTGGAGAGGAGAGTCCAACCCCAAACCCAAACCAAAAAAAAAAAGCCAAACCCCGGATTCAGGAGGAACAATGTGGTTTTTGGTCCAGTCGCAGAACAATGGACCAAGTTTTTACCCTCCACTGACTCCTAGTGGGTTCGTGGGAGTTTGTTCGTTCAATCCACGTGTTTTGTGGATCTAAGGCATTCGATCATGCCCACCGGAACATCCTGTGGGAGTAGGGGGGGGTCCATGACCCACTACTATGGGACCTTAGGTCCTGTCATGGCAAGAACCAGAGCTTGGTCCACATTGACGGTAGTAAGGTGAATTCCTTCCAGGTGTGGGTTGACTCCACCAGGAATGCCCAGATTCTGTTCATAATCTTTACAGACAGAATTTCTAGATGCAGCCAAGGGGAGGAGGGGTCTGGTTTGAGGATTTCAGGGTCACATCTCTGCTTTGTGCAGATGATGTGGTCTTATGGCTTCATCAAACTGTGACCTCCAGCTCACACTGGGATGGTTTAAAGCCAAGTCTGAAGCAGTCAGGATGAAGATCAGCATCTTCAAGTTGAAGGCCATGGCCCCTCAGTCAGAAAAGGATGGAATGACCTCTCCAGGTTGCAGAAGAGTTGCTGCCTCAAGTGGAGGAGTTTAAGGAGGAGTTTTCACCTGAGGCAGCTAGCAAAAGTGAAATCAGTCATTTCAAAGCAGCATTTTGAGACAGTTGTCCATGCCTTTATCACCACTCAGCTGGACTACTGTAGGCTTCGTATTTTGAAATCAGTGGGAATTCCATCTCCTGTCTGCAAATGATTCAAAATGCTGCGGCGCATCTTTTAACTGGCACTCGTAAATATGAGCGCATTTCTCCGGTTTTAGCATTGCTCCATTGACTGCCTGTTCATTTTAGAATCCAGTTTAAAATTATCTTGTTTGTTTTTAAATCCCTCCATGGCCTTGCATCACCCTACCTCTCTGATCTTATATATACTTACACACTTTTGTCATCCTCGAAGATCAGCTGTTCTTGGAGGTGCCCAGAACAACATGTAAACTCAGAGGGGATTGGGCCTTTGTGGTTGCTGGTTCTAGATCATGGAACAACCTGCCTCTGTATGTCAGACAGGCCTCCTCGTTGCCTGTTTTTAAATCACTTCTTAAAACCCACCTGTTCTCCATGGCTTTTTAACTCTCTTGCATTGTTGTCGTTTTGTTGTTTTATGTTTTTATCTTTGTATTTTGACGTGTTTTAATTTGTTGATTTCATTGTTTTTTAATTTTGTTAATTTTATTGTTTCTTAATGCTTTGTATAATATATTTACTGTGCTTTTAACTTTCTGTACGACACTTTGGTCCACTGTGGTTGTTTTAAAGCACTTTATAAATAAAGCTGGATTGGGATTGGATTTGAAGTATCTCAGGGTCTTGTTCACAAGTGAGGGAAGGATGGAACAAAAGATCAACACGTGGATCGGGCAGACCTGGGGCAGAACCAGGACACACTGGAGGAATTACATCTCTTGGCTGGCCTGGGAATGCCAGGAACTAGTGGTGGCGGAGGGGAGAGGGAAGTCTTGGCTTCACTCAGGCTGATGACCCCCTGATTCAGACCCGGATAAGAGGAAGAAGAAGGGTGGATGGATGGGTAGTTGTGATTCATGATTTATTACGTTAAACAATTATAATGTCAGCGGACAGGTGAGACTCACCTGGATGAGCTGTCACAGCAACCTGTGGACAAACAGAAACAACATCAGGACTGAAACTCACCTGGAAATCACGACTAAGAGAACATCTGATTGGTCGACTCACCCTGGACGCTGAGCTCGGTGCTGGCGGTCGCTGACCCGGCGCCATTGGTCATCAAACAGGTGTAGCTGCCCACATCATCCAAACAAGCATCCTTTATCTCCAGAAAGTGAAGACCACTGCGCTCATACATACTGACCCTCCCACCGGCCTTAAGCTCCACCTCCCCCTGAGGAACACAGGAAATATATCACCCACTGCCTCCACCTGATGTGTGAAAATACTACTTCCTGTTTCCGGTATTTCTTAATAACATGCAGTGTGGGTTTTATTAGTTGAATTTTTTGGTGGTAGCAATGACCAGTATGCAGAGCAGTGATTAAGCTACGCCTACCCTGAGCCACGTGACCTTCGGCGGTGGGCGTCCTGTGGTTTTGGCGGTAAACTTCGCGGTCTGTCCCAGCTTTGTGAACACTCGACTGGGCTTGGTGATGAACTTGGGTGGACTCTCGCTCCAAATACTGGGCCGGGATTCCACAGAGCCACGTCTGGAATCATGGGAAACGGAATTTCACTGAGACTGTATTCACTGTATATATTTTCCCTCTAACAGTGAAATAAAACATCAGCCCTGAAACATGTTGAAGGTTTATAGATGAATACAGATGCAGACAGTCTAATAAAAGCAGATACATTAACATCATGATGCACTAAAGCTGCAGATGTAATGACCCATGGCTCAGGTTTAGGAGCTGAAACTGTTCCACCAACACCTGATTTATGAAGTCTGACTGAAGGGAAGTGACAGTGGAGCAGTAGATGAAACTAGGACTAGAACTCACCCGGGCTTCAGCGACGACAGGAGGCCATATTTCTTCCCAGACTTCTCTGCAAGTTAAAAAAAAAAGCAAACACTTACAAACATACATGATGAAACCAGTTCTATGGAGCAGTTCGGGATCAGGACTTGGGTCCAAACAGACCCATGACCAGGCTGATTCTACATTGACTGTAAACATTCTGGACATTAAAGGTGGCGTAGAAAGGTGGACAATAAAAGTGGACGTTAAAGGTGGATGTTAAAGAGAAACCTTAAAGGTGGGCCTCTGAGCTCAGTAAACCCAGGCTTTCATCCCCCTCAGAGTCAAAATCTGGTTCTGTTTAGAAACAGGAAACTCCTGTCGATTTGTTTACGACGCAGTAAAATCTGTGAAACAACTCACTGAACCACAGTGTGCTAATCACAAAGGCATGATGGGAAATATGGAGGCTGCACAAAACATGGATTAAGCAGCTGCAGTGATGGTTTATGATGAACGTCAACAGTAACAGACAGTATTTAAGCAGTATTTATGTACATAACATGTAGGTTTAATCAATGTCATGTGTGAATAAACCACTGACAGAAACAGAACTAGTGCACGGTGCTCATGAAATACAAGATCAGGTACATTTTCTTTACTTATCACTAATATTTTCTCAAAAGTTACCTTTCACAGTTAAATACTATTATCATATGTTATTATATTGTCATTATATTCTATTGTTATATTCTATTTTATATTCAGTAGCTAATGTTAGCTTCAGTTTCATCAACAGTTTAAGTGAACCAGTCCATCTCAGCCAAGGTAATCGGACAATACAACCAGTCTGGGTCAGTACCGGTGCTGGAACAGCCCATGTCCATGTCTGACTGACAGAGCAGTGACTTAGTATTAGACAACATGTACTTGACAACAGGATATAATGTAAGTTACAGAAGGAACCTCTTGGATTATACATGATCTTTGGAATAGATGAAAATTTACTACAGGTACACTTTAATGAATACGATATTTCGCATATGAGACAAAATCAGCAGTTTGATATGAAATGAGAGAAACACAGAAAGTTCAAAAGTAAAAGAAGAGCAACAGCACAACCATTAGGCCGAGCAATAAAGTTTAAGGTATGAATGAAGAAAAAGTTCAAATCAAAGACATGACACAAAGGAAAGTGTAAAATAATCATCACAATTCAGGAGGTGAAACCCTGACAAAAATAGACAAAAAGACAAAACCAGGAGAATATGAGTTAAAATACAGACTTGCTAATGTTATTTTACTGAACCCTCGTTAAACCCTTTAAACCTAAAATACTAAACATAATGTCTCAGATTCACACCTTCCAGGAGGATCTCCACAGTAACCTGTCGACTTCCAGCCTGATTGGTGGCCTGACAGGTGTAGCGGCCCAGGTCCTCCATTCTGACTCCGCTCACCACCAGGCTGAAGGTGCCCCGGCCACCCTGTGATGCAACACAGCGCTCTCCGCTAGTCACGGGCCGGCCATCCTTGTACCATGTGACCTGAGGTTCAGGGAACCCGTGGACCTGGAACAGAGACAAGTCAGCGTCTGGGTTTGGACCGGTCCATCTTTAACTGGGTTTATTGGTTCCTGTTTGTTCCTGGGTTTAGTTTCTGGGTTTCTCTTCCGTTCAGATCTGTGATAGACCACTGGTTAAAACAGAAGAACAGACAAAAAACAACACAGCTGGTCTTTAATTCCAGCCGGTGATGCTTCACTGATGCTGGTCACATGACATTAGCCCTGGTCAGATTCCTCCTGTTTCTTCTTCTTGTCTCCTTCATTATGAGGACGGGTCTTCAACTATGACAGGCTGTTAAAGTCATGTTAGTTCAGGCTCCACATTCAAACCAACATGATCTAAATCAAAGTAATAACAATAACAAAATCGATATTTAATGACAAATACAACCGTTTCTGTGTTTTAGAATAAAAACAGTAAAATAACATAATGAAAATGTTTACATCTACAGACTATCCTTTGAAAAATACGAATAAACTGAAATGTTTTCATAAAAATACGTGTACTTTTAACAATATTCTACCTCAGTTTATCATTTTCACATGTATATTGTAACGTACAGATCACAGTGAAACTATAAATGCACAAACATTTAGTAACAGGCAGAATATCAATTTCACTGATTACTAAGATCTATATTAAGATTTATATTAAGACGTTTCAGATTGTTATTTGTTCAGGTTATTCATAATTTTTGTGAAAGGATAGTTTGAAATGTCAACATTTTAATATAATTTTACTTTTTTTACACTAAAACAAAGAGACATGTTTATAGTTGTCATTGTTATTATGATAGTGTTTAACTTTAAATTATTCTGAATGTGGAACCTGAACTAAAAGGATTTTAACTCAATGATTGTTAATCTTTTCACTGTATTTTTTTTCATTTCATAAATTCGTCCCATGGTTGAACCCTTTGGCGGCCGGTTTTGACCCACAGGCTGTAAGTTTGACACTTTTGATCTATGACATCAGTTTGTAGATAAATAAACTCTCTCCCGTCAGAGAGGTGATGATACAACACTTATTCTTTTCCTCATCTTATTCCTTATTTTCTGTCTTTCCATATTAAGCATCTTTTATTTCTTGCATTTTGACAAAATGCAATGAGACAAACACAAATGAAGACACATTCCTCTCTACTTCTCATTCTTTATAATCATTGGGTGCGATTTCGCCATTGGTCATGTGACTCACCTTCCCCTCCAATCGGGCGTCTCCTCCCACTTGTACTTGGACGTTCCGTGGAGGCTGGACGAAGGCCGGGGGTTGGCTGCCATGGGAACCGTGTCCCGTCACCTTGGAGACGGAGGAGGCTGAGGTCAAACGGACGTCACTCATGATGCTGAAAGAAGAAATCAGCAGAATAATGTCGGAATAAAACAAATAAAACTCATCAGATCAGATTATTGATCAGAGATTATTTTATCAACATTAAAAATATACTTTTTGACCCTCAGTCATGAAAACCACCAGACACTGGGTCACACCTCTAGTGTTTCCTGACCACAGACTCAGATAAAAGCATCATGGGAGATGATCAGTGAACATGTGACTGCATGTGAACGACCATATATGGACAAAAAAACACCAACCCAGAGCCATCAGTTACAGGCACTAACAGGATCAGCATCAGCAGGTCTAGGTTAAAGTACTGCAACTGATCCCCAGGGGGCGCCGTCTAGCATCCACCAGAACTGTTGGACTGGACGGAGCTGTTGGGAGCACGCTCAGTGTGAGCAGTGCGTCAGTCTACAGATATTTGAGTTTTATCAGTCTGGTGTTTTCACAGTAAACAGGGTGGCGGTCTGTCGCTGTCAGAGGCCGACGCCCACTGTTGTTTAACACCTTATATGGCATTAAAAAACCACTACTAAGTCAAATACAACATGTTCAAGCACTGACGTCGACCTGATGAGTCTGGATTCGATCTACAGGTCTGGATGTTAACCTTCATCAGTTCAGTATCGAGGGTCATTCATTTTTTGAACCCGCTTTATCCTCACCACGGTCACGAGGGTCACTTGGAGCCTATCCCAGCTACTTAAGGGGGAAGGCGGGGCACACCCTGGACATATCGCCAGTTCATCACAGACTGACATATAGAGACAAACAATCACTCTCACATTCACACCTATGGACAATTTAGATGAACCAATTAGTACATGTCTTTGGATGGTGGGAGGAAACCCGAGTACCCGGAGAAAACCCATGCAGACACAGGGAGAACATGCAAACTCCACACAGAAAGGTCCCACCTGGTGGACCAGTGTTGGAATCGAACCCAGGACTTTCTTGCTGTGAGGCACGAGTGCTAATTACCGCACCACCGTGTCGCCAGTATCGAGGGTAAAACCGTTAAATTCACTGTCGACACAAACAACCTGACACTAATAAAGACAGAGATAATGAACTGAACTGTCCCTCAGGTCCAACAGTTACAACAGCATCACAACAAAACAATGAAACAAAGGAAGATACGACTCAAAACCACATGAAAAAACAGACATAAACAACACAAGGATGAAAACAGTCACTAAATAAAACCAACAATGACCATTAGCCCTGTGGCCACATCTGGACCAACATGGCCGACATCATGGTGGGGTCACGGTGTGGTTTCTCTGCCGCTGGACCTGGTTCATGGTTCTACTGGATCTGGATCATGTAGGTCAAACATCAGCAGGATCTGGATGTTTTACATTCATGTAGGGGGCACTACGGAGTTTGTTCATCTCCTAAAAATGTAGTTCATTGGATTGATACCTGGTGATGTAGTCGAGAAGATAAATACCTCTTTAAAATTCTTATACTTGCTTCTAAAAAAGACATTACAAGGAACTGGCTCAAAACGGATGCACCTTGTGAGGATCAGTGGGTTGATATATAGAAGAAATTTACTGTATGGAAAGACTGACTTCTTACCTAAGGATCAAGGGACTTGTCTTTATGAAGCACTCGAGAAAATGTCTGGACTATAAACAAACCAAAGTATAATTATTCCTGTCTGTCTTTAAACCTTTTGTATTCCACCAGTGACCTTTAGTTTATGTATCGTAATGTCTGTTGATAAAACAAATAAAAATAAAGTATAAACAAGAAAAACACAGTTTATTAAAGGGTTTGACGAGGCGTTTGTGGTGTCGTCTAAAAACAAACTGCATGTTTCATGACCGTCCTGTGCAGATTCACAGATCCAGATTACAGATCTTCATGGGCCTGCTCCTCTGTTTGTCCTGACGTTCACCTGTTCCCACACAGATAACAGCTGACCCATCACCACGGTAACGCAGATACCACAGCAGTGACACAGCAGAGGGATGTGAACATCAGCACAAACACTGTGAGTTTTGGGAACGCAGCCCAGTTCACGAATCCACAAAACTGGATCAGATCTGCATCGACATTGGTGAACACCAAACGTGCATCTACAGCCACACTGAATCACAACACGCACCAGTTGAACACATAAGGAGGTAACTGCAGGTGTGTGTGTGGTTACTATAGCAATTCCCACCTCTTCTACATGGTTGCTATAGTGATTCCTGCCGTGTTTGTTAATTAATCACAAACACTATCAAACTGTCATTGCCCTTCAGTTTCGGGGTTGATCAGAGGGCTCAGAGTTTCAGTTTGTCACTTCATTAAACCTTCTAGTGGGAGTTCCAGCTGACGGGTCATGTACTACTACATAGTACATGTTAGTATTAAGGGCTTTCAAATATGGAACAAACTGCACAGAAATAACACTTTCACAAGATATAAACTTTTAACATAAGTGTCCAAGGGTGGCTAAAGCTTCATCAGAGATGTGAGCGTTTCTAATGATTTTGATGTTACTGTAATTTTCTGTAAATTTGATGTAAATATTTACCATATGCTGTGTTTATAATTTTTAATATAGTTTTTTTAGTCTGTGATTGTAGTATGTCATTCTATGCAACCTTAAATGTTCTCCTTTTTCTTTTCTTTACTTTCAGCCTGACTGGGGACTGGAGATGGAAACTAGAGCCAGCTATAACCTCTTTATTGTGAATGATCAGTGACTACAGTTGTTTGTAACAGGTGAGAGTTATACTATGTAATATGCACTGTCCTGATCAAGTAAACTTTATAAAAAATAAATAGCAATAGTAGTATACCAATATGTACTTTATGTACAGTTCTCATCAGTGGTCAACACACATACAGAGTGTGTTTTTGTTCAGAAATATCAACATTCTAGCACGTGTCACATGACCAGGGGGCGTGGTCACAAACATCATCATTAAATAGAACATGAAAACTACATGTTGAGACGCTTCCACCAACGTGTCATTGTTCTGTTTTATACAATCAAAAGACTGGACAGATATGAGGCGACCTCTGACCTCCAGACTCGCTGAGCCTCATCCATGTGCTGAGGGTTCTGTCAGATGGTTCTGCCTGGTTCTGTTAAAGCTCTACCTCAGTTTAGGGTCAGTACGTTCTGGCTGATGATCCAGACGTTCCTGTGTTCTCATTCTCGGTCTGAGCTCAGATGTTTCCTGTTGTAGTTTAGTTTTTTCTGTGTTTGCTTTGGACTCTGGTTCTGTTTGTGTCTCGGTTCCAGACAGAGCTGAATAAACGTCCACATGTAGAAACACACCAACCTCCAACAGATCCAACATAAACCTGTCAGATAGTTCTGACCCAGTTCTGTTCACTGATCCGACGTCTGCTTTTTCATTCACAGGAAACGTTCCAACCTTCAGGTGTTCAGATGCTCTCTGCTCTGGAAAACTCCCAGAATCCTCCAGGGTTCAGTGTCAGGTTGGATCTTTTTATCAGAGAAGATTCCTTCTCGTCGGTCGAGTGTTTCATAAACATCCTGATCCCAGAGCGGCGCCGTTTGATGGACTTCAACCTGATCCTGATCCTGGTCATTGTGGACCAGAGTTCACTTTATGTTCACATGTATTTATTTAAGTCACTGGACGAGTCAGTCCTTTAGTTTGAATCATGCTCTCATTGTTCTGGTCCAACTTCAGTCTGATTTACAGACGCTTTAGACCAAACATCGAAACCCTCCCACAGGATGAATGGATGAAATGAAGACATTACACTGGAGATACTAACAATAAATGATGTTAAAACTATTTTAGTTCAGGTTCCACATTCAGACCAATATGATCTAAAGTCAAATACATCACAATAACCTAGAAATAAGGAAAACTATCACCTGTCTGTTTTTGTGTAAAAAAAAAAAGTAAAACTGCATGAACAGTTTTACATTTATAAACTCTCCTTTCACAAAAAATGTGAATAACATGTACAAATATGAACATGAAATATCTTCATATAAATAAATGTATTTGTACCCATATTCAACCTGTTATTAAATGTGCTGTGCATTTGTAGATTCACTGTGATCTGTGCATTATAATGAACATGTCCAAATGATAAACTGAGGCACAATATTGGTAAAATTACACATTTACTTTTTTCTCTAAAGCAATGAAAAACATTTGGACTTATTATAATTTATAAGATCTGTTATTATTCTACCGGTCCAGCCTGTTTCAGATCATATTGTTCTGAAAGTTGAACCTAAACTAAAATGGTTTAAAGATAAACACTGAAAGAAAATGGACCAAAATGACACACACACACACAGAACCTACACACACACACACACACACACACTGAACCCACAACCTACAGGAAAGTACAGGAAACTGTGTTTATCTGCAGGAACCATCTGTGGTCCTGGTTCTGGTTCGGTTCTGTGTGGTTCATGGTATCAGTTGATAAAGCGGGAGAATCTGCTGGTTAAAAGTCCACGGCCCGTAACGAGGGGTCCAAAAAAACGGACACAAACAACAAACTGCACGAACAGCCGAGTGGACCTACCGAACCCGGACCCAGACCCGGGTCCGGTGATAAAACACACAAAGGTAAAACACTCACCGAGGCTCCGGTTCGAGGCTCCCGTCCAGGACTGAGGAGGCTTTATGTACCTGAAGAATCACCGCATTCATCTGCAGGAACTCCTCTTCCTCCCCCTCCTCTTCTACCTCAGACCCCCTGAATCCC
>JAPTGZ010000015.1:38173466-38186059 GCA_029814645.1 Fowleria isostigma | reverse complement strand
AGTCTAGTTTGGCATAAATTAATGTCAAGTTTGGTACAAAAATAGTTCATATTTACAAGAAGAGAAATCCAGATCTTTATCAGTTTTGCTTAATTAATAAATAAAAAGGCATGGAAGTAGGGAAAAGGGGAAGATTGGACATTTAGATTAGTTTTACGCTGATCGAATGCTAATGTGAACAGTCGCTGTGTCAGAGCCGAGCTCATTGGACAGTTTGAGGGTGTAGCTTCCAGCGTCCTCCTCCTTCACCCCAGTGATGATGAGGGTGGTCAGATCATCTGTGGTCTCGATGTGGAAGCGGCCTCCAGTCGTCACTTCGATGCTCCTCCCACCGCGGGACCACTCGATGTGTTTGGCATCGCCGGAGAAGGCGCAGGCCACTGTTAGGACTTTACCAGGTTCGATGCTGATATCCTCGGGCAGAGCTTCAATCCTTGGAGCACCACCTGATGTATAACAGGAACATTAGTCCACTGATGTACGTTAAAGAATAAACCAAATGAAACATGTCCAACTGACTATCTTACCAATGGCCCTGAACATGGATCCCTCCAGGTGAGATGACATCTCTGTCAGACTGCTGGAGCTCATGGCATAGGTCTCCGATGCCATGGAGGACATGCTGGACATGGACATGGTCTCAAACTTCATTTCAGCTGCCATGCTGCTGAAGGAGCTGGACTCCATCATGGAGGACATCATGGCCTGCTGAGAGGAGGAAGAGAAGGACGACGACTCCTCCATCATATGGACTTCTTTCTTCATCATCATTGCAGACGATGACTCTTTGTGACTCATTGTCATGGATCCTGGGGACAACACAGACATTTAAATACTGTTGGCGTAGTGTCCAATTCAATATTATAAATGAATGGATTAATTACTTTATCTGTCTTTGTGACAAGTGCTTTATAGATTCATATAAAAAAATTGTATTTAACTATTTGACTCTTCATGTATTATGTGAAAAATTTAACTGCAAATATATTGCAGGAAACTTGTGGAGGAAGAGTAAAAAGATGCAGAGAAATAATGTAAATAAAAGTATTTAAATACAAATAACTATCCTGTCATTTTAGTGTTTTGGTCTTTTCATCTGTTGAGTAAAGCTCAATAAATAACCATGGACTCAGGAGTTATCATTAACTCTTAAAAGTCCTGAAGAGTTTCCATGGATGACCTGAAGCTTACCTTTCAGAGCCAGTTGCTGTTCTCTGTAGGCTGTAACCTTCATGCGTATAGACTGGAACACCTGTCCAGTGAAGGAGAAGGAGGACTTGGACACTCCTCCATCTGAAGTCATCTCACAGACGTACTCTCCTTGGTCGCTGTCTGCCAGGTCATGGATCATGAGAGTGCAGGAGCCCTCAGAGTAGTGCATCTCAAAGCGACTGCTCTGGGAAAGTCGCCTTCCATTGACGAACCACACCACCTCTTTGACACCACTCTCACAGACACAAGACATTCTCACTGATCCTTCGGAGGCCTCAGCCGTCAACTGACTCAGGATTCTGGGAGGCGCTTTGACGGTAGGAGGAGACATAACCCTCTTCGGGGACATGATTGGAGGAGGGGACTTCATTCTTGGAGGAGATTTGATTCCCTCAGGTTCTGGTGACTTCAGAGCTCTGGGGGATTTGATGCCTGGTGGTTCTGGGGACTTCAGAGCCCTTGGTGATTTGATCCCTGATGGTTCTGGGGACTTGATGCCTTTTGGTGATTTAATACCTGCAGGTTCTGGAGACTTGATGCCTTTTGGTGATTTGACTCCAGTAGGTTCAGGCGACTTCACCCTCTCTGGAGACTTGATCCCTTGTGGGGTCTTCACTCCGGGTTCTGGAGATTTTATTCCCAGTGGTGACTTGACTCCCTCAGGTTCAGATGGTTCAGGAGACTTCACACTTGGTGTTGCTGATTTGACACTTGGAACAGGTGAAGTTACACCAGGTTCTGGAGATTTGACACTAGGAGTGGGTGATTTCACAGAAGGCTCAGGTGATTTAACAGACTTGATGCTTGGCTCAGGTGACGTTACACTGGGGACAGGTGAGGATACAGGTTCTGGAGACTTAACACTGGGAGTTGGGGATTTTACAGAAGGCTCAGGGGACTTGATGGCCTTGACTTCCTCCTTTGGAGCTGGTCTGAGGATGGATAAGGTGAAGTGGGCCTCCTGGCGGCCTGCTGAGTTTTCAACCACCACAGTGTAGCTGCCCTCATCAGAGGTGGTCACAGAGGAGATCTCCAGACTGGACTTGTACTGAGTGGTTGTAACATGGACACGGTGAGAAGAAGTCATTGTCCTGCTCCCGTGCATCCATGTCACAGTAGGTGCAGGCTCTCCATCAATATCACAGTAGAATCTGGCTGTCTCACCTTCTGAAAGCGTCAAAGACTGAGGTTTAGTGAGGATTCTTGCAGGAAGAGATGGTTTGTGGACAGAAACCTCAGTAGATTTGGCTTTAGCTTCAGCTGCTGTGCGTTTTCCTGTCAGAGCAAACTTATCTGAAGAATATGATGAGCTTGATGACAGGTATTCAGTGGAGGCATACTTGATAGATGCCTCATACCTCTCTGCAGAGGAGTACCTCTCAGAGGAAGCGGCATATCTTTCCCGAGTCTCTGTTAGTTTGGTCTTGCTCTCTTCTACCTCAAAGTGGCTCTCAGAGGCATACCCAGCCTTGAAGTGGGTGGTGTGATAGTGATCGATTTTAGAGACCTCAGGTACAAAAGCCCTGGGGACTTCCTCATCCTTACGACGAGAAGAGAAAGTCGTGTAGCCACCACCTGACACATCCAGGGTGGCATAGTCCGAGGCTTCTCCTTTAGCATTGGAGCACACACAGCGATATGTTCCACTATCCTCTTCTTGGCAGTTCAAGATGGTGATGGTCAGAACTCCACTCATGTTGGTGAAGATGTATTTCTCTGAGCTTTCAGAGATCTCATCACCATTATGGAACCAATTTACCTCGGCCTCTGGCTTGGCTTGCATGTTCAGGGTGAACTTGGTGTCTTGGCCAATTGGTATACGGTGTGAGCGCATCCTGACGGTCACTCGAGGAGCATGGTCCAGGCTGAATGGTGTTTGGCTCACTACCTGGTACTTCCTCTCAGATTTTAGAGCTGCCTTTCTGGCCTCATAGCGGGACATGATGTCAAAACGAGCAGATCGTTCAAATCTGGACGAAGAACGTGATGCCCGTTCAACAGACCTGATGGGGCTGGGAGAGCGTGGACGGGTCCTCTCTGGAGTGGGGGATCTCCTCTCCCCAGCCTCTCCTTCTACATCAACAGGTCTTGGTCGTGATGGTCTGATCAGTTCTGACACTGGACGCATCAGCTCGATGTATGTTGGAGACAAAGAACGTCTCCTCCTCATAAACTGAGAGATGGTGCGTTTCTTCTTTGTCTCTGTAACTTCAACAGCCTCGTGTCTCAACTCTTTTCTTTTCTCTTCATGGCGTTCAACACGAACTGGGCTGCCGACAGGAGATGCAGAAAACCCAAGCTCTAGTTCATCTTCAAGCATCATCTTCTCCTCTTCGGCTCTCCTCATTGAAATGTAGTCATCCACAGGCATCAGCAGCTCCTCGTCACTCAGATCCCCAAGAGATCTCCTTCTGGATCTGAGAAGAAACAGAAAGAAACAAAGAAAAAACATAGATGTTCAGTTTTACATGGTTGTATCACATCAAAGTAAGTGATTAGGAAATCAAAGACCTACAATGGAAGGAAAACTACAGTTAAATAAAATATAACTGATTAGTTGTGTAGATGAAAAAGAAACTAAAATAACTTTAATATTCATAAAAGTAATTGTATCTAAGTTAAATTTAAAAAAATAAACAAAAGCCTAACCTAAACTATTATGATACAGACCTGAAGGAGGCCTCAGACTCTGGAGAAGGAGAACGGCGTGCAGGTCTGACAGTCTCCAGGTCATCCAGGGTCAGTTTGGGAATCCTCCACCTTGGTCTGTACTGGTCGGTGATCCTTGGGAGAGGCATCACATAGAATTGCTCCCACCTTGACAGACGGATGCGTCTCTGCCTCTTCTGCACAATCTTCTCCATCTTTTCTGGGACCTCGTACTGGTCTCTCAGCTTCCTGTACCACTTCATGTCAGACAGAGGAACGAACTGTTTGATACCTTTGTCCTCATCCAGAGCCCGAGGATCATGGACCACAGGCTCAGGAATCTCATAAGGCATGAAGATCCTCCTCTCTTCTTCCAGTTTCTTGGTGTCGGACTTCTTCACTGTGATGTCAAACTCACCCTCAACATTCTTGGTGCTCACTGCAGGTTTGTAGATATCTGCAGCAAATTTGAGCGCCTCCTGAGCTGTCGGGTTCAGTGGCACAAGTTCTTCAGTGGCAACAATCTGCTGAGCCATCTTGTTGGTCTTTTCAATCTGTTTCTGGATGTGTCTGTGTCTCTCCTCCTCACTCTTGTACTCTCTCCTGGTGTAGGAAAGGCGGTCAACCTTCAGTGTAGCCTGGCAGCTTGCAGATCCAGCAGAGTTGGTTGCAGTCACCTTGTACACACCAGAATCCTCCAGCAGTGTCTCTCTGATGTGCAGGACATGGTAGTCCACATCCTCCTGAATGATAACTACCTTAGGACCACACTGCAGTGGCTTTCCATCCTTCTCCCATTTCAGCGTTGGAGTTGGGATTCCGGATACTCTGAGGTCAAAGCGAACACTATTTCCCTCAATACACTCCACATTAGCCAGCAAGCGCTTGAACATTGGCCTCATGGTTTCTTCTGCCACAGGATGAGGTGTCACAGTGAGACGGGCCTTGCAGCTGTCTTCTCCAAACTTGTTGTGGGCCATGACGGTGTACTCTGCATCATCATTCATGTCCAGGTTGTGAATCATGAGCTGATACAGACCCTTATCGCTGGTGAAGGTGTACTTGCTGTCATCATCACCTGGTTTGATTCTTTCGCCGTTCTTCAGCCATGCTACATGAGGCTCAGGGTGGACAGTGATGGTCACACCAAAGCGCACATCGTCACCAATGTAGGCAGCACGGTTGAACAGTGGTAATGTGAACTCTGGTGGTCTCTGCAGGATTTTCGTCTTGTCGACTTTTCTCCTGAGTTTCTTAATGGAGCGGCTGATATAGTGCTCTCTTATGCTCCTCACACTCTCAACAAAGAGCTCTCCATAAGCACTGTCCTCACCATCATCACTCACCACCTTACATCTGTACACACCATCGTCACTCTCTTCAATGTCTTTCACATAGATGCTGGCAAATCCATTACTGTATGAAATCTCATACTTGGGGCTTGGGTGCAGCTGACGGTTACCAAAGAACCATGAAACCTGGGTACTCTTGTCAAAGTTTGTGAAGCTGCAAGTAAATCTGACATGACCTCCTTCTTCAGCGGAGGCGTGCATGACTGGACCAGCACGCAGACCATGGTACTCAGTTCCAATCTTCACTTTACCCACAGCCAGTCCTCTCTGGTTCTTGAAGCCACCTCCATAGGCAATACGAGATGCTGATACAATGGTGTCCATCTTCTTTACCAGACCCTGGTAGTACCTTCTGTGTCTCAGAGTCCTGATAGTCTTGTTGCTGACCTGCTCAATCTTCATCTTCAGCCATGGGTGCTCCAAGGCCTCATGGGCAGTCATACGGAGCTTCCTGTCCTTGACAAGAAGTCTGTCCACAAAGTCCATTGCTTCCAGGCTGATGTCTTTGAATGCTTCATTGTCAAACACATATTCACAATTGGAGATATTCTCAATCATCTTTGTCACTGACTCTGCAGCAAATGGATTCAGGCCACTAAGCAGCACATAGGCCATGACACCAACAGACCACATGTCAGTGGCTGTTGTGATCAAGTCATGGCGGTGGACCTCAGGAGCACAGTATTCTGGAGCTGAGAACAGCATTCTGATATTCTCTCCTGGTACAAGCAGCCTGGACTGGCCCATCTCAATGATCTTTATGTTGGTACTCCTTCTTGTTGTGTAGACAATGTTGTCTGGGCGGATGTCAAAGTGACCAAAGTTGTTGGTGTGAAGGAATTTGAGTGCAGAACAAACCTGCCTTAGGTAACGAACAATCTCCTGTTCTGAGAGCTCGAAATTACAAGTGCCAAGGCGCTCGAAGATGTCAACTCCAGAGATGAACTCGTATATAAGGATAATCTCCTCCATGCTTTCAAAATATTCATGCAGATAGATGATGTTCTTGTGCCTTGCTACGTTAAGAGCCTCAATTTCTCTGAGAACCAACTCACGATCTGTTCCTTTGACTTTGATAAACTTAGCCATGAAGGTCTTCTTGGTAGCAATCTCCACACAGCGGTGGACAGCTCCAAACTGACAGCGAGCAAGTTCCTCAGAGATGATGTACTTGGAGGACAGTTCCTTCACTTTGTAGAACAGAGCCTCCTCTTTGGTAATCTCTCTGGCCTCATCTACCTCCTCATCATAGTTTCTGATAACAGACTTGTCCTCCTTAGTGGTGATTGGCTCTGTTGGATCACAAGGAGGGCTGAGTCCAAACTCGTTCTCAGCAATCACGCGGAACTGGTATTTGGTTTTTCCGAAGATGTTGATAATGTTGATGCTACAGTCAGCAGTCTGTCCAGCGCGGATCCACCTATCAGAAGTTGTGGGACGCTTCTCTACAATGTAGCTGATGATGTTGCTTCCACCATCGTTTGCTGGTGGCTCCCAGGTCAGAGTGATCGAATCCCTGGCAATGTCACTAACGACAAGTGCCTTTGGAGCTTCTGGAATGTCAGCCACACACACCTCGATGGTCTGCTTGTCCATGCCAAACCTGTTCTTGGCGGTGATGATGTAGTAGCCTGTGTCCTTGCTGCGGACCCCCTTCAGGAACACCAGAGAAGTGAAAGACCTAGTAGTGATGACTTGATGGTAGGGAGAGTTGGAGAGGATCTCCTGACCCTTCTGCCATGTGATTGCAGGTTCAGGCTTTCCAGAGATTGGAATTTTGATGGTGATATGGTCACCACGGACAGCATGAACTGCTCCCATTCCCTGGAGCTCCTTGGGCAGGTAGATCTTAGCGGGAACTATAATAAAAAGATACATAAAATTATATTATATTAAAATACATTAAAGTTATATTCATTTGATCATATTATGACCTTGTGGAGTTTTCAAAGTTAACGTTATATGGAAAAACAATGTTACCTTCCACATCCAGGTTGGCTGAAGTGGAGATGGATCCAGAAGCATTGGTTGCTCTGACTTGGTAAACAGCAACATCGTTCTCATCAGCATTTGTGATGACCAGCTGATAGTAACCTCCCTTGAACTCTAGGGCTTTGATCTTCGTTCCATCGGCCAGGATCTCCTTGCCATTGCGGTACCATTTCACGGCAGGCTTTGGATGTCCAACCACCTTATCAGAGAAAAAATAACAAACATTTTGTATTTTCCTATTGGGTCATCTACTGGTAATGAAATACAACATTTTATAGAGCAAAGTAAATAAAGGCTCAAAATAGAGTTCTTCAAAAACTGCTTGGTTTTGCAGGCTCAGAATTGGCAAAATTATTAAGCTACAGTGATTTTTCCTTATTTACCTTAGTGACAAAGGTGGCATTATTCTGGTATTTGACAGTCATATCCCTGATCTCCTCTCTGAAAACTGGAGCCTTAGGAGCTTGGTCGGACTTGGGAATGATTGGCGCAGAAATTTCACTCCAATCGCTTTCACCTCCCATATTCTCACACTTGACGCGGAACTCATACTCGAAGCCCTCCAGTAGGCCCTTGACCTCGTAGTTAGTCTCCGCAATTTTCTTGGTGGTCACTGACATCCACTTGTTCTGCTTCTTCTCACGTTTCTCCAGGTAGTAGTTAGTGATCTTAGCACCACCGTCGCTACTTGGAGGCTTCCAGCAGACGACACAAGAGTCTTTGGTAGAGCTGATGATGAAGGGCTGCTGTGGGATGCCAGGTTTTTCTGATGGAAAAAAAAGGTAATGTTACCAGATGTATCTCCATTAGTTTTTACAGATCTACAACTCCATATCTTAGTCCAGCCTGCACCAACTTGCAATAAAAATGAAAACTGTACAAAGAATTAGGGGAACTGAAACTGTGATGTCATTGAAAATACAATTGCTATATCTATGTGCACTTGCAATGGACACTTCTCTGTGTATGTTCCTTATGTATATTCTATATGTACAGTTTCTATGTATTTCTACATGAATAATCTTCCTATATAATTCACTATGTATAGTTTCATATGCACGTTCTATAAGTCTACTTGTTTTTTTGTATGTATACTTTCATATGCATGATCATCACATAGTTCTGGCTTTATAATTTTATATGTAGATTCTTCATGTACGGTTCTTGTGTATACTTGTGCATATAGCAAACTCATCTTTTTTTTTTTTCCTTTTTTTGCCAATCCTTCCATGTATGTCTGTGTACACAGGTATGAAATGTATATAAACAGTATTGCTTATTGTACATGTATATGGAATTGCCACTGTACATGGAGTGCATTAGCTTGAAATAAACTAAACTAAATACATCTTTATTTACCGAATGGACTCTTGATGATGAGAACTGATGGGATCTCCAGAGCTTCACTGACTCCATACTGGTTCTGGGCTGAGACTCTGAAGTAGTATCCGGCATTTTCAATGAGGTTTGGCACTCTGCAGGTGGTACCAGAGATGGATGAGGACACCAAGTGCCACTGCTCGCCCTCTTTGGCTTCACGTTTCTCCACAATGTAGTTGGTGATCATGGAGCCTCCATCATCTTTAGGAGGCTTCCAGCTGATGACGACAGAGCTCTTGAGCAGTGCGTCGACAACCAGAGGACCTTCAGGGATGCACGGCTTATCTGGAAATTTAAAGAAAGAGGTTATTCCCCACTTCACTTACACAGTTACATCTCTTAAGAGTCAGTCTTTCACTTTCTCTTTTATCAAGTTTCTTTTTTAATTTCACCAGTAATTTTAAGTAATTTTACTTAGTTTTGAAGACATTTTTGTCAAAGCACAATAACCCTGGTGATCTATTGGTTAAAATTGGAGAGAAATCCAGTGTGAAATGAACAATTCAATAATATGAATGAATGAATTACATTCATTTAATCTGAAAAATCAATTTACGACTAGAGCTAAAGATAAATTCAAAACTTTCCTCAAAATAAGACTAATAAAAGTATATATGTACTCAAAATCAATGACAAACGCGATATTAAGCTAATTTCTATCAGATTTATTTACTGAATGGTCATCTCTGTAACTCTCTGCTTGTGGAAATAATTAAAACCTACATAACTTATGATCATTTCAGAACAGTAATAATTCCAATGGGAATCCTTGTTACTGCAAAAATGTATTGGAGAAAAACAAACTGAGGTGACATTACCTTGGATTTCAACTCGGAGGACAGTGTCGATGGTTCCGAATGCATTGCTGAGCTGGACCTTGTAGCGACCAGCATTGGTCTTCCTCTGGACATTCCTCACCACCAGGTGGGTGTAGCTCTCTGTGTTTTCAATGATCACACTTTCAGATACGTTCAGAGGCTTCTTGCCATAGAACCACATGATCTGAGGGATAGGACGTCCGATGTACACAACATGGAGGCGAAGGCTGGTTCCAGCTCCAGCGTAGTACTTTTCCTTCAGAGGGAATCCAGGGTGGAACTGAGGAGCAGCCTGGAGGCGGAGCTTGCCGCTGGTCTCAATTTCGCCGGCCTCGTTCATGGCCCTGCATGTGTACATGCCCTCATCCTCCTGCTCATCAGTCAGAATGCTCAGAGAGTGGTTACGTCCGTCAGAACTCATTTTGTATTTGCGGCTCTGGATCAGCTCTTTGCCGTAGCGGTACCATTTGATCTCTGGAAGAGGTCTGCCGATGATGCCACAGGTCAGGGTGCCAGACTCACCAAGCTTTGTCGTTACGTCCTGAATCTCCTCCTTCAAAGCTGGAGCCTCACCGACTGGGAAAACATCAGCAAATATTAAATAATTTTACACTTTGGCTTTTGTAATTAGCACCACATGACTCAAAAGAAAAAACATTAAAGATATGACATGAATCAAATCATAATATATATGAAAATTGTTAATAAAATTAAAAGCAGAATAAAATTATGATTTTGAAAAAGTGATAATATAGATATGCTAGAATAAAGAAACTATTTAGAACAAGAAACACAAGTCAACAATATAGAAAAACTATAAAAGATTACGTGCATAAAGTTTTATTACTGTTCATGATCTTACACTCAATGCCTGATAAAACCTTTCTCAGGGATAATCTATTCTGTCTGGATTAGATTCTCTCACCACTCAGTTTGGTCTTGATGCCCATAGGGGTACGTCGAGGTCTGCTGAGTCCAGTTTCATTCTCAGCAAAGATTCTGAACTCGTACTCAGTGGCCTCCATCAGGCCACCCATGGTGAACTGACGGTCTTTGGAACGCTCCTTGTTGCATTTCTTCCAGGCGCTCTCTCCGGCCTCTCTGAACTCGATCCAGTATCCCAGGATCTCTTTACCGCCATCGTGGTCCGGTCTGAGCCAGTGGATGGTGATGCTGTCCTTGGTCACAGAGACAATGTCGATCTCTCCTGGTTGAGTGGGTTTGTCTAAGAGATGAACAGGAGGAGATAAGAATAAAGGAAGACAATGAAGATGCAACAATAATAATGTGGGTTTGGTATAAAATAAGTTTATCTAGGGTGTTTAGAAGTCATCTGATCCAAGTGGATGCTGAAAATAGAATTAGACTGAATCACAGAATCAGTTCTCTCCTTTTTCCTCCTGTCTGACCTCCTCTCTTCTCCTATACTCCTCTATTCCCACCCCAGCAAATACAAGTTAAGCCTCAGTCACAATTGCGTTACGAATGGCTACGATCACCGTGCGTCTGATTTATGGACCACTTCTTACAGCTTTCCTTAAGGTGGACTTCAGGTGGACTTATAAGAATGGTGAGTTTATAGACCATTCTTAAGTTCATAGCATGTGTATAATTTTGTCTATGGTTTTCTACGACTGCCCTACAAAACCCCTTTCCTATGAATGACTTGGGAGCAATCTAAGAACAACTTAAGAACAATGCATGATGTCCGTGGATCAGGAGGGCATTCCAATTCCTGAGGTATCCGCAAGTAGATCACAAGAACACATTACATTTTTATTACGGGCCTATTACGGCATTCACTGGAACAGACACACAGACATAGATTCACATGGCATTTCAAAGGTGGATGTATAGTGGTGTATGGTAGCAGTGTGTCAGTCGTGAGGCAGAAATTGGCCAGATGAAGTGAATGACTGGTGTTATGAGGTGGGTCTGTACGGTTCAGTGTGTGTGCACTAGTGGACGTGTGAATGCTTGTGCATGTCTGATGTGCGTATGATTGTGAATAACAGTGGTGTGTGAATGAGAGGAGAGAGGAGAGACGGAGACCGAAGATTAAGTAGTTCAGTTAGGCTGAAGGAGTAAAATGAGAGTGTGTATATACAGAATAAAGAACTCTTCAAATCAAACACGAACTGTTACTTGTGTGTTCATCCTCTTGGAAGTGTGGAGTTTTAACCCCAGAAGAGATGCAACTTCAGCTCAGGCACTCAGTGTCGTGTTTTTACCATTCAGTTCCCTCTATTTCTCTTATGTTTCTTTGTTTGTTTCTTATACCTTCTACTTTAAATTTCTTCATTTGATGCTTATTATAATTCCAAATTTTTATTATGTTTAACAGTCTAGGTCAGTTCTTTCCTCCTAATTTCAGCACCATGGAAGTGCACAACTTTTAAGAGAGTTTATTGTGTCCACTGTTTATATCAATTTACATATTTTAAGTTCTTCCTACCATCGACTTGCGAGTGCCATGAGTTACACAAAGGGGTGCTGTACGGTCACCTTACGAAAAAATAATTCCTAAAGTGGCTGGAGGTATGATGGAAGAAGGTCCTAAGGCTCCCTTACGCAGAATGTAACAACTGTGCAGTCAACGTACGACAAAAAATCAAGTCCTTTACTCATGGAAACCTCAAGTTTCTCTTGTAAACTGAAAGACAGCCATACCAATGTTGTAATATGGCTGTAAAAAACTACTGCTCCCTCTACGAATGTCTTAAGAACTCCAGATGTCATACAAACTGGGAGATTTGTGCGAATCCAGCAGTTGTAGGAAGCTTTGTGACTGAGGCTTTACTGACTTTTTTTCCCAGATTCTTTATATTTTATGTCCTCACACATTTTCCCTGGATCATCTCTGGATCTACTGCGGTGGTCCTGCTTCTCTCCTGCCTCCATCATCATTATTCATTTATTCATATAGTTTTGATAGTGTTTATTATATAGTTAGAAAGATGGCAGATGTTTCTATTATCGGTTCTAACAATTGCAGTACTAGTCAATCTTCTAGCAATACTTGTATTTGGAGTAGTACTATTACAATTATTGACATTTGGTTTAGTTATTTGTAATTATTCCAGCATCAGCTGTTTTAGTTTTTAACAGTTATAGTTTAGTTTTCTGTGCGTCCATATATAACCCCCCCCCCCCCCATCTCTCTCTTTCTTTTCCTTTAACCCTCTCTCTC
>JAPTGZ010000015.1:38153409-38173366 GCA_029814645.1 Fowleria isostigma | reverse complement strand
CTTTCTTTTCCTTTAACCCTCTCTCTCTTTAACCTTTTAACTGGTCATGTCAGTGGTCCATCCTCAAGATCTGCTTGACTTTCTGCCTGTTAAAGGGAAATTTTTCTTTCCACTGTCACCAAGTGTTTACTCTTGGAGGATTCTGTTGGGTTACTGTAAATTGATATTAGAATCTGTTTTAGACCAGCTCTAAATGTAAATTGTCATGAGATCACTTTTGTTATGTTGTGACGTTATATAAATAAATAAATTTGATTTGACTTGAATCCAGTTGAGGGTTTTGATCTGATCAAACCTTCAGTAACTTGGCCCACTTTACCGCACTCACCGAAAGGATCTTTGCAGACCACAGACTCTGATGCCGGTCCAGGTTCACTCTTTCCAATGTCGTTCTGAGCAATGACTCTGAACATGTATTCAGCGTCAGGGATGAGCCCAGTGACATTGTACATGGTGGTGGTGATGTGGGTCTTGTTGTGACGGACCCACTTTTCGGTTGACACCTCCCTCCTCTCTACATAGTATCCTGTGACTCTGGAGCCTCCATCATCCCGAGGCCTGGCCCAGGACAGGGCCACGGTTGACTTGGTCACATCCATGATCTCTGGTGGGTTGCTGGGAGGTTCTGGTGGGCCTGGAGGACATGAAAATCACTGAAGTCAGCATTTTATCTGAACTAACACAAAGTCAGGAAATGAGGCAAAAATGACATGTACTCACACAGTGGTGTCTTTGGTGTAACAGACTCATCAGATTTCAGAGATCTGCTGATGCCAAACTGGTTCTCAGCAGAAACCTTGAAGTGGTATTCCACATTCTCTTTCAGACCCTTTACCACCAGAGAAGTTTCAGTGACCCGGGCATCCACAGTGTACCAGGCGGCTTTAGGAACCTCACGCCTCTCCACCATGTAGCCCAGGATATCAGAGCCGCCATCATCTGATGGAGGTCTCCAGCTGACCCTGACTGATCGGGCCTGGATGTCATCAAATTCAAGAGGACCTTCAGGTGCGTCAGGACGACCAATCACCTTCACCTGCAAGTACATTTCACAAAAGTTAAAACTCACACTCTGACCTTTGAGTACCTTAGTTCATTATTAAAATCATGATTATAATTTAGAAATGTTTATCTAAAATCCTATTAAATTTTAAATGATAAACATGAGATTCTGCTAATGGATCAGAAGGTTCTACTATTGTACCACAATGAAATACATGAATGGGTCTGGCACAAAACTGGCCATAGTATCATCAATGTTACCTTATTAAAATATTGAAATACCAAAAAATCCAACATATATTTTTTACTGAGTGCAGCAGACGTTCCACATACCTTGATGTAGACGGCCTTCCTTCCACACTTGTTCTCCAGAACCAAATCGTAAGTTCCAGTGTCGTCCTTGTGAGCCTCCTTGATGACCAGCTCAGTGACATCATCGCTGGTGGCAATCATTGCGCGGTGAGAAATGTCACGTCCATCTTTGGTCCATTTACATGTGGGGATGGGTTTACCTTTGATGGGGACAGAGAGGCGGATGACCCCGCCCTGCCGCACCACATAGCCCTCCTCGTATACACGTTCCAGCTCAAAGTCGGGATAGACTGAGGAAGAAATTTTTATTAGAATCGAACTCAAATACACAATACAAAATTGGACACAAAGATGGAAAAGTATGTTCTCCTACTGAGCATCTCTTGAACTTTGATGACTCCAGGAATCTCAGCAGGTTCTCCGCATCCACCAGCATTGCAGGCGATGACCCTGAACTTGTATTCGGCGCCCTGGGGCATGTGGGTCAGGGTATACTCGCACATCTTTGTGGGCGTGGTGTTGCACAGAGTCCATTCCACCTGGTCCACCTTTTGCATCTCGATGAGGTAACCGGTGATGATGGAGCCACCCTCTTCTTCAGGCGGCAGCCAAGCCAGAGACACTGAGGTCCTGGTGGTGTCTGTGACTCTGGGCTGAACTGGTGCACCTGGAGGCTCTGTTCAACAACATAGAATAACGATAAATGCATTGATGTCTATATATACTATAGCAAATACTATATACCAGCTTCCTCAAGAACAATCTCATGGGTGAAACATTGTAGTAATCAATAGTTAGTACTTGTGTAATGACAACAAACTCGAATCTAATCTGATTTTCAATAAACAGCTAAAATCTTATGATTCTACCACAGTTTACAGCATTTTCAAAACTTGAACTGGGATGTTTTATCGTACCAATGGGATCCATGGCAACCGTGATGGCAGAGGTCTCACTGGGTTTTCCGGCTCCTCTAGAGTTGACAGCCGTGATACGGTGTTCATACTCCAGGCCTTCAATCAGACCTGAGGATCGGTAGCGCGTCATAGTGACGAGGTTCTTGTTGACCTTCATCCATCTGTCGGACCCGGCCTCTTTACGCTCAATGATGTATCCAGCAATAGTGGATCCACCATTGTCCTCTGGTGGTTTCCAGGTCAATGTCATGCCCTCATGGGTAACATCCAGCACCTCAGGCCTGCTAGGAGGTCCAGGGATGGCTGCAAAAAGTCAGAGGTTAAATGAAATGAACAATGAGGATTCATTAAGGCTTCGCACATTAAATATGAAACAGTAAATATTACAACAATAAACTTTCTCAAAAGAAAATTTTCTCTAAATCCTTCCTTAGTATCCATATTAAGACTTGATGCAGTTCACTCACTCTTGGGACTCTTGCACTCCACCACGTCAGACTGGAGGAAGCCACCAACACCAAAGCGATTCATGGCAGCAACGCGGAATACGTATTCAGTTCCTTCGCTGAGTCTGGTGAACTTGTAGCAGGGTCTGGTCACAGACTCAGAGACCGTGGACCATCCAGGGATGTGGGCCTGACGCTGCTCCACCACATAACCGCTGACGTTAGCACCTCCATCCTTCTCCGGAGGCTCCCAGCTGACGGTCACTGAAACACCATCAGTCTCCTCGATCTTCATTGGACCAACAGGAATGCCGGGTTTGTCTGGAGCAAAAACAAGTGATTAGAAATTTTGATACAATTTTAAAACATTAATATCTATATCTGAAACAAGACATCTAAAACTCTTGGACCTTCCCCTGTCAAACTTCTAGTTATGAATTATTTATTTCTTACCAAGGATGATGACCTTGATGACCTCTGTGGCAACACCAACTGCGTTCTTCACCTCCAGAGTGTAGTTTCCAGTGTCGTTAATGGTAGTGTCGCGGACTAGGAGTCGGGTGAACTTTCCATTGCTGTCGACCTTGATGCGGTCCAGACTGTCTTTCAGTTTATTTCCACCAAAGAACCAGGAGCAGACAGGTTGAGGTTTGGCCTTGAAGGGGATGTTCAAGTCAAGGTTTTTGCCACGATGCACGTGGACAATCTTCTGAGGAATGTTTGTCATGTCGATCTTTGGCATCACTGCAATAAACAAAGATTTCACTTGTTAATTATTTTTCAAATCTTGTGAAGCTTCTTCCCTCGAAATAAAACTGAAGAAGACAAGAAAAGCTGAGAAGTTGTTTGAGACAATATTTGTCAGCTGGTGTCAAGATGGATGCCTTGTCCAAATTTCAAACCACTGCCTCCTACAGGTACAAATAAACACTAGAAATATCCTTTTAATGTCTGAGTAAATATTAGAGTGTTATGTGTCACAGAGTCTTAATGAATTTTAAAAACAAGACCTGATCCTCAAAAAAACCCCAAAAAACAAACAAACAAAAATAACAACCAAAAACAACACCACCAAACAATTCAATGTAGATGGAAAAAAAAGGCATGAGTTGTGAAGGAACCTGAGCCTGGACCTGAGACTCACCTTTAATCTCCTGGATGACCACAGGGGTGACAGTGTCCATGGGCTCACTGGCTCCTCTGCTGTTTGTGGCTCGGACTCGGAATATGTATTGGTCATTTTCTGTCAGAGACTGGATGGTGTGGTGGGACGCAGAGGCTTTCAGGGTGGCCACGGTGCTCCAGCGGTCTGATCCTACCTTGCAGGCCTCAAGGATGTACCCGTTCAACCTGCTGCCACCGTCGTGCAGTGGTTTCTCCCAGCGCAGGGTCACAGACGACTTGGTGACATCGACAACCTGAAGATCCCCAGGTGCTGATGGTGAGTCGCACACCAGGACAGCTTCAGCCGTCTCACATGGCTCACCCACACCATAGATGTTCTCAGGCAAGACTCTGAAGAAGTAATGCACACCCTCCTCCAGGCCTGTGATCCTTAACAGGGTCTTCCTGCACTCGGTGGTAACTGTCTTGTATGACTTCATGTTTGCTTCACGTTTCTCTACAATGTAGTTACTGACGTGAGCACCACCATCCATACTTGGGACATCCCAGGTGATGACCACAGACTCTTTGGTGTAGTCCTTCACCTTCACTGATCCTGGAGGTCCAGGGGTGTCTGCATGACAAGAAAACCAAAATATTTAATTACATTTTATTTATTACTAAATAATCTGGTCCATGATCCCTGACAGTTACAAAATGAATATTATTAAAACATTTTAAAATACTTCTTTCACATATTTTTTTCAAAACCTGACCAAGGGTGTTCATAGTCTTTAAGGAATAAGCTGTCATACCATAGATTTTGACCAAGATGGTGGCAGTCTTCTTTCCAGATGGGTTCTCAGCCTCCACTACATACTTTCCGGAGTCATAGCGGTTCACCTTCTCCACTATCAGACAGGTGTAGCTGTCGGTGGTCTCGATGTATCCTCGGCTCTGGAGCTCCACACCTGTTTTCCTCCAGGCCACAACAGGAAGTGGTCTACCAGTAACAAAAACGAGGAGACGAAGGGTTCCTCCGGCACGAAGACAGACAGTCTTCTTCAGGTCGTCGGCCAACTCCAAGTCCGGCATTTCTGAAAACACGAGGGTCAAAGAAGCTTCATTACCTGCTCAATAACAGTGATAAATGCAAAGTGCCTTTTTATTCTGATTGTCCTGAAGTGTTGTGGACTCACCGATTTTCTCGAGTGGCTCCACCTCGGCGCTGGGTTCACTGAACTCTCCAGTGCCGTTGCTGTTGATAGCGGCCACTCTGAACTGATACTTCTTATTGGCCACCAGTCCAGCAGCCACATACTCATTAGTCTTGAGGGCCTTGGCGGTGGCACGGTACCACTGCTCCGAACCCTCCTCCAGGATCTCCACCACATACCCAGTGACATCTGAGCCACCATCATACATGGGTCTGGTCCAGGTCATACTGATGCTGTGTTTAGTTGTGTCAGTGATACGAGGTGTTGAAGGAGGAGCCGGAGTATCTGAGAGGAAATGAAGAGATGTCTTTGACGTTCTCTGTATCAATGTAATAACTCAATTAAACCATATTTAACAAGAAAAATTATACTATTATTATTTGAGTTTTAATGTTTGTGCTACAGATCACGTTTCTAAACATGCAAAATTTAATTTCATCACATTTCAGTTCCATCTGTTTTTGTATCTAATGATTGATTTATATTTTATTTACTAAACATTCTTTACAGAGTGTTTTTTTCTCTGGACCATTTTATTTATTTTTTCCTTTTTTTTTTGTTTTTACAAAAAGTAACTTCTTTTGAGGATCTGTGCCTCTTATAGTTGTATTGTGTTTATTCTACTCTGGTTTCTCTATATTGTACAGTATCTCAGTATAGATAACGTAATAAAAAGTCATGTTTTTGTACATGTGGGGTCTTTGCAGATGATGTATGGTGAGGCGTCGCTCGGCTGACTGTCTCCAGCGGCATTCACTGCTGTCACCCTGAACTGATACTCGCTTCCCTCCAGGAGGCCAGTGATCTTCAGACGGATGTCGTAGATGGTGTAGGTCCTGTTCACTCGAGTCCACCTGGTTTAGAAAAATGCAGGGAAGTTGTCAGATGTCTGTTGTTAAATAAATGAACCTGTCTGGTATTATCCTTTGGCTTGTTGTTCCAACCTAGTGCTGCTCTTCTCGCGTTTTTCCACAATGTAGTTTTTGATTTCACTGCCTCCGTCGCTCTCAGGCTTCAGCCACTCAATGATGATGTGTTCTTTACCCACCGCTGTGGCCTCTGGAGCTCCAGGAGGAGACGGTATGGCTGCAGAACAGATGGAGGTCAGACTTGACGAAACAATCACACATCACCTTCAATATGATGCTCATTAACTGCAATAATTTACATTTTTAAATTAATATATACTTAAACAAATCATAGACTCGTTACATATTCACCCTATAAGTTACATCTTTTATTAAGTTGGAAACTTAAAACGTATTTCTTAAATTCACAAAAAGCTGCTGTGTTTTGTTCACAGTTAAACAGTAAGAGGTACACTTAAATCGCCTTCCATTTTGTCAGTTTAATATTTATTACTGAAACTTGGGGATAAAAAGCAAATAACTGTATAAAACTGTACAAGTATTATTATTTTCTTCAGTCCTAAAAATGTTTGTATGACAAGATGAAAATTATAATGATTATGTTAAAGTAATAATTAAATTACACACTAAATTACCTCTAATATCAATAAATATAAATTTTACAGCTATATGTCATATTATCATAATCTTTGAAATAAAACCTGTCTGCAATATTTGTTTGTGTTTGATAAACTAAATTAATCCATGGCGTCTTACTGTAAGCATTCCTAGCGATGACAGGTTCGGACTCTAGAGGAACTCCAGGTCCATACTTGTTGACTCCGCGGACTCTGAAGATGTACTCGTTGTTCTTGATCAGCTTGGTACTGACACATGAGAGGGACTTGCACTCGGACTCCATGAGGACCCAGTTGAGACGACTGGTCTCACGACGCTCCACAATGTAGTGGGACGCCGTGTCTCCTCCGTCCTCCAAAGGAATCTTCCAGGACACAGTACACTTCTCCTCTGTCACTCTGCTGATCACAATCTTATCAGCAGGAGGTCCAGGAGTGTCTGTCGGACAGATAACCACAAACCAAATCAGGCTTCAAATTTGTCATTACTGTCCTACATTTTAACACAAATATGTGGACTTTTTTCTCACATTTTCAACACAGCCTTTAGTTTTAATGCATTTGAGGTGAATTATCATTAAGTATTAAAGTACCTCTACTTAAGGAATCTACATGTGGACTCACCCAGAACTTTAACCAACACGGTTGCGGTCTTAGTTCCATTGGTGTTTTTCACAGTCAGGATGTACCGTCCAGTGTCAAATCTGTCGCAGTTCTTGATAACGGCCATTGCTCTGGTTGCGGTATATGTCAGGGAGTATTTCTCTCCCAGCTCCAGGATCTTGTCGCCCTTTGCCCAGTACACGGTGGGCTCTGGTTTTCCTCCCACAGCGCCATCCAAGACCAGGTCTGAGCCGGCCATGACGATGACCGTCTCTCCCACCAGTTTACTGTCCAGTTCAGCTTTAGGAGGAGCTACAGAACAAAGAGATGAGATTAGGATGCAACTATGAACACAGGCGATTCATATACTGTACCGTAAGTATACTTAGAGACTCAAGTGTAGAATCTTTCTAACAAGGTATAACATGTCTATATTGACAAAACCTTTATTGAAGAAATTTTAATCTACTTAAATAGAAAATGGTGACTGGATCACTGGTAATCCAGTGGAAATTTATGGGTTAATTTCCAAAATCTTCTGACTTTCTAATCTTAAATTTATTGCCTGTTTCAGGTTTTTTATGGTTAAATGAAAGACAAGTAAATGAAATGTTTGAATCTAACTCAGTCCTCATTCTTTCAGATAAACAGGTTGACATGTGACTTACAGTACTCGTCCTTGCAAGTGACCGGTCCGACAATCTCCGATGGAGCACTGTGGACTCCGGCAGCGTTCTTGGCGATGACACGGTACTCATAGATGTCTCCTTCTCCGAGGTTTGTGACAGTAAAGTAGTTCTCAGTGATGGTAGTGTAATTACATTTTAGCCAGCGGTTGTCGTCCCATTCATCAGTACTGTACACCTTCCTTTCCACAATGTAACCGACGATCTTACTGCCGCCATCATTGAGGGGGATGGTCCAGCACAGAGACACTGAAGACCGGGTGATGTCGGTCACCTCAGGTTTACCAGGAGGATCTGAACAGCAAGGAAACAATGTTTAACATCATGTATGAAAACTTACATTATCCTCAGATACTAAGGCATGAAGATGTTTCACCCACCAACAGGGTTGAGAGCCACCACTGGTCTGGAAGCTTCACTGGCCTTGCTGAGTCCAGCAATGTTCATGGCATAGACCCTGAACTGGTACTCAAGACCCTCAATCAGGTTGGACACCTTGTAGAGGCAGTCGAGGCAAGGAAGTTTGTTCTCCCTCACCCACAGGATGGTATTCCTCTCCTTCTTTTCAATCCAGTAACCCGTCACCTTGCTGCCGCCGTCGGCATATGGGACATCCCATTTGATGCTGATGACATTGGCAGACACAGAGACCACATCTGGACGAGTTGGAGGACTTGGAGGAACTATGTAGGAGAGACAGAGGAGAGAATAAGAAGCCTTAAAATGAGTGAACTTTAAATGATTAGTGTCAGTCAAAAATGTTGGACATAACCTACCAAATGGATGCTCTATGACAACAGCTGCAGACTCGATGGACTTGCTGACTCCGTACTTATTCTCAGCACGCACTCTGAAGGTGTACTCCATGTATTTAGTCAGGTGAGTCACTTTGATAGTGGTTCTCTTCACACTGGAGTTCACCACTTGCCAGGAGGCATGGCCAGACTCACGTTTCTCCACGATGTAGTTGGTGATTTCACTGCCACCATCATCAGCTGGCTCAGTCCAGGACAAGGTGCAGGACTCTGAAGATACTCCAGAGATCTCCATAGGGCCTGTGGGAGCAGAAGGTCTGCCCACCACCAGCACAGTCACAGTGAAGGTCACAACTCCGGCAGAGTTCTCCAGGACCAGGTAATACTTTCCGCTGTCACTCCTCTTGCTGTCCCTCACGATTAGGGTGGTCCTCTCCTTTGAGGTTCTGATGCAGACCCGGTCAGTCTCCTTCAGCCTCATCTCCTCAAGCTTCCAAATGACTTTGGGGGCAGGTCTGCCACTGATTGGGATGTCAATGGTGAAACTGTTGGCGGTCTTGCAGGTGATAAGCTGGTTGGTGATACTGCTAAGGTCAGCTGTGGGCTCAATGCGAGGCTCTTTGATAACCACGGAGCCAAACATTGCCTGAGGATCGCTGATTCCGGCATCATTCTTTGCCTTCACTCTGAAGTCATACTCTATGTTCTCAGTAAGACCCTCCACCAGCATCTTCTGCAACTTAGTTTCTCCTGCTGCCATCCAGCGGTCAGTTCCTTTGGCTCTGAACTCAACAATATAGCCACGGATGCGGCTGCCTCCATCATGTTCGGGCTTAAGCCACACCAGTGAAGCTGTGGAGCTGCTGGTGTCAACAACATCTACTCTCTTGGGTGGAGCTGGTTCTTCTGTGGCAATGACAGGCTCTGTCATTTCCCTGGCTTCTCCCTGGCCGTACTGGTTCACAGCAATTACTCTGAACAGGTAAGGAACTCCGATCTCCAGACCAATCACACGGATCATCTGGCGGGAACACTTCTTGCTCACTTCCTGCCAGGCCAGGCGGCTTGCCTCACGCTTGTCCACAATGTAGTGATGGATTCTCGATCCTCCATCATTCGTGGGGGCATCCCACATCATCGTTAAGGCTCCACGGGTGACATCTTTGAAGCTGATGGCTGCAGGAGGTCCAGGTGTGTCCAGAACTTTGACTGTGAATGTGATAGACTTGTGGCCACTGTTGTTCTCCAGAGACAGGGTGTATTTTCCAGCTTCATAGCGAGTGCAGCCCTCAATAGTCAGAGTGGAGGAGCAGTCGGACGTGTTGACATCAGCCATGACTGGCAGTTCACCATCCACCTTTGACCATGTGGCCAGAGGAGCTGGTTTACCTCTGAAGGCGATGCTGAGAGATACAGTACCACCGTTCTTCACAATGTGAGTCTGTTTGAAGTCGGCAGCGATGTCAATCTCAGGAGATGTGAGTCTGTCCAAAGCTTGGACGGCGTTGGACAACACGGAGGCTTCACCTTGTCCAGATCCATTCACAGCACTGACTCTGAACTTGTAGAGTTCTCCAGGAACCAGGCCCTTGGCAGTGTACTTGGTATGGATGCAAATCTGGTTGTTGATCCGGTGCCACTCCTCCAGACTGGCCTTACACATGTCTACGTTGTAACCGATGATTTCCAATCCACCATCAAACACTGGTTTGGTCCATTCCAAGGTAACAGAGGACTTGGTGGAGTCAATGACCTGTTTGACATAAAACAGCAAAAAGAAAATGGGATGATTTGAAACTGAATTGAAACTTGATTAAAAATTACAACCAATTCCAAAATATTTTCCGAATAAATGTTAGCTTTTATCTCAAATTTTTATTGCATTTTTGACCATTTTAACTATTTTGGAATCAAATCATATAAGACATACTGGATGCATCCTACTCCTGTGAACCACTAATTATGGTAAATTCTGTCTGCTACTGCACCTTGACAACAGTGGGAGCGCTGGGAGTGCTGGTGGGTTCTCTGGTTTTGAAGAGCCTGGAGGTGCTGCTGGCTGGTCCTATGCCAGCTCCGTTCTCTGCCATGACACGGAACTCATACTCGTTGCCCTCAGTGAGGTTGGTGACACGGTGCCTCAGCTCAGTGATTGGCCTCTTGGATGAAACCTTTATCCAGCGCAGACTCTTCTTCTCCCGTCTCTCCAGGATGTAGTGCTTGATCTCATTGCCTCCATCAGACCTGGGTCTGGTCCAGCACATGGTGATGCTGTCTCCAGTTATATGGGTAGCATCGGGGGTACCAGGGGCATCGGGCACCGCTAAAGGAGAAGGTAGTGCTAACAGTTACAACTTTTCAAAACACAAAAAACTTTTCATCTTATCTTAATGAAAACAAATATGTAAACCCTTTTCAGAAAATTAATGAATACTACTACTACTACTACTACTACTACTACTAATAATAATAATAATAATGTGTATCTGTTCCACTGAATGTGCAGTCATGGCTAAAAGTTTTGTTAATGACACAAGAAGATTCTTTGCTTAAATGTGATTTATTTGTCAATAAAAGTAATTGAAACCTATATAATTCCTTTAATTATTTGTCAACATACCTTAGAAATGTATGGAAATAAGATTTTTTTTTTTTAAATAAGTGGCAAATTCTGTGAAAACAAAACTTGTGTCATTCTCAAAACTTTTCAGCCATAATGTAGCTGTTTCTCTCTAATGGTTGCAAGTAAAATCAATTTGTTAAAAGTTTGATTCTTGGTGAAAACAAATGGTTCCAGTTGGTAATGGACATTGGTAATGGACATGAAAGTCCAAATAACTTGTCAATGTCACCGTATCAACATGACTCTAATGTCATTATAAATTTTCTTTTTACATTTTCCCTTTTCATTAAGAAATTCTAACATATTGATGACTGCACTTACTGTACTGCATCTGAGCGATGACAGGGTCAGAGTCTAGAGGTTTGCCGACACCAAACTTGTTGACAGCAGAGATTCTGAACTGGTACTCATTGCCTTTGATGAGGTTGGTGGCATTGAAGGAGCAGGCTTCACATTTGGAGGTGACCATAGCCCAGGAGATTCTAGACGTCTCCCTCTTCTCCACCACATAGTGTGTGATGGCAGCACAGCCATCGTTCTCTGGAGGATTCCACCAGACCGTGCACTTTTCAGCCGTGATACCAGTGAAACGGATCGGACCCTCACAAGGTCCGGGAGTGTCTGAAAGGACATAAGACAACAGAATTATTGATGAACCTTCTCAAGAAGAATGAATTTAGAAGTGTTGAGTGAATGAATGTGATGGGAACTGCACAGAAACATAGACTTCATTATTCCTGTGTTTTCTGGACAAAAAGTCAAAAGTATGTTAATTTTAAAAAACCTTTGGGATATGAAATTCACAGTGATTAAACCTGTGTATCTTGGTATGAGATGAGAAGATATGCTGATTAAAATACACAGAAATTCTTCTCATTATTTATCACAATTAATCAATATAAATGTAATTTCTGAGCCTACTATTTGCACTGGTAAAGGAGATCCAAAGGAATGACGCAGATCATATGTACAAGCTACATCATAGAGAAAGAAGATACTATTTTCTCGGGACTTCTCTGGATTCTACGTGATATAATTTATCACAACTGTTTTGATTATGCTACAAATATATTAAATTTCAATAGAAGGATCTCTGCAAGGGCTTTTTAAAAATTTAAATGAGTTGTAAAACTACTCCATAAAAGGAACAAAAGATGCTGTTATAGCTAAATGTTCAGAATGAGTGTTGACCAACCCTGTACTCTGACGTTGACCTCTCCCTTCTTGGTTCCAGAGTTGTTTTTGGCCTCCACAGTGTAGATTCCACGGTGGTTCCTGTCAGCATCACGGATGAACAAGCTGCTGGTGCCAATGCCGGTGGTGATCTCAATGTCGATCGTGGTCCTCTTATCGATCTCTTTGCCGTCTTTGTACCAAACAACCTGTGGGACGGGGCGTCCAGTGATGCTGCAGGCAAGTCTGACGCTCTCTCCGGCTCTGATTGTAAGAACCTGATCTGGTGACCACTCAATCTCAGGAGAGACTGGAGATGCAAACACAAGGTCAACATAAGGATTTGACATTCTGAAGAATATTTATGAGAGTTTTTTTTCTAAACTTAAAGATACGCACTGCTCTCGTCCTTGGTCATGATATATCCGGAGGAGTTGGAAGGTGGACTGATGGTGCCAACAGCGTTCCTGGCAATCACCCTGAACTCAAACCTGTCTCCAGGTGACAGTCCGGTCACGGTGAACTGAGTGTCGCTAACATCTGTAAAGTTGCATCGCAGCCATTTGCCTCTGCCTTGGCGTCTCTCCACACTGTAGGCCACAATCTTACTGCCTCCATCTCTCTGAGGGATTTCCCACTGAAGAGTGACTGAGTCTCTGGTCACATCAATGCACATGGGAGTACCAGGTGGATCTGACAGAGAAGAACATCGACCAGTTCATTCATGCACACTACAAACTTAGCTATTTCTATTGTTCTTTGTTTACACATTTAGATACTATATTTAAAAACAGGAACTCAATCGGAAAAAACAGCATTTGTTTAGAAAATTGTATACCTAATCAGATTTTTATAATCTCACAGAATTATTTTCTGTTATAAATGTGTTTTTTTTTTCCATAAGTGGGATTTAATTTGCTGCAGTTCCTCAAATCAGACAATATTTAAAGTGTTGACTCACCAACTGGGGAAACAGCCTTTGCGTGTTTGCTCTGTTCGCTGACAAGACTGAGTCCAGCATTGTTCTCAGCATAGACTCTGAAGGAGTACTCCAGACCCTCCAAAAGGCCAATGATCCTGTACTCTCTGTTGGAGATGATTGTGGAGTTCACCTTCTGCCACAAGAGACTATTCCGGTCCTTCCTCTCCACATGGTAGCCCAGGATGGGGGAACCTCCATCAAAGCCTGGTGCCTCCCACCTGATGCTCATGCCATCACTGGTTACATTGTATGCCACTGGTTTTCCAGGAGGACCAGGGGGTTTGTACTGATGCTGAGCAATAATGTCTGGAGAGTTAAGTGCTTCACTGACTCCAAACTTATTCTCTGCTCGGACTCTGAATTGGTACTCAGTTCCCTTGACCAGGTTGGGGATCTTGAAGGTGGTCCTGACCACACTGGAGCAGACCATCTTCCAGTTAGCCTGAGAAGTCTCACGTTTCTCCACACTGTAGCAAGTGATCTCGCTACCTCCATTGTCCTTCGGCTCATCCCAGGAGATGATGATACTTTGTGCTTTGATTTCATCAAAGCGGACTGGACCAACAGGCACAGATGGAGGTCCAAGAATCACCACATTAATGTCAAAGTAGTTCTTGACAGCTCTGTTGTCAAGAACCAGAGTGTACTGACCGGCGTGCTCCTTCTTAGCACTTCTGACAGTGACAGATGTCTTGTTGTCAGTGGTTCTGAAGCGGACCTTCTCGCTCTCCTTCAAAGGCTGGTTGTCTTTCAGCCAGCTGATTGATGGGCGTGGTTTTCCCTTGAAAGGCAACTCAATATGGATGTTCTGTCCAACACGAACTGCCAGCTCTCCATTGGGATAGTCAATTAGACTGGCCTCAGGTGGAATGATGAAGTCCATCACTGTGATTGGACCAATCTGGGAGAAGTCACTGGTTCCCTTCTCATTCTTAGCGAACACTCTGAAGTCCATGACAGCATTCTCTTTGAGTCCTGTCACCTCACAGCTGCAGCGCTTGCAAGTTGCACCCAGAATCCAGGTTGGGTCTTCTTTGGTTCTCTTCTCAATGATGTACTCAGTGATGTGGCTGCCACCATCATGGTCTGGCCTGGTCCACTGCAGAGTGACAGAGGTCTTGGTGGAGTCTACCATCACTAGGTTTTTAACTCCTCCTGGAGTTTCGGTGGCTCTGACTGGCTCGGTGGTCTCACAAGTGTCACCAACACCATACTCATTCTCAGCAGATACACGGAAGAAGTAAGCCACGTCTTCTTCCAAACCTGACACTTTGTAGGTTGTGTTAGCGCATTCAGCAGTGATCACCTGGTAGGCCTTCATGGTGGATGCCTTCTTCTCAACGACATAGTTGGTGACAGGAGAACCTCCATCGATGAGCGGAGCCTCCCAGCTGAGCGTCAGCTTCCCTCTGGTCACATTCTTGATCAGCAGTTTCTGGCATGTTGATGGACTGTCCAGAACCTTCAGGGAAACTGTGATAATCTTGGGTTCACCAACTCCATTCTCAATCTCCAGCATATATTTTCCACAGTCATCACGAGTGACTTTGGGGATCAGCAGGGTAGTGGCACGGTCGGAGCTCTTGATGGTGTAGCGGTTGTCACCAGCCATATTGCGGTCATCACGACGCCAGGTGATGTTGGGGACTGGGCGACCCTTCAGGGGGATGAACACCTCCACATCACGGCCAGCTCTTGCTGTGTACTGTGTGGTCATGGGGACATCCAAATCCAAATCAGCCTCCTCTGTTAGAGAAAAGAACAACAAAATGAGAGAAAATAGTCATGACATGATTACCCGTTTAGTCACTGTGTTTCATGTGGGTTTGTAGTAAAATATTTGTTTTTGTGGCTTGAAATACATAAAATGTACAAACCCAGGATGTCTTTGGCTTGTATTGGCTGGTACATCTTGATGTATTCTCCTTTGCCCTTGCAGTTGACGGCATACACTCTGAAGAAATAGTAGACTCCAGGTTTCAGGTGGGACACCACATACTCACAGGCCTTCACCTCAGGGTTGATTGTCACCCATTCTTTCTCCTCAGAGTTCATCTGGTCCAGAACATAGTGCGTGATTTTACTGCCACCATCATAGACTGGCATCTCCCAGCCCAGAGTGATAGAACTCTTTGTGGAGTCCACCACACGCAGTTTGGATGGTTCACCAGGCAGATCTGGAGGAGCAAAATGGCATGAATATCATCTGTACAATCTATTAAAAAGGAACAGTGTGTTCTTTGACGCTGGTGTGAAGCGTACCAATGGGGTCAAAGGCTTTGTACAAATCAGAGGCCTCCGAGTAGTTTCCAGCTCCGGCTTTGTTCACAGCACAGACTCTGTACTGGTACTCATTGTTCTCCACCAGGTTTGTGACTTTCTGTCTGGTGTCTCTGATGGTTCCCTTCACCACCTGGACACAAAAAAAACATGAGCAACAAAAACCACTGAAGGAAGCAAAACAAAGAGGGGAAAAAGCAGCTGTTTCCCCCCACAGAAGATAATGACATTGCCCGAAATGATAATAATGTGTCTTTATAAATTGTCCATCCATTTCACACAAAATCCATCAATACTGAGTGGAGCTAATGTTTAGATCTTTATTCTACAAAACATTTTGTGACGAAAATCAAATGAAAAGGACAAAAAAAAGAACAAGAGAAAATAAACTCTAAAGAGTAAACAGTTAAAGGACTTTATTTAAAGGCATAAATGAAAGAAAGAGATGAAACAAACCTTGAACCACTGCAGACTCTTCTTCTCTCTCTTCTCTAGGTAGTAACCGTCAATATCGCTGCCTCCGTCCAGTGCCGGTCTCTCCCAGATCACGGTCATGGTGGACTTGGTGATCATGGTCACTTTAGGTTTGGATGGCTCACTAGGAGGAACTTTAAGAAACAAAAATCATTAGCTCATTGTTAGTTTATGTCTTCTCACCTTTTAACATCTGTCATATTTTAGATGGTGAATGTTGCTGTGTTTTCTCACCAAAAGCATTCTTTGCAACAACAGGCTCTGACTCTAGTGGGTCTCCAATGCCATACTTGTTGACTCCGCGGACTCTGAAGATGTACTCATTGCCCTGGATGAGTCTAGGAACGTTGACAATGCAGTCCATCAACTTCTCAGAAACAATGGACCACATGATTCTGCTGCTCTCCCTCTTCTCTACAATGTAGTGGGTGACCATGGCCCCACCCTCATCAGCAGGTGGAGACCACATGATGGTGATATTGTCTGCTGTCACCTTCTTGAACTGGATCTCTCCAGCAGGAGGCCCTGGTTTATCTAGAAAGGAAGTGAGTAGATCAACCTTAGACCAATACATGTATTTAGGATATGAAAAAGAAATGTCTACAAATTTAGATTGTTATAATAAGCCCACATTAATCAGTCATCAAGTCGCTAACATGACTTTCCATTTGTTAACAATTAACAATACATCATTTTCTATTGCAATGTTAGAACACACTAACAATTTTCCACAGGCTGACAAAAATCAAGGTCTACATTATTTAAACAAAAAAATTACATTGCTCCTGAAGGATTCAGTCGGTGTCTGTGAGTTGGTTTAAGATTCTAGTTTAGACCAACTCTAAATGTAAAGTGTCATGAGATAACTTTTGTTATAATGTGGCAGAGTTGATAGAGTGGGTCGTCCAATGATTGAAGGGTTGGCGGTTCAAATCCCGCCTTCAACTGCATACATGCTGAAGTCTCCTTGGGCAAGACATTGAATCCTAAGTTGCTCCCTGTGAGGCTGGTAGCACCTTGCATGGCAGCAGCTGCCCACTGGTATATGAGTGTGTGTGTGAATGGGTGAATGTGAGGCTTGTATTGTAAAGCGCTTTGGATAAAAGCACTATATAAGTACCAACCATTTACTATTTAAATTTTGATTGATTGACATTTAGAGATAACTAACCAACATAATTAGTCCACATACATTCAGACTAGGTGGAGTTAGAGAGGTATTTGTACCTTGGATGAGGAGTCTGACGATGCCGCAGGCGGATCCCAGAGAGTTCTTCACCTTGACTTCGTAGGTTCCAGAATTCAGTCTGGTTGTTTCTCTCAGGAACACACTTGTTGACTCAAACGTGTGCTTAAAGGAGACCTGAGCGGAGGGTTTCAGTTCCCTGCCATCTTTAAACCACTCAATAGTTGGGGCGGGCTTTGCTGTAATATTAAATTTCAGTTCCACATTGGACTCAGCCTTGTACTTCACCTCCTGGAGGTACTCTTGAGGAATTTCGATCTCTGGAGCGCCTGGAAGAAAAACAAACACTGGATGAATTAGAGCCCATTCTGACAAAACATGTGACTTTTGGTAGTTTTACAGCTGCAGAAAAAAACAAACATATTGACTGCATCTTACCATAGGTGTCCACACATGTGGCTGGTCCAGCACTCATGGATGGGTTACTGATGGATCCAACAGCGTTCCTGGCCATGACTCTGAACTCGTACGACTCATCTTGGGTCAGACCAGTCACAGTGTAGCGGGTGTCGGAGATGTTGGTCAGGTTGGCTTTGGTCCACCTGCCGCTGACCCCTTCTCTCTTCTCAACAATGTATCCAGTGAGTGGGGATCCGCCATCATAGTTCGGCTTCTCCCAGGCCAGACTGATGGAGTTTTTAGTGATGTCACTGATGCGCAGATTGACAGGAGGTTCTGCAGATACAGATAATGAAAAAGTGATCAGAAAACTATCCCTGAAGCTGCTGTAAAGAGAAGAGCTTAGTCTTTTTTGATCATCTACTCACCACAGGCATCAATGGCCAGCACAGCATCAGAAATCTTGCTGAAGGCGCTGATTCCAGCTGCGTTTTCTGCTGCAACCTTGAACTCATAGATGAGTCCGGCATTGATGTTGGTGACCTTACAGTGTGTAGCGCGGATCACCATTTTGTTGACTCTCTGCCACAGAATGCTATTCTTGTCCTTCATCTGCAGGTGGTATCCAAACACGTGGCTGCCCCCATCGGACTTGGGCTCCTTCCAGGCCACAGTGATGGACTCCCTTGTTACAGCGGTGATCTCTGGAGTCGATGGAGCCTCAGGGATAGCTGGAAGAAGACACATAGATGTAAAAAGGTGATCCTATGAAAGAATAATCCATCCTTCAAGATAATACTGACACAATGTGAAATAATGAGGAAAATAATTTTTTTTTCAGTTAAACAGAGAGTAAAAATGTGGAGGTAAAACAAAAATGACTTACTGTAAGGAAGGCTGACAGCAACTGTTGGAGAGTCAATGTGCTCACTGATTCCATATCTGTTCTCAGCTCTGATCCTGAACTGGTACTCCAGTCCAGTGGTGAGCTTCAGGATCTTCATGGTGCAACGGGCCACAGCAGATGACACATCTATCCAGTTGGCAGTGGTGGTTTCTCTCTTCTGGATAATGTAGTTGGTGATGGGGCTTCCACCGTCGTATGCTGGTGGGAGCCACTTCAGACTAACGCTGTCCTCTGTGATATCAAACAGCTCCACAGGTCCAAGAGGGGCGGTGGGCCGATCCAGGACCACGATATTCACAAAGGACTTGGTGGTGCCACTAGAGTTGGAGGCGGTGATATCATACCGTCCGGAGTCTCCGGTTATACTCTCACGTAGAATGATCTTGATGCTGTCGGGAGTCACTTCAGAGTTGAACCTCATTGTGTTCTTGAGCAGAATGTTGTCCTTGGTCAGAGAAACTTTGGGCAGAGGTCGGCCAGTCACAGGGATTTCACACTTCAGTGTGGATCCAGCCCTGACATAGACAGTATTGTGGGGGAAGTCCTTCATGTTGACCTCAGGAGATTCTGGATGAGAAGGAAAAGTCAAACCAAGGTTAAAGTTAATACTAAAACTAGCAGTGAAAAAAATTACACTACAGTAAACACTTAAGCAAAATCTTCAAAACCAGGTAAAATCAGGTTTGTCTTAATTTTATGATTTACACATTTTGTGGTTTGTCTGAATATAAAAATAATTAATTAATATTTAAATTTAATATCCAGCAAACTGATCACTAAACTAATGATAATAAAAAATACACTTTAAAACCTAAACATGACCTGATCAAAACCAAAACAGGATCACATTAAAACGAAGTAAAACTTAATTCTAACAAAAAAAATCTAAAACTGAAGCCAAACCTAAAGCCAAACTAAAAGACTCTGATGGCTCTGGTTAAAATAAGGGTAATGTTAAAAAAAATCATCCTCTCTGTAACTCACCAAGCTGGTCTTTTACAGCCACAGGAGTCAACATTTCCTTGACATCACTGAATCCAGCATGGTTCTCAGCTCGGATTCTGAAGAAGTACTCAGCATTCTCCCTCAGACCTGACACTGTAAAGTGGATGAACTTAGTCACTCCACACTTGACCCACTTCTCCTGGCCTTTCTCCATGGCTTCCACCAGGTACCCAGTGATCCTGCTGCCTCCATCGTGTTCTGGTTTGGCCCAGGCCAGAGACACGCTCTCTTTGTTCACATCAGTCACACCCAGTTTGGGAGGTGGGCTTGGTTTTTCTGGAACAACAGGAAACATTGACACAGATACAATCCAGTGTCATTTTTATAAGGTTTATTATACTTTAACTTCGGCCAAATTATGCTCCGACATTTGTTCAACTGTGTTACAAATATACACATA
>JAPTGZ010000015.1:38116901-38153309 GCA_029814645.1 Fowleria isostigma | reverse complement strand
TATATATATATATATATGTATATATATATATATATATCAGAGGGGAACCGTCAAGGCCTTCTACGCCTTCAGAGAAGTCCTAGGAAATTTCAGGATTAAATTATATAAATATTAAATGAATATTAACTCAAAAATTATTTTAAAATCTCTATTTAATTTCATTTAATACAAGCAATTTAATACAAAAAGGTATAATGTCTTAAAACTTGGTATTGCCAAGACAGTATGAGTAATTGTGCTTTTAAAAAAAAAAAAAAAAATTCAGAATGTAAGTAGAAATACTCTTCATATGGTCAAACCACTCCAATCTACTGGAGTTAAGTTAAAATAACGGTCAGTACCTGAGATCTTGGTTCCATCTTTGGTCTCAGCAGGAACACCAACACCGTACTCGTTTTCCCCTGTCACTCGGAAATAGTAGACTTCTCCTTCCTTCAGGCCTGACACCTTGTGCGTGAGTCTATGGCAGGTGTCTGTCAGCCTGGTCCAACCTTTCTTACTGGCCTCTCGAATATCAACAAGATAGTTCTTTACTGGTCCACCTCCTTCATTTTCAGGAGTGTCCCATGACACAGTAGCAGAGGACTTGGTCACATCCTTGACTTCTACCCGAGCAGGGGGTCCAGGGGAGTCCAAGACTCTGACGCTGAGGGTCAGGGAAGCAGTTCCAGCAACACTGGATAGAGTGATGGTGTATTTACCAGAGTCATTGCGGGTGGCTTTCTCTAAGGTGATTGAAGAGAAGGTGTCTGTAGTGTCGATGACGGCACGAACTCTCAGGTCCACATCAGGCTTAGTCCAGGACACGTTGGGAATGGGTTTGCCTCTGAATGGCACTGTCAAGGTGAATGAGCTGCCATCCTTCACAATAAGAGTCTTCCTCATCTCATTGCTAATTTCAAACACTGGCTCCTCCTGTCTATCTTTGGCCACCTGTTTGTCAGTCTCAGGACTAGGCTCACTGGCTCCCATTTTGTTAATGGACTTGACAACAAACACATATTCAACTCCAGGGGTCAGTCCCACCACTGTGAAGTCTGTGTTCTTGGTGTTCTGCACTCCAACCATCCATTCATCATCCAGACTCTTCCTATATTCCACTCTGTAACCTGTCACAGGTGATCCTCCATCAAACAGTGGTTTATTCCAGGACAGAGTCACTGTGGTCTTTGTAGAGTCAATGATTTTAGGTTTAGCGGGAGGTGAAGGCAAGAACTGTGGGTCTTCAGCTTTGGTGAGTGGGCATGGGGTGCTGGGAGCACTGAGTCCAGCAGAATTCTCTGCAAATACTCTGTACTCATACTCACAGCCATCACGAAGGTGTGACGCTTTGACTCTAAGATCATAAACTGGCTTCTTGTTGACACGGCACCAGCGCAGTCCGGTCTTTTCTCGCTTTTCAATGACATAGCCAGAGATACTGCTACCTCCGTCAGAAACAGGTCTTTCCCAGCAGATTGTCATAGCTTCACTGGTAACAGAAGTAACCTGGACATTGGTAGGAGCAGCAGGGACAGTAAATGGATCCATGGCCTTTGTGGGCTCGCTCTCCAAAGCTTCTCCATCTCCATATTTGTTAACTCCTCTAACTCTGAAAATGTACTCATTTCCTTTGAGCAGTTTGGTTACTTTACATGTGGTAGCCTTCATGTCACCATAGATTAGAGTCCATGCAAGACGGCTTGTCTCACGTTTTTCCACAATATAATGCATGATTTCAGCTCCACCATTCTCTTGTGGTGGTCCCCAGGTGAGGGTACATTTCTCTGCTGTAAGGCCTGACACTGCCAAAGGTCCTGAAGAAGGCCCAGGCCTATCCAGAACCTTGCAATTAACAGCCACAGATCTAGTGCCTGCCACATTGTGCAGCGTAAGAACATACTGACCCGAGTCTCTCCTGATGGCATCTCTGACAATTAATGTGGTTGTGAAATTGGTGGAGGTGATTTCACACCTGGCTTTGGCCTCAATTTCCTTTCCATCCTTGGACCAGGAGACAACAGGGAGTGGACGGCCAGTAATTTCAGCATCAATTTTGATGATATCTCCTGCTTTAATAACAACCAGTTGCCTGAGTTTATCATCCATGATTATTGTAGGTGGGTCAACATCATCCTTGACAGTAACAGGTCCGGTGTTTTCAGAAGGTGCACTCAACATTTCAGCTGAATTCTTGGCAATGACATGGAAGTCATACTGGACATCTTCTGTGAGACCTGTGACATCATAGTAGGTGTCTTGGAGGTTGGTAAAGTTACATTTCAGCCAACGTCCATTTGGAAGTTCTTTCCGTTCAACAATGTAGCCAGTTATCTTGGCACTGCCTGCATACTCAGGTCCTTCCCAAAAGAGGGAAACTGAGGTCCTTGTAATATTGGTGACTTTGAGGTTATGTGGAGATGGGCAAGGATCCCTTGCTGCCACAGGCTCACTTGGCTTAGAGCATGGACCAATGCCAGCCATGTTCTCAGCGTAGACTCTGAACTGATAGAGCAGACCCTCTTCAATGCCAGTCATCTTAAATTGATTCTCAGCAACAAGACCTCTGCTAACTTTGGTCCACAGGATGCTACTCTGGTCTTTGCATTCAATGTGATATCCAGTAACAGGGCTACCACCATCACTGGCAGGTCTACCCCAGACCACAAGCATGCCAGTCTTGGTGGCCTGTGCAACATGGAGGTTAGTAGGTGGGCCAGGAAGCTCGAATGGATACTGAGCAACAACAGGAGAAGAGTCAATGGCGGTACTCTTGCCATAGCGATTTTCAGCTGCAATTCGGAACTGGTACTCTGTTCCCTGATTGAGACGAGACACCTTAATGGATGTCCTGGCGACTGTGGCTGAGACAATCTGCCATGTAGTTGTTGTAGTATCTCTCTTCTCCACAACATAGTTATTAATCTGGCATCCACCATCATAGGCTGGAGGATCCCAAGACAGACAGACAAAGTCAGCACTCACTTCATCAACCTTAATGTTGCTTGGTGGACCAGGTTTGTCCAGGACTACAACTGAAATCACAGCTGAGTTGGTACCAACTGAGTTTGTCAGGGTAATCTCGTACTTTCCTACATCTTCCTTGGTTGCATCCTTGATGAGAATCTTGGATGAGGTTTTGGAACTCAGAACATTGACCCTGGTTGTCTGTTTAAGTGAATGACCATCCTTCTTCCAGGAAACCTCAGGCTGAGGTCTGCCTTTGAATGGAACATCAATCTTCAGATCATCTCCTGCCTTTACACTATATGTGGAAAACAGCAGGTTAATGGTAGGCACGAGTGTTATATCCTTAACCACAACAGGGGCAGCCAGAGGTTTAGCATCACTCTTTCCTTTGTCATTCACAGCAGTCACCCTAAATGAGTATTCCTCCCCACTTGTGAGTCCCTCAATGGTGGCTTCCAGTGCTTTGGCATCACTGCAGACAGTCCATTTGTCATCACCTTTAGGCTGCATCTCCACAATATAACTTGTGATCTTGCTGCCTCCATCATGATCAGGTTTCTCCCATGACAGGGTGACAGTATGACGAGTCACATCAACCAGGACAACTTTACCAGGAGGTAGAGGAGCCTCAGATACTTTAACTTGATCTGTGGAGGCAGGCAGACCAACTCCCAGCTCATTCACAGCAAGCACACGGAAATAGTAGCGACCGCCCACCTGTAAGTCAGAGATGATGAATGAGTTTCTCACACAGTTAGTGGAAACACTGGTGAAAGCCATTCTCTTCTGCTCTCTCTTCTCCACAATGTAGTGTGAAATCTTAGCACCACCATCAATGAGAGGAGGTTCCCAGGACAAAGATACAGAGTTCCTCTTGACATCCTTAACTTCCAGGTTGGTTGGAGCACTGGGAGAGTCCAGAACCCTGACATTGATGAAGGCTGATTTAGAACCACTCAGGTTCTCAAGAGTCAATACATATTTTCCAGTGTCAAACCTGTCAACATTCTCAATCACAAGCATTGTGTAAGAGCTTGTAACTTCAATCTGGGCACGCTCATTTAGAGTACCATCAGCCTTTGACCATCTGACTTCAGGTTCAGGCTTTCCTTTGATGGTCACAAACAGACGCAAAGTGGCAGTGGCACGAACATTGACCATTTTTCTCAGATCAGCGTCCAGTTCAATTTCAGGAGCCTCAAGTTTTTCAGCAGCAATGACAGTACCTGGCAGGTCCACATGTTCCCCCACTCCCTCAATGTTCATAGCACAGATACGGAAGTTGTACTCTGCATTCTCTTTTAGTTTCTTGACAGTGTAGTGAGTGGCCTGAACGCCTGTGTATGGTGTACAAGTGATCCATTCATCATCTGCAGCTTCCTTCTTCTCAACAACATATCCAGTGACTGGTGCGCCACCATCATAGATAGGCCTTGTCCAGGACAGGGACACTGTGGTGCTTGAATGATCTGTGACTTTGGGGTTGCTTGGTGGTCCTGGTGGGTATGTGGCATCACAGGCCTTGATGTACTCAGTTGCTGCACTAGGCTTTCCAACACCAGCTGCATTTTCAGCTGACACCCTGAATTCATATGAGTGACCTTCTGTGAGGCCAGTACATCTAAATCTCAAATCAGTCAGCCTCTTCTTGTTACACTTTGTCCATCTGACACCATCTTTATCACGTTTTTCCAGAACATATCCTTCAATCTCAGCTCCTCCATTATTCTCTGGCCTCTCCCAAGTAAGCACAATGGAGTCCTTGGTGATAGCACCAGCCTCAGGTGTAGAGGGAGCACTGGGAGTTGTGAATGGATTGCGAGCAATGACAGGTTCAGATTCAAGAGGCTCACCAACACCATATTTATTCACTGCAGTGACTCTGAAAATGTACTCATTACCAGGCAGCAGTTTGGTGATTTTGTAGCTGATGGCCTGGATTTTGGGTTCAACCATGGTCCATGACAAACGGCTAGTTTCTCTCTTCTCAATGATATAGTGTGAGATACCAGCTCCACCGTCATGTGAAGGATGGCTCCAATGCAGATAACACTTCTCAGCTGTGACACCTTTAACCTCCAGTGGGCCATCTGGAGGACCAGGTCTATCCAAAACTTTAACGTGAATGGGGATCATTTTGACACCTCCAACATTGACAAGTTTGAGGGTAAAGTGGCCACCATCCACTCTGATGCAGTCCTTTACGGTCAGGATGGTACGTGTGAGTGTGGTCTTCACCTCCATTCTTGGTGTACTTTTGTCAATCTCCTTTCCATCCTTCAACCAAATGACTTCAGGGAGAGGCTTACCACTGTAGTCTGCATCTATTTCAAACGTTTCACCAGCACTTACAACTGTTGTATCCTTGAATTTAGGATCCATGGTGGCATCTGGAGCTTCAATTTCATCTTTGGCTGTAATTTCTCCTGTGCTTGGTGAAGGACGGCTAGTGATGCCAGCGGCGTTCCTTGCAACAATTCTGAATTCATAAATGCAATCCTCAGTTAGTCCAGCAAGAGTGAACTGGGTGTCAATGATGTTGGTGAAGCTAGCTTTCATCCATCGAGTATCTGGATGCTTCCTTCTCTCTATCACATATCCGGTGATTGCACTGCCTCCATCATACTGGGGCCTGGTCCACTTAAGTGTCACATGGTTTCTAGTGATTTCAATGGCCTCAGGGGTGCCTGGAGGATCACATGGGTCCCTGGCTACAGTGCTCTCTGAGACCTTACTAGGTGGGCTGAGTCCAGCAATGTTCTCAGCATAAACTCTGAATTCATATTCAATGCCTTCCTCCAGTTCGGTGGTTTTGAAACGTGGCTCTGGGATGAGAAGTTTGTTAAGTTTTGTCCACAACAAACTGTTCTTCTCCTTTCTTTCCAGGTGATAGCCTATTATGGGACTACCTCCATTGTTAGTAGGAGGTTTCCACTCAACCACCATATTGTCCTTAGTTGCAGCAGAAATAACTGGTGTTCCTGGAGCAGCAGGTTCGCTGAATGGATACTGAGCAATAACAGAAGGAGAGACAATAGCAGAACTCTTTCCGTATCTATTCTCAGCAGACACTCTGAATTGATATTCAACTCCAGTCCTCAGCTTGGTGACTTTAATGGTTGACCTGGCAATAGTAGCAGACACAATCTGCCATGCTGTTGTAGTTGTGTCTCTCTTTTCTACAATGTAGTTGTTAATCTGGCAGCCTCCTGTATACTCTGGTGGCTCCCAGGCAAGACAGACGTAATCAGAGCTCACCTCTTCAATCTTCACAGGGCCGGTAGGTGGACCAGGCTTATCGAGAATAACCACAGTGATCTCCTCTGTAGCTGTTCCAACACTGCTGGTGGCTGTGACAGTGTATTTACCAGCATCCTCCTTATTTGCATCCTTGATGCAGAGCTTTGTTGAAGATGCTGTGGAGGATACATTTAATCTGGTTGTTTCCTTAAGGGCCTGCCCATCCTTTTTCCATTCAACCTTTGGAACAGGGCGTCCAATCACTGGAATCTCAATTTTCAGATCCTCACCATTCTGCAAGCTGTAAGTGTTGAATGTCATTTTGAATCTGGGTTCAATAGTTACATCTTTAGCAGTGACTGGTGCAGCCAGAGGCCTGGGATCACTTTTGCCCTTCTCATTGAAGGCTGAAACTCTAAACAGGTACTCATGTCCAGTACTGAGGCCAGCGACAGTACCATCACATGATTTGGTTGTGGCAGCCACCACCCATTCTTCTGAGCCCACAGGCTGCATCTCAATATAATAGCCCATGATCCTGCTGCCTCCATCGTGGTCTGGCTTCTCCCAGGAAAGTGAGGCAGTGGTCTTTGTCACTTCAGTCAAAACCACCTTACCAACAGACAGAGGAGGCTCAGATGTCTTAACTGAGTCCTCCGTCTCAGCTGCCTGTCCCACACCAAACTCGTTTTCAGCCAAAATTCTGAAGTAGTAGATCATTCCTTCAGTGAGGCCAGTGATACGGTAGCTTGTCTTTGTGCACTTGTTGTCCACATTAGAGTAAACCTTTCTGGTGGATTCACGCTTTTCTACAAGGTAGTTTTTAATTCTTGCACCTCCATCAATAACAGGGGGTTCCCATGTCAGAGTGACACTTTGTCTCTTAATATCCTTTACTATCAGATTAATAGGAGGACCTGGAGTGTCCAGAACTTTGACAGAGACAAAGGCTGATTTGGCACCAGCACTATTTTCTAATTTAAGGATATATTTTCCAGCATCATACTTATCACAGATGTCAATAGAAAGTTGGGTATAGTCTTCACCAGTCTCTATCTGTACTTTACTTGGTAATTCTCCATCCTCCTTAGCCCAGTTGATCTCAGGAGTTGGGCGACCCTTAAATGGAATACAGATTCTCATTGAGCCTCCTGCACGGACCACTATTCCCTTCCTGAGTTCTGAGTCCAAGATCATCTCTGGAGGATCAATCTTCTCCTGAGGGATGATAGCTCCTTGGATTTCAGTTGGTTCACCAACACCTAGCTTGTTAATGGCACAGATGCGGACTTTGTATTCCTGGTGCTCAATCAATTTGGTGATAGTGAACTTGGTAGCATTTACTCCAAATGGTGGAGTGCATATACTCCACTCCTCCTCATCAGCCTTGGTAATTTCCACAGCATAGCCTTGAATCTCACAACCACCATCATAGATAGGTCTATGCCAGGCTACAGTAATGGAGTTCTTACCAGTGTCAACCACATGGGCATTGGTGGGGCAGCCTGGTTCAAAGGTTGGGTCACATGCTTTGAGGTAGGGAGTAGCTGGGCTTGGCTGACCAACTCCAGCTGCATTCTCAGCAGATACTCTGAATTCATATTCATGGTCTTCAGTTAATCCTGTTACTCTGAAACGCAAGTCTGTCACTCTGCGTTTGTTGCATTTGGTCCATCTCACTCCTGCTCTGTCTCGCTTTTCAACAATGTAACCACTAATATCACTGCCTCCAGTTGTTTCAGGGCGGTTCCAGCAGACAGTCATTGAGTCCCTTGTAATGTTGGTGATCTCTAGCTCTTGGGGTGCACCAGGAGGAACAAACGGATTCCTCATTATAACTGGGGCAGATTCAAGAGGCTCACCGACACCATACTTGTTGACAGCCATGACTCTGAAGATATATTCATTACCCTTCAACAATTTGGTGACCTTAAACATGGTAGCTCCACAATCACCAGAGACCACAGTCCATGCCAGGCGGCTGGTTTCCCTCTTTTGGATGATGTAGTGGGAGATGCTAGCACCTCCATCATGTCTGGGTGGCAGCCATGACAATGAGCACTTCTCCTCTGTGACATTGCTGACTGTAAGAGGTCCTTCTGATGGACCTGGTCTGTCCAAAACCTTCACACTGAATGGCACAGTCTTGCTTCCAGCAACATTAGTCAGAACCAGTGTGTACTGTCCACCATCCACTCTGATGGCATCCTTCACAACGAGCAAAGCCTTGAAATCAGTGTTTTTGATTTCAGCTCTGGCTGAGTTTTCAACCTCAACATCTCCCTTGAACCACTGAGCTGTTGGTATGGGCTTTCCTTCCACACTGGCCTCCAGAGTGAACATTTCTCCAGCATTGATAACAATTGTCTGGTTGTACACAGCATCTGTCTCACATTTTGGTGGTTCAACTTCATCCTTTGCTGTGATGGATCCGGTGCTCTCAGATGGTTTGCTGATAGCTCCAGCTGCATTCCTTGCAATAACTCTGAAGTCATATTTATGGTCTTCTTTTAGACCAGTAACTGTGAATTCACGTTCAATGATGTTGGCGAAGCTAGCTTTCATCCACTTTCCTTCAGGAAGATTACGTTTCTCTACAACATATCCAGTAACCAAGCTTCCACCATCATAGACAGGTGCGGTCCACCTTAGCTTCACTGAGTGCCTGGTCACAATTAAAGCCTCAGGGCAGCCAGGAGGATCACATGGATCACGGGCTACATAGACCTCAGAAACTTTGCTGCATTTTCCAATGCCAACAATATTCTCAGCAGAGACTCTGTACTCATATTCAATGCCTTCCTCAAGAGGAGTAGACTTGAACCTGCAATCTTGGATAAGACTTTTGTTGATCTTCGTCCAGAGGATGCTGTTCTTTTCTTTCCTCTCGAGATGGTAACCTAAGATGGCACTGCCACCATCAGATGGGGGTTTGTGCCACTCAACTACCATATAATCCTTGGTGTATGAAGACACAAATGGTGTTCCAGGTGGACCAGGCTCCTGGAATGGATACTGTGCAAGAACAGGCTCTGAATCAATTGCATAACTCTTTCCATATCTATTCTCAGCAGAGATTCTGAACTGGTATTCAGCACCTGTCTTCAGATTGGCAACCTTCAATGTGGTTCTGGCCACAGTGGCAGATACAACCACCCAATTGGTTGTAGTTGTGTCTCTTTTCTCCACCACATAGTTGGAGATTGGACATCCACCTGTATATGTAGGAGGCTCCCAGGTAAGAGTGATACTTTCAGCACTGATGTCCTCCAACTTGACGGGGCCTGTTGGTGGGCCTGGCTTATCAAGAGTGATCACTTCAATAGAAGCATCTTTGGATCCCAGTGCATTAGCAATGTTGATACTGTACATGCCACCATCCTCTTTTGTAGCATCCTTAATTGTGAGGGTAGTATGATGAGCTGAGTCTGTTACATTGACTCTTGTTGTCTGCTTGAGGGCAGTGCCATCCTTAGTCCATGTAATGGTTGGTTTTGGATGACCAGCAATTGGAACTTCGATCTTCAGGTCATATCCCACCTGGACGCTATATGTGCTCACTTTAGGTCTAACAGCGGGCTCAATCACGAGGTCCTTTGCCACAACAGATTGAACCAGTTGTCTGGGATCACTCTTGCCTTTGGAATTAACAGCAGAAACTCTAAACTGATACTCCTCTCCTTTCATTAGGTTTGTTACCACTGTCTCCAGTGCCTTTATTGTAGCACAAACAGACCAAGCTTCACTGTCCTTAGGTGCCAGTTCAATTTCATAATGACTAATCCTACTGCCTCCATCATGTTGAGGCTTCTCCCAGTTTAGGGTAACAGTGCTGTTTGTAACATCAAGAACACTGACTTTACCTGGTGGTTGGGGCTTCTCAGATATCTTTATTGGTTCTAATGTTTTGGCAGGAAGACCCACACCATATTCATTCTCAGCAAGGACTCTGAAGAAGAAGATTCCTCCCTCTGGAAGAGGCTCAATCTTCCATGACATTCTGTTGCAGGTGGTGACAGGAGAATAAACCTTTCTGGTGCTCTCACGCTTCTCAACAATGTAATGTTTAATCTTTGCACCACCATCCAGAAGTGGAGGCTCCCATGTGAGGCTGACAGAATTCTTGGTAATCTCTTTCACTACGAAGTTGGTTGGCGGACTGGGTGAGTCAAGAACTCTAACACTTATAAAGACTGACTTTACACCACTGGCATTCTCTGCAGTCAAGGTATACTTGCCGCTGTCAAACCGGTCAACATTCTCAATGACAAGTGAGGCATAGGTACCTGTGTTGTCAATCTGAGCATTCTCATTTATCTCACCATCTGCCTTTCCCCATTTCACCTCAGGAGCTGGACGACCTCTCACAGGAACAAAGAGTCTCAGAGTGCTGGCAGATCTAATGTTGATCATTTTTCTCATGTCAGCATCCAGGTCAAGATCAGGAGCTTCAACTTTCTCCTCCAGAAGGATTTTTCCTGGAACATCAGCGTGCTCACCAACACCGACTTTGTTGATGGCACACACTCTGAACTGATACTCATGTTTCTCCAGAAGTTTCTTCACTATAAACTTAGTTACTGCAATTCCAGTTGGAGGAGTGCACATGAACCACTCATCTGATGCTCCATCGCAAGCCTCAACAATGTAGGCCTGAATCTCACAGCCACCGTCATAGATGGGTTTACCCCATGTGAGGGAAACAGTAGACCTAGATGTGTCTATTACTTTGGGATTGTTTGGTGGGCCTGGTTTGAAGATGGGGTCCAGTGCTTTATAGTAGATTGTTGCTGGACTAGGTGTGCCAACACCTGCAGCATTCTCTGCAGAAACTCTGAATTCATAGCTGTGGTTTTCTAGAAGCCCTGTTACTCTGAAGCGCAGTTCACTTACTGTGCGCTTGTTGCATCTAGTCCATCTCACACCATCTTTGTCACGCTTCTCAACCACATATCCTTGGATGGGGCTGCCACCGTCATTAGCTGGTCTCTCCCAGGTAACCACCATGGAGTCTTTGGTGATTGTAGAAACTTCAACCTCTGTTGGTGGGCTGGGGGCAACAAATGGATTTCTGGCAATCATTGGCTCAGATTCCAGGGGCTCACCAACTCCATATTTGTTGACTGGAATTACTCTGAAGATATATTCATTACCAGGCAAAAGTTTAGTGATCTTAAGGTTGAGAGTCTGAACTTTAGGTTCAACTACAGTCCAAACAAGTCTGCTCGTTTCCCTCCTCTCAACAATGTAATGAGAACATTCACTTCCTCCATCTTGCACAGGTGGCTTCCATGAAATGGAGCATTTCTCGCTGGTGACACCATAAATAGAGATTGGACCCTCAGGTGGACCAGGTCTGTCCAGAACCTTGACATTAAAGTTAACAGATTTTTCTCCTCCTACATTCTTTACCAGGAGAGTGTACTGGCCTCCATCAACACGAATGGCTTCTTTGACAACAATGCTGGCTGTGAAATCTGTATTCTTGACGTCAATGCGAGCAGCTTCAGTAATGGCTTGTCCTTCCTTTAGCCAGTACACTGTGGGCACAGGCTTCCCATAAATAGAAGCCTCAAGTCTGAATGTTTCTCCAGCATTTACCACTACAGCCTGGGAGTACTTAGATTCCAAGTCAATCTTGGGTGGATCCACCTCATCCTTGGCAGTGATGGCTCCAGTAGAGTCTGAGGGCTGGCTGAAGACACCTGCTGAATTTCTGGCAATGACACGGAACTCATAAACCTGATCTTCTGTGAGGCTAGTGACAACAAAGGTAGTATCAATGATGTTGGCGAAGCTGGCTTTCATCCAGCGGCCAGATCCCTCCTTCTTCTCAACCACATAGCCTGTGATCTTAATACCACCATCATACTCAGGTTTGGTCCATCGGAGAGTTACCTGGTTTCTAGTAACAATAACAGCCTCTGGTTTTCCTGGTCTGTCACAAGGATCTCTTGCCACTTGCATTTCACTTAGTTTGCTGGCTTTGCTAAGACCAACAATATTCTCTGCATAGACTCTGAATTCATATTCAATACCTTCCTCAAGGCCAACAACCTTAAATCTGGTCTCTGGAATGACTAATTTGTTCTGTTTGACCCATAGTATGCTATTTCGTTCTTTAGCCTCCAGGTGGTAGCCAAGAATCTTGCTTCCACCATCATTGCTGGGTTTCTCCCATACGATCACCATGCTCTCTTTGGTTGCTGATTGAACAACTACAGAACGGGGCTGGCTGGGCACTTCAAATGGATATTGTGCAATGATGGATTCAGAGAGCAGGGCTGAGGACTTGCCATATCTATTTTCTGCAGAAATCCTAAACTGATACTCCTGTCCTGTCTTCAGGCGAGCAGCTTTAATAGTGGTTCTGGCGACTGTAGCTGACACAATCTGCCAGTTGGTGGTGGATGTGTCTCTTTTCTCAACAATGTAATTGTTAATAGCACAACAACCATCATACTCTGGTGGATTCCAGTTCAGGACCACACTGTCAGCAGTGATTTCATCCATCTTAATGGGGCCAGTTGGAGGACCAGGCTTATCTAGAACAATGACACTGATGTCTGTAGATGCTTCTCCAACTGTGTTGTTTAGTTTGACAGTGTATGTGCCCACATCATCTCTGCAAGCCTCCTTAATGACCAGAAGAAGGTTTTTGTCGGTGGCCTCAGCATTAACTCTTGTTGTTTCCTTGAGAGCAACTCCATCTTTGAGCCAAGTCACATTAGCTCTGGGACAGGCAGCATATGGTACATCTATCTTAAGATCATCACCTGCTAGCCCACTGAAGGTACTGAAAATCAGTTTGAATGTTGGGGAGATAACCAGATCCTTAGCAACCACAGGCATACTGAGAGGACGTGGGTCACTAACTCCCTTTTCATTGACAGAAGAGATGCGGAACATATACTCCTCTCCCTGCGTAAGGCCAGTTACAACAGCCTCATTTGTCTTCACTACCATTACCTGGGTCCACTTCTCACTTCCTTTACCTTGCATCTCAACGTTATAGCCTGTGATTCTGCTACCACCATCGTGGTCAGGCTTCTCCCAAAATAGTGTGACACTGGTGCCAGTCACTTCACGAAGGGACACCTTTCCTGGAGGTAGTGGTTTCTCTGAGACTTTGATTGGTTCAGGGGTTTCTACCGGGAGGCCAATGCCAAATTCATTTTCGGCCAGGACTCTGAAGGAATACAGCTTTCCTTCTTCCAGATCTCCAATCTTCCAGCTGGACTTATGGCAGCTAGCACAAACTGTTGAGTAAGCTTTTCTGACTGACTCACGCTTCTCCACAATGTAGTTGCGAACTCTGGAGCCACCATCAATAAGAGGTGCATCCCAAACAATGGACACTGAATCTTTAGTGACCTCCTTGATGATCAGATTTTGAGGTGCTCCAGGAGTATCTAGCACTCTAACATTGACAAAGGCCGTCCTGCTTCCTGAGGCATTCTCTACAGTTACCATGTATTTACCTCCATCAAATCTGTCAACATTTTCAACTTGAAGAGTAGTAAAAGACGGAGTAATTTCAATGTTGGCTTTGTCCAAGGATTCTCCATGTTCTCTTGACCATTTTACCTCTGGTGCTGGTCTGCCTTTGATTGGTACAAACAGTCTGAGTGTACTGCAAGCCCTGATGCAAACAACTTTACGCAACTCTGCTCCAAGTTCAATTTCAGGAGCAAGCAGTCTGTCCTCAGCCTTGGGGGTTCCTGGTACAGCAGCTGGTTCTCCGACACCTTCACAATTAGTGGCACAGATGTTGATTTTGTACTCTTGGTTTTCTTTAAGGTTTGTAATAGTGAAGGAGGTTGCGGTCCATCCCTTCTTAGGAGTATGGATTGTCCATTCATCTTCCTCAGGCAAGCAGGTCTCCACCACGTAACCAGTGATTTCAGAACCACCATCATAGACAGGCTTGTTCCAAGCCAGGGTGATGGAGGACTTGGTTGTGTCCAGAACTCTGGGGTTTCCTGGAGGTCCTGGCTGGAAGATGGTGTCAATAGCTTTGTAGAATGGACTGGAAGGACTAGGCTGACTTAGACCAGCATTGTTCTCAGCAAAGACTCTGAATTCATACTCATGTCCTGGCGTGAGACCAGAAACCTTAAATCGTAAGTCTGTTACGGTTCTCTTGTTGCACTTAACCCAGCGCAGGCCAGTCTTATCCCTTCTCTCAATTACGTAGGTGTTGATTCTGCTGCCACCGTCATGTTCAGGACGCTCCCAGCAGACAACCATGGAGTCCTTTGTAATTGTGGTGACTTCAGGCTGAGTTGGTGCGTCACTGACTACATATGGGTTGACACAAATGACTGGTTCAGACTCCACGGGTTCACCCACACCATATTTGTTAACTGCCATCACTCTGAAGATGTACTCATTGCCTTTCAGTAGCTTGGTTACTTTGAACCTGTTTGCTTGAAGGTCAGTTGCCACATTTGTCCATGCGAGCCTGCTGGTCTCACGTCTCTGAATGATAAAGTACTCAATCTTTGCACCACCATCCTGAGTTGGATGCAGCCAGTTGAGAACACATTTCTCTGCAGCTATGTCTGTAATAGTGAGAGAATCTGGTGGTCCAGGTCTGTCCAGTACTTTGACATTGTATGTAAACTTAGCAAAGCCACCAGGGTTACTGGCAGTGAGAGTAAAAGCACCACCATCCCTTCTCAAAGAATCTTTGTTGATGAGAGTTGTGTGGAAGTCAGATGTCTTTATTTCCAACTTAGCTGTATCCTCAAGCTCCTTTCCTTCCTTGGTCCACACAAGAGATGGAATTGGTCTGCCAGTCACATTGGCCTCCAGCTTGAAAATCTCTCCTGCCATGACGACAACATTGCTGCTATAAGATGAATCAATGTCAAACCTGGGTTCTTCAATGTCATCTCTGCAGGTGATAGCTTCTGAAGGTTGAGATGGAGCACTAACAGAACCCGCTGAGTTTCTAGCAAACACACGGAACTCATAAGTGGCATCTTCAATCAGACCGCTGACAGTGTAGATGGTCTCGAGGATGTTGTTGAAGTTGGCTTTAAGCCAGCGACCATTGGGTAGCTCTCTCCTCTCTACTGTATATCCAGTGATAGAAAATCCACCATCTCCCTCTGGTTTGGTCCATGAAACAGTCACCTCATGCCTGGTGATATTCAGAGCCACAGGTTTGCCTGGTGCATCAACTGGATCCAAAGCATACATAGTCTCGGAGGGTTTGCTTGGTTTGCTCAGGCCAGCCATGTTTTCAGCAATAACACGGTGCTCATATGCAATTCCATCAACAAGACCGGTGGATTTAAAGATGTTTCCAACAACAAGATTTTTGCTGACTCGCTGCCAAAGAATGCTGTTTTTCTCTTTTCTGTCAACATGGTAACCAAGAATGGCACTGCCTCCATCAGAGGATGGTTCATTCCAACTTAAGGTCATAGAGTCTTTGTTGAAAGAGGTAACTGTAGGAATGCCTGGTTGTCCTGGCACGTCAAATGGATAAGCAGCCACCACGGCTTCAGAGACAATGAATGGTCCAATGCCATATCTGTTCTGGGCCCTGACACGGAATTGATAAGAAGTTCCAGTGTTGAGCCGGGCTGCCTTGAATGTGGTGCGAATAACTGTAGCTGCCAACTCCACCCATGATGTACCAGTGGTTTCCCTCATCTCCACAATGTAGTTGTTGATGGGAACACCTCCATCGTTTTCTGGTGCATCCCAGGACATGAGGACATAGTCGCATGAGACTTCCTCCAGCTTAATTGGACCTGTGGGAGGGCCGGGAATGTCGTGGACCAGAACTGTGATGGTCTCGGTTAATGTGCCAAGTAAGTTCTTTCCAGTCATGGAATACTGGCCTCCATCAGTTCTCTTGATCTCACCGATGTTGAGAATGGTGGATGTTGGTGTGGTTTCAACGTTGATTCTCTGGGTTTCCTTCAGTACAATGTCTCCCTTTTTCCAGGTAACAATAGGCCTGGGCTTTCCAAGAACAGGAATCTCCACCTTGACGCGATCTCCGGCCTTGGCAATGACAGTCTGCTGGTAGACTCCACGCAGGTCAAAGGACGGCGCAGAAGTCTGCTCTTTAATTACAGCTGGTCTGCTCTCACGTGGATCACTCCTGCCTGATGCATTCACAGCCATGATGCGGAAAGTATACTCTGCACCCTCAATTAGATCGGTCACGGTGTAATCCAGAGCCTTGATTGTGGTAATATGGACCCACTGCTCTGTGTCCTTCTTCTGGGCCTCAATGACATATCCTGTGATCAAGCTGCCACCATCATGCAGGGGCTTGGTCCATGCCAAGCTAGCACTATCAGCTGTTACATCTGTGACATACAAGTTCTCAGGTGCAGAAGGAGCCTGGGAAACTCTGATTGGTTCAGGGGTTTCAGCTGGCTCACCTACACCCAGGTCATTCTCAGCAGAGACACGGAAGTAGTAGTAAGCTCCTTCCTCCAGGTCAGTGATCTTGAAGGAACACTTCTGCCATGTGGTGCTCAACACAGTGTAGGCCTTCTTAGTGGCCGCTCTCCTCTCAACAATGTAATTGTGAATCTTTGAGCCACCATCGATAATGGGTATCTCCCACTGGAGGGTGATGCTGTTCTTAGTGATCTCTCTAGGTTTGAGATGCACTGGGGGCCCTGGTGTGTCCAGAACTTTAACATTAACAAAACCGGTCTTCTTTCCAGCAACATTCTCCAGACAGAGATTGTACTTTCCAGCATCGTATCTGGTGCAGTCGGGAATGACTAGCAGAGTGTAGGACTCTGTGGTGTCGATATGGGCACGGGTCTTCAGGTTGGTATCATCTTTACTCCAGGTTACTTCAGGAACTGGACGGCCTTTAATGGGAACAAACATACGGATCGAAGCACGGCACCTGACTACCAGTGTTCTCCTGAGTTCAGCGTCCAGCTCAAAGTCTGGTAGCGACTCCTGGTCCACCAGTTCAGTCACCTTCTCAACCTCTGCTGGTTCACCAACTCCCTCAGAGTTTATAGCTTTGACTCTGAAGTGATATTTGCCTCCCTTTTGAAGTTTACCAATAACATATTCAGTAGCTTTCATTGGGTACTGGTTCTCAGTCTCCCAGTCATCACGTCCTTCTTTTTTGTACTCTACAAAATATCCTTCTACTTCAAGACCACCATCGTAATGAGGTCGGCCCCAGGTGAAGGTGGCGGTGGTTTTTGTGGTTTCCGTAATTCTGGGGTTGGATGGAGGACCAGGTGGATCTATGAAACAGGAAAAAGGAAAACTACTGAAACAGAAACTGATATTGCCGTTTTAACTTCATTTAATACATGGATTGGAATTAATGTTTTATAGGTGTATTTGTGACAGATTATCAATGTGCAAATAATCTCCTCAAGAAACTTAAAGAAATCTTCCACACTGGATGTATACTTCGCTTGTTTCTAATTTATATGTCTATCTAGAGAGTTTTAGTGTTATTTGCAGTGTAGGGCTGGGTCACTTTTTTCAGTGCAGTTTCCAGTTAACTTACACACAATGTCCTTGGTCATGACTGGCTGCGATGGCTCACTGGGCTCCCCAAATCCAGCTTTGTTCTCAGCAGTAACTCTGAACTCGTACTCCACACCCTCGCTCAGGCCTTGCACCTTGAAGCGCAGGTCAGGGATTGTCCTCTTACACGCCCTCACCCATCTCAAGCCTCTCTTCTCTTTCCTCTCTACACAATATCCTCTGATGTCACTTCCTCCGTCCTGTGCTGGTCTCTTCCATGAAATGGTGACAGCATTCCTGCTCACATTGTCAATCTCTGGTGTCGACGGTGGACCTGGTTGACCTACAGACCCAACATACACAAGAAGATATGGGTTAGTTTATATTCACATCCATTTGTTGCACTTTAAAAATAGTGTTATCAAATGAGATTGTAGAAACTATCATGAGGCTTTGGCTGCTTGTGACACAACAATAAACACACAGATAGCATATAAAATGTGTATATATGTTCAGTTATATATATGACCCCTCTAAGATAGAATGCATTTCCCGTTTAGACCCTGAATTTCTTAGTGTAGATTAGAAAGAAACTTATTTTTAAATTACATATAAGATAAGATCATATATAAAGTATCAACATACGGAAGCTGTCGACCATTTTGACTGGACCAGACTGGCTCGAGTCTCCGGTGCCATACTGGTTCACAGCAGACACTTTGAAGATGTACTCGTTGCCTTTGATCAGTTTGCTGGCTACGTATCTGCAGTCCATAATGTTGTCAGCGAGCTTGGTCCACTGTAGCCGGCTGGTCTCTCTCTTCTCCAGAATGTATGACTTGATGGAACATCCTCCATCCTCCTCAGGTGGAAGCCAAGTTAGAGTGCACTTTTCTGCAGAAATGTTGCTGGCCTCAATGGGTCCTGGAGGTCCAGGGACATCCAGGACTTTCACCTTCACATGTTCTTCCTTGATGCCAAAGGGGTTGCTGGCAGTGATGACATAGTCTCCAGTGTTCTTCCGGCTTGCATACTTGATAGAGAGAGTGGATGAGGTGGGGGTACTGGTGATGGTGACTACTTCGGAGCTCTTCAACTCACGACCTCCCTTGGACCACATGGAGATGGGTGGTGGTTTACCAACAATCTTGGAGGCGGTGACCACAATGGTGTCTCCAGCTCTGACCATCACTCCGTCCTTCATATCTGGGTCAATAGTAATGGTCGGAGGCTCTGTGGAAGAAAAACCACATCAGAATTAAAAAAGAGAAACTCAAGAAAACATGACCTAAATAAAATGAGTATTTATAGTATTTATACTCATTTTAAAGTATTTCTTTGCTGTGATTTTTACTCACCATACTCGTCCTTGCAGGTCAGCAGTTCAGTTTCCTCTGAAGCCACACTGATGGCTCCAGCAGAGTTCTTAGCCCTGATCCTGAACTGATACTGAGATCCTTCAGTCAGGTCAGTGACAGTGAAGGCGCAGCCTTGGACATTAACATGATTGGCCTTCATCCAAGCTTTACCTCCAGCCTCCAGCTTCTCCACCATATAGCCAGTCACCTTGTAGCCGCCGTCATATTTAGGAGCTGTCCAGATCAGCGTGACAGTGCTCCTGGTGACGTTTATAACCTCAGGTTTACCAGGAGGATCTGACAGAAATCACACATAGAACATGTGTTAAATGATTTTTTTTTCTTTTCAAACCCATAGATCATTGAGAATTAACCTCTACTTACAATATTTTCCATTAACAGTTTAAATGGATATGGAAACTCACCGATTGGATCCAAGGCTACCACGGCCTCAGTGACTCTGCTCGCCTTTCCGAGGCCGGCCATGTTCATGGCCATCACTCTGAACTCGTACTCTAGTCCTTCAATAAGACCAGTGACTCTGCACTCCTTCACTCTCAGAGGAGTCTTACTGGCCCGTTTCCACATCAGACTGTTCCTCTCCTTAAACTCCACATGATATCCTTTACAGTAGGAAAAAAATAGAATTTATCAACTTTTTTTTCCCCTACTTTAATGTTTGCTTTTTGTCAAAATGATGTTTAATGTCTGTATGTTACCAGTTATTGGGGAGCCACCAGTATCCTTTGGATCAGACCAGTTCAAGATGGCTGACTCATGGCGGATGCTCACAATCTCGGGTGGAGCAGGTGCTTCAGGTGCATCTGGGGGAGAAAAAAAACAAACAAAAAAAAACATTATTATGTCATGAATCAATTCAGGTGTGAAACAAGCGAAAAATAAATAAATATTTTTATATTTTAATACAATAAAATAAAAACAGCAAAAAAAGAATCCCATGTCAATTGATTACAAGGTTCTAATGATATGAGATCTTTATGGTGTGATTAGTCAGAAATTATCACAGTTTACAGAAAAGTTTAATTATTTAAAGTTTAAAAAGGTGTTAAAGAAGTCATACCTCCTTAATTATATTTGAAAAACTGCCTTTGGATCAAAAATAAATGGGTAATAATGAGTATTTATATAAATAGTGAGATTTTTCCCAAGTGTATGTTTTGAATGAAGAATATAAGCAAGTGTTCACAGAATGATGACAGCATTTAAACTACAATGCATCACTACAACCCTAACTAAGAAGTGATTCAATACTGCAGTGAGACTAAGCCTTCAGGAAAACCATGGACGTTTCAGAAGGTGTTACTCACTGAATGGATGCTGAGCGATGACTGGGTCTGATCTCAGATATTCTCCAACCCCGTACTTGTTCTCAGCAAAGACTCTGAAGATGTACTCAATTCCATCATGCAGTCGGATCACCCTCATGGTGGTCTTCTGGATGGCAGATGCCACAGTTGCCCACTTGTTGTCGGTTGTCCTCCTCTTCTCCACAATATAGTTTGACACCTCAGCACCACCATCATCTGTGGGTGGTCCCCACTCCAGAGTGATGCCATCAGCGGTGATCTCGTCAAACTTAATGGGTCCAGTGCAAATGCCGGGTTTTCCCACCACCTTCAGCTGGAACTTACAGTCTTTGGATCCAGCACTGTTCTTGACATTGATGTTGTAAGTGTCGGCATCACCTCTCTGGCAGTCCCTAATCAGCAGTGTAGTAATGCCCTGTGATGCCTCCACGCACATCCGGCCAGTGTCTCCCAGACCCACGCTGCCTTTCTTCCAGGTGGCAGTTGGGTAGGGAATACCAACAACGGGGATGTTGATCCTAGTGGTGCTGCCCTCCTTCACCACACAGCAGCCGTCATGCAGACTACTCAAATTACAGTCAGGAAGCACTGAAACATGACACCATTTAGGATTATTATTTTTACTCCTTGCACAAAACCATCCAATATAAAGTTTCAGACACACAAGCTTCTGTAATTGTAGACATGTTCTAGAGGTTCATGTACCGGAAGTGAGATTTTCTTACCAAACTGGTCCTTGGCGACCACAGTGAGCTCAGTGGGTGGTCCCTCTCCAGACTCATTGAGGGCTTTGACCCTGAACTGGTAGGTTTTGCCATCGGTCAGCTCTCCAATGGTATGTGAGGTGTTCTTGCCCTTCAAGATTTGTGTCCACTTCTCAGTGCCGTCACCTTGTTCCAGGATGTAACCTGAGACAAAGCTGCCACCATCACTGATTGGCTTCTTCCAGCCCAGTGTGATTGAGTTCTTGGTGGTCTTCAGGGCCTTGAAGTCTGTTACTGGACCAGGTTGTTCTGAAAAGGGAAAAGAGTTTGGTTAGCATTTGGTTCATTTAATCTAACCTAATGTAACCTTATCTTTTGTATCTACCTGATGCTCGGATGCTGCCGGGCGTCTCACAGCCCTCCCCGATTCCGTATGCATTCTCAGCCAGCACTCTGAAGCAGTAGGCCTGACCTGGCTCCAGGTTCAGAATTCTGAATGAGGGCTTGGGACAATTAGCAGACACGCAGGTCCAAGCCTTCCTTTCAGCCAGACGCTTCTCCACGATGTAGCCCTTCACTGGACTACCACCGTCAATCAGAGGGGCATCCCAGGTGATCCAGGCATGGGTTCTGGAGGTCTCCTTCACAGTAAGGTTCACAGGAGGTCCAGGAGAATCTGAGCAAGACAAGAAGAAATCTAATTGGTTTCCAATTTGTTTCCCAAACTGAGAATCATTGGTTCAGACTCAAGTTACAAAAGAAACATTTTCCACAGATGAACTTCTAGAGGTGTTATCAGTTAATTGATAACTCCTCTGTGCATGGTGTTTTGTATCTTCATTCTGTTTATTTTATTTTGGTTTCATCTCTAACGTCTTACCATTGACTTTGACCACAATAGTGTAGCTCTTGGCTCCGCTGCTATTCTCCAGAGACAGCATGTATTTTCCAGCATCATATCTGTTAACATCCTCAATCATCAGCAGAGTGTCCCACTCAGTTGTCTTGATCAGAACACCACTTCTCTCCTTCAGGTTGCCATCCACCTTGGTCCAGGTCACTTTTGGGGCTGGACGTCCTTTCAGAGGAACGTAGAGTCTCATAGTGACTCCGGCTCGAAGAACCAAAGCCTTTCTGAGGTCGGCATCAAGTTCAGCTTCAGGAGCGACTGAAGAAAGACACAAAGTTCAATAAAACACATTACTGACAGAGTTCAATGTCTTCTACATCCTCCATCTATTTATTTGTACTTCATGTTAAGTAATGTTATGTTCAATGTCATATCATGTAATTTTTACACTAACTATTGAAGTGATATCACCATTGCAAGAGTTTGATCATATCTTATTCTATTCTACTGTCCATGTTAAACCTGTCAAATGTTTTAGAAATACTAAATAAAGCACTTGTAGACGTACTAAGGATGTCCTTGGGCATGTGGTTTCCTGGGACCTCGCTGGGTTCACTGTATCCGATTTTGTTGACAGCAATGACTCTGAACTGATACTCTGTGTTGTCTAACAGAGCAGTCACTAAGAACTTGGTAGCCTGGAGATTTTTGGGCACGTTGCACTTCATCCACTCCTCAGAGTCTGCTCTCTTACACTCCACCAGATAACCAATGATCTCACAACCACCATCATAGGCAGGTTTGGTCCAGCTGAGGCTGATGGAGCTCTTGGTAGAGTCCACCACCTTGGGGAAGGCAGGTGGGCCAGGAGGATCTGGATTACACAAGTACGGAGTTATTATTTTTGCTGAGATCAAAATTCATTAGCACCAGTCCTGTTTCTTTGAATTGTTTGGGTCCAAATGGTTACTTACAGACAGGGTCGACAGCAAGAGCGGCATTAGAGGCATCACTGGGTTTACCAAGGCCGGCTTTGTTAATGGCAATAACTCTGAACTCATACTCAGAGCCCTCAGTCAGCTGAGCGGCCTTGATGGTCCTGTCGATAACTGGACGGCGGTTCACTTTGGCCCAGGTCAGCTCTGTTGCCTCACGTTTCTCCACCATGTAGCCGAGGATGACAGCCTTGCCATCATTGGCAGGAGCCTTCCAGCTTACAGTCATGGAGTCCTTGGTGATGTTGGTGATGACGGGAGGATCGCAGGGACCAGGAACATCTGAGGGGGAAGACAAGCAGATGATCATCTGACTATTGTCCATTAATTATTAAGACCACGTGTATAAAACTTGCGGATTTACATCTGTTTTAAGCTATACTTCACTTAAACTCCAGTGTCAGATCACCCACTGACAAAAGAGTAATATTGTAGGTATTAATGATATTTTAGTAATTTTTTTGAAAAATACATCGTTTACTCATCTAGTGTTGTGTACTAAATTTAATCTAAAATTCCATCATGATTTAGTTTGGGGTGATTTGCATTGTTAAAGGTCATCAAAGGGTCTTTATAGCGCTCTTTTCTACAGGTTTAGGTTTGATAAAGGTAATTTTGGGTCATCACTGTGACTGTAACACTCAAATGTTATTGTCAAAGTGCAAATCCAAGTATCAAAGTCCAGAGGTGTCTGAGTTTTTTCAGTGGGTGTGTTTGATTTTATGGCAGACCTCGTATCCTTAAATAGTAGGATGTGTGATGTGTGATGTATGATGCAGTGACACTGCATCATATAGTGGATCCATCTAAGATATAAACTTTATACTGAGAACAGTCTCAGAATTATCTATCATATTAAACTATGTCCAAGTGTTTCTTTTTGTAGATGTTCAGAGCTAAATAGAAGTATGTTGGTCTTAACTCACCGTAGGGATTCTTCACCATGACGCCATCGGTCATGATGGCATCTCCCATTCCATACTGGTTCTCAGCACTGACTCTGAACTGGTACTCATGTCCTTCAATGAGTTTATCCACTGAACAGTCGGTGATGTGTCCATGGATGTTAGATGTGACCAGTGCCCAGTTGGCTCTGCTGGTCTCGCGCTTCTCAATGATGTAGTTGGTGATTTCAGAACCGCCATCAGCGAGTGGGGGCTCCCAACGCAGCTTCACCCGGTCAGCAAATACCTTGGTGATTTTCACTGAAGCTGGCGGACCGGGTTTGTCTGTCGACAAAACACAGGAGGATTTGATTTGATTCTTTGTGTTGGATTATAACTCAAATAAAACAGTTAGGTGATGTCACTGCTAACTTACCAAGCACCTTGACCTTTATAGTGGCATACTTGCTGCCACTGGCGTTTTCGGCGTAGATGGTGTAGTCTCCGGTCTCCTTCCTGGTGACAGAATACAGCTCCAGCATGTGGACATGTTTCTTCTGGATCATCTTCATTCCCTCGGCGAGCGCCAGTGGAACTCCATCTCTCTTCCAGCTCACCTTGGGCAGTGGTTTACCAAACACCTCAGCATCCAGGAAGACGTTGTCTCCAGCTTTGACAATAATCATGTTCTTCATGTTAACGCCGAGGTCAATGCGAGGAGCAACTGCACATAAGGAAGGAGAATAAAGAATTAGTTACCCCCAAAAAACAGATAAGTGTATCCTGTGGAGTCCAAACTCTGCTGTGTGGGGTCATACCATTCTCAGCAATAATGGGAATGGGGTCGGACACCTCAGACGGCAGGCTGATGTTGATGGCGGTCTTGGCAATAACCCTGAACTGGTACTGTGCTCCCTCCTCAAGGCCTGAGACAATGTAGTTCTCTGTCTGGATGTTCATGGCATTGGCATTGCAGCGAATCCAGTTCTCTCCTGGAAGCTTTGTGTACTCCATAAAGTAGCCAGTCAGCTTGCTGCCACCATCATGTTGTGGTCGGCTCCAGACCAGTGACACAGAACTCTTGGTCACATCCATGGGCTCAGGTTTACCTGGTTGATCTGAAAAGACAAATCAAAGCAAAGCAAATGAGAATAAAACTTAAAACTACATCTGAAGGTGTTCTGTTCTTTTGGTCTTGAACCTGAAGTACATCTGAATCGTATGTGTGATATGGTTTGTGCTTTGACCATTTTGATCAGCTGGTAGGTGTTTTCTTACCAACAGCCGTCCTGGCAGTGATGAAGTCCGTCTGTTTGCAGGGTTTACCCTGTCCGGCCATGTTGAGCGCAGACACTCTGAAGGTGTACTCCAGACCTTCAATCAGACCAGTGCAGGTGTACTGAGTGGCCTTCACCATAGACTCATTGGCTTTGACCCACAGAAGGCTGTTCCTCTCCTTCTTCTCAATGCAGTATCCGGTGATGGGGCTGCCACCATCGCTGCTTGGACGCTCCCATGACAGGATCACAAAGTCCTTGTTCACCTTGTTGAGCTGCAGATTCATGGGCTCACTGGGAGGATCTGAAAACAAACAACCTCCATTAATTCACTATGAAACCAGGCACAAGTCATGGTTTGTGAAGGACTGTTTGACAAAGGACTGAAAGCATTCACAGCAAGTTAAGATGATTAAAATAATCATTAAAAGCAATTTAAGACCCATTTCAAACTATGACTAATGTAAACTTCAGGTGAACAGAGCAGTGTCAGGTTATGGTTGGTGTTTGCTCGTGGATATTTTTTTTTCCAGCAGCTTAATGCTTTTTCTGACTTTCCAAGTGTATTTAAAGCATTTATCTGGAGTTAATCATGTAATTTTCATGAGGTATAATAGAAAATTCCAGCCAATCATGAATTTTTAAGAAAAACTATTTAAGACAGTTCAAGATACAGGACTTTACACATTTTACAAACTATGATTAATCCACATATTTGGCTCTGATAGACACTTTTTCCCCTGTCCCATGTGTTTCTGTATCTGCCTTTGACGTCCATTATGAGTCAGTCTAATAATGTCAAACAACAAATCAAACCTCAGATTTAGGATGTAGGATGTTTTGAAACATCTGTAACCTCTAACGTGTCGTTTTCACATGTAGCCAATGTATTGTTAAAGGCTAAAGTGTTGACTGCAGGCTGTTAACAGGCCGTTTCACTATCTTAGGTGAGACTCACCAAATGGATAGCGTGCGATCATCCTCTCAGAATAAATGGGCTCAGAGATGCCGAACCTGTTTTCGGCTCGGACTCTGAAGCTGTACTCTTTGCCTGGTGTCAGCTTGGTCATCCTGAAGCTGGTCTTGGTGCAGGATGTGGACACGGTGATCCAGTCTCCCTGGCTCACATCACATTTCTCCACGATGTAGTTGGTGATGTTGCTGCCTCCATCCTCCTGTGGGGAGTTCCACAGCAGAGTGCAGGCATCGATGTCCTGCTCTGTGATTTCCAGAGGACCCTCAGGAGGTCCAGGGATGTCTGCACATAGGACAACAAATGAATAAAGCCAATAAACTTCTACCGTTTAGGTGAATTCATACAGAACTTTTGCAAATGGACTGCATATTGATATAATTAGTGATATTTGAGTGACAGACTGACCCATGATGGTGACTCGTAGGATCTGGTTGACCTTGCCCGTGCTGTTTTCAGCCGACAGACTGTAGTATCCGCTGTCCGGTCTCTTTACGTTCTTGATGATGAGCGTGCAGGTAGTGAGGGTCTTGATGACCTGCAGGCGGTCTGATGTCAGGACGTCCTCGTTGCCCTGTTTCCACTTACAGAATGGAGGTGGTTTACCTGCCACAATGGCTTCAATCACCATCTTAGATCCAGCTCTGGCTGTTACTACGTCTGGCATGATGACCTTTGGAGCCACTGAGGAAGGAGAATGGCAAAAGTTTAATTTCACAGCACCACAAAAACATCTGGTTTATTTTTTTTTAAAGTTTTATTTAACCAGGAAGTCCCTTGAGATAAAATCTCTTTTTCAAAGTAGAGCTGAAAGTAAGGAACTGACACCACATTTTGTAAAAAAACAAAAACAACTAATTAAAATGTAGCTAATTTTGACCTTATATTGTCATGGTTCCCTTTATTTGTAATGTTGTAATGACTCTGTCAAATATAATATAGATATGTATGTCATAGTTTATTTATTACATAATGAAGAGAACATATTTTTTGAGTCATGATGTAAGTGTTCTATTCATCATTTGTTTTGTCATTTCAATGTGTCCGAGATTCTTTTACTTACTAAGTTGCTCTTTGACCTCGAACACTCCTTCAGCTTCTCTTGCAAGACTGCATCCCACTGCGTTTCTTGCTGCAACTCTGAACTTGTACTTGGTTCCTTCTTTCAGGCCAACCACCACAATAGTCAAGTCTTTGACCACAGAGTATGGCGTCCACTTGTCCTCGGCCGCCCCGGCTTCCTGGTAGTCCACCACATAGCCATTGATCTTGGATCCACCATCTCTGAGTGGCTTCAGCCAGCCCAGTGTGGCGCTGTTCTTAGTGATCTCCAACACGTCCATCTTCTTTGGAGGGTCTGGTTCACCTGGACACATTACCATAGGTGTTAGGAAGAACAAGAGAAAACTAGGATGTGGTACAGGATGTGGAATTCAGGAGATAAATGTATAATTTTTAAAGTGCTAGATCTTGAGACTTACTCATGGCATCCACAGCCAGGTAGGACTTGGGTGAGTCCTGAGGAACCCCAATGCCATACTTGTTGCAGGCCATGACTCTGAAGTAGTACTCAATGCCAGGCGTCATGTTAGTGATCTTAAAGCTGGGCTTCTTGTGGTCCTCTGTGCACTTGGTCCAAGTCTTGCGGTCCACCTCGCGTTTCTCCACAATGTAGTTGGTGATGGGGCTACCGCCATCATTTTCTGGAGGCAACCAAGACAGCTGAGCTGTGGTTTTTGTGATGTCAGTTGCTTCAAGGCCACCAACAGGTCCAGGGGTGTCTGAAGACAAAATAAAAGTTAGAATCACAACCGTCAGTTATTACAAAGTTATTTAGACCTCATTCACACCTCAGCGAAATAGTCTAGGGTAACATGAGGATTTTATGGAAAAATTCACTCTAATATTAAAGGTAAAAACATGTAAATGTGACTGATATTGTTTCCAGTCTGTGAATATTTAGTGTTAATATTTGTTTATTTTCTTTTCCTCACCCAGGACTTTGACTCGGACAAACACAGCCTTCTCTCCAGCTGAGTTGGACAGAGTCAGTGAGTATTTCCCAGAATCCTCTCTTGTGCTCTCGGGGATCACCAGGAATGACATGGTGTCCACCTGGTCCACATGGCCTCTGCGAACCACATTGTCCACTCCAAGGCGTTTCCAGGTCACCTTAGGAGCAGGTCTGCCTCTGATAACAGCAAAGAGTCTGATTGGACAGCCGGCTCTGACCGCCAGGCCTTTCCTCAGACTGGCATCCAGGTCAATCTCTGGGGCCTCTGTTATAATTGAAACACAGCAATCAATAATGACAATTACATTAATGTGACATAACAAATAAGACAACACAAGTAGAAAAAATAAAATTTTTAAGCGAGGTTTAGACACACTACATCACCAAGTACTGTCTGCTTGTGAAAATGCTTTTTGGGGGTTTGGAAATCACTCTCCTTACCCACAATCTCCTTGGGGGCAACGGCCTCCCTCAGGTAAGCGTGGCGTCCCCAGCCCACCTGGTTCTGGGCAGAGACCTTGAAGTCATACTCCTGCTTTTCATCCAGCTGGTTGATGGTGAACTCAGTGAGAACCAGTGGGCCATGGGTGTCAATCCTCTTCCAGCCCTCAGAAGGTTTCTCTGGGTCAGCCTCACTCTTCAGCCTCAGGTCCAGACTATAGCTGATGATGGGGGCACCACCATCATACACCGGTTTAGACCAGGACAGAGTGATGGAGGTCTTGGTGCTGTCAGCCACCTTCAGGAAAGCAGGAGGACCAGGAGGCTCTGAGGGGGGGGGGTCAGTATGAAAGATTAAAATACTGAAGTTCTCAAGTCCAGAGCTGACATTTATTGACATTTAAACGATATAAAGAAAACTGAGGTGAGACGTAAACCCACCGATGGGATCTTTGGCTGCCACAGGTCTGCAGGCTTTGCTGGGCTCTCCCAGGCCCACTTCATTCTCAGCCTTCACCCTGAACTGGTACTCGTGATTGGGGATCAGATTGGAGACCTTCATGCGTCTCTCAGAGATGGGACTCTTGGTGCAGGGAACCCAGCGCACTGCCCTCTTCTCCTTCCTCTCCAGAATGTAGCCGGTGATGGACTTTCCTCCATCGTTTTCAGGAGGAGCCCAGACCACAGTCATCTCATCTTTACTCACCTGCAACACAAACAGAACAGATGAGAGGAAATTTTATGCCAACATTGTTAATTAGAACAATGCAGAGACAAAATGTATTTACATGAACTAAAACATCTAAAAGACAAGCCTTTGAATTACCTTGGTGACCTCAGGGGCCTCAGGTGGTCCAGGTTTGTTGAACTGGGTCTTAACAGTGACTGCTTTGCTTTCCATGGCGGGTCCAGTTCCCATCTTGTTCTCAGCTCTGACTCTAAAGATGTACTCATTGCCCTCCACCAGACGGGTGACGTTGCAGTATGGCGTGACCACAGAAGCAGAGTATGTGGACCAGACCATCCTTCTGGTCTCACATTTCTCCAGAATGTAGCTGTCCACCTCACAGCCTCCGTCGTCTTCCGGACCATCCCATACCACTCTGCACTTATCGGCTCCAATACCAGTGACTCGGAGGTTCCTGACCGGACCAGGGATGTCGAGGACATTCACATTGGCATATGCTGTGAAGGTGCCAGCAGAGTTAGTGGCAGTGATGATGTACTTTCCAGTATCAGTACGTCTAGATTTGGTCAACAGGAACTTGGTGTAGTCAGATCCAGTCTCGTAGCTCATTCTGGGGTTATCTCCCACAGCTTTGTCCTTCGTCCATTTGACATCAGGTTGTGGTTTTCCTCTCAGGCCGGCTTCCATCCTGACGGACTCTCCGGCCATTACTGTCACGGTTCCAGCCACCTTCAGGTCAAGCACAGGCTTTTGGATCTCCTCTTTCACCAAAATATCGGCAAGTTTAACCCAGGCACTCTCGCCTCCTTCATTGACGGTCTGAACCCTAGAGAATCATAATAAAGAATTTTTACGTTGATACACTGAATCAAGTCAATTCAAACAGCAAAAAATTAATTATACAAAATAAACACTTGATTTTAGAAGATACTAACAAAAAACAACAAACTCACTGATAAAAATTCACACACGCACCCCTCTCAACACAATAATAATTACACATAACAGTTTGCCAAAAATTACATTTATACATTCATTCATTTTCTGAACAATTAATTTAAAAAATATTGACAAATGGAAATCAGTGAACAGGAGGTTTGATGAGTTTTGTGAGTTTGACTGCGCAAATTTGTTGTTGTTTGATGATCTTTTGTCAAACAGATGTTACACTGATGTATATTTACAGTAACTAACTGTAAGAAAAGAGACCAATAGCTTTAAAAACACTATAGAAACACAAAAACAAATCTGTTCTTACATAATCCATTTTCTTTAAATAAGATTAAGACATTACAGATGAATTTAGGATTGTGAGACCCTCTTGGCTTTTGAATTTGTCATTGTAAATACCAGCAGGTCAATATGAATGACCATATGTGACCCACCTGAAGGTGTAGACCTGGTTTTCAGTGAGCTTGTCAGCCAGGAAGAAGGTATCGGTCAGGTTCTGGGCCAGTTTCTCCCACTCCTCCGCAGTGTTGGCTTTACCCTCCAGGTTGTATGAGATGTTGGGACTGCCACCGTCGTAGTCGGGCTTCCTCCACCTCAGGTAGACATGGTTTTTACCAATGTCAGTGGCTCTGAAGTTTTCAGGCTCACCAGGCTTCTCAATTGGGTCAATAGCCATCACTGGAGTCTTGATCTCCACACAGGGTCCAGGTCCAAGCTTGTTCACAGCACAGACTCTGAACAAGTACTCATGACCTTCCATAAGCTTGGCCTTGATCTTCCGGTTAGTGCAGCTGGAGGAGATCATGGACCACATGCTGATGCTGGGCTCACGGCACTCCACAATGTAGTTGGTGATCTCAGAGCCTCCATTGTCCTTTGGAGCCTCCCAGTTGAGCATGCAAGATTCTCGGGTCACATAGGTTGTATGTAGGTTCTGGCAGTGGCTTGGACGGTCCAGAACATTGACGACGATGGTGCAGGATGCCTCACCACCTTCATTTGAAGCCTTCAGAGTGTATTTGCCATGGTCACTTCTGGTGGCCTCTTTGATCTTCAGGTGGGCTACAGGAAGGTTCTGGGTGATGGTAACCCGTTTGCTGTTGTCCAGAACTGCGTCCTCCTTGGACCAGATCACCTCTGGGTCGGGACGGGCCTTGATGAAGCCTGTGATGTTGATGTTGTGTCCAACACGCACTGTGAGACGCTCCCGGCAGGTGGCATCCATCTCAATCTCTGGAGGAATGAGGATGTCCTGAGCAGTGATGGATTCTGGGATCTCTCTGGTTTCTCCATCTCCAATCATGTTAGAGGCTGAGACTCTGAACCTGTATGTCGTGCCCTCCTCCAGACCCTTTACCGTGAAGGCACACTGCTTGATGAAGTCGTCCAGATTGACCTTCTTCCACTCTTCGGCGTCGGCCTTCTTCATTTCGATAGTGTAGCCCAAGATTGGACTACCGCCATCTCTGCTGGGTTTCATCCAGACCAGATCTGCAGTGGTCTTACTGTAGTCTTTAACTCTGGGGTTCACAGGTGGACCTGGGACTGTGATGGGTCTGCAGGGTATGCAGGGGTCAGAGATGGGAGATGGGCCACTGTAGCCAGCAATATTCTCTGCAAACACCCTGAACTCATACTCATTGCCCTCAAAAAGACCCAGGACTCTGTACCGCAAATCTTTGTGGGGGGTTTTGTTGACCCGGATCCACTTTCCACCCTTGTGTCTGCGCTCAATGATGTAGCCATTAATTTGGCTGCCTCCATCAGCCAAAGGCATGGTCCATCCAAGAGTTACGGCATCCTCTGTGACATCGGAAGTGTGGGGTTTACCTGGTGGACTTGGTGGCATGAATGAGTGGTCAGCCACAGTGGGTTTGCTCTCCAGTGCAGCGCCAATGCCCATCTTATTCTCTGCCCGGATGCGGACCACATACTCTGCACCCTTTTGCAGGCGAGTGATCCTGAGACTTGTGGCAAGGCTGCCAGAGCTCACGCCTCCCCAGGTCTCTTTGTTGGACTCTCTCTTCTCTACAATGTAATTGGTGACAGCGCTTCCACCGTCATCTTTGGGAGGACGCCACTCAATCATCATGGCATCAGGGGTCACCTCCAAGATGTTCACAGGACCAATGGGAGCAGCAGGAACATCCAGGACGGTAACATTCAGGGCTGCAGTCTTGGTTCCGGCAGGGTTGGACACAGTGAGCAGGTATGAGCCAGTGTGGTTCCTGGTACACTCATTAATGCTCAGCACCGTAGAGAAGTTGTCAGTGTCAATCTTGATGTTGCCCTCGCTCTTGATCTCCTCTCCCTCAATAGTCCACTTGGCGGTGGGGACTGGGATTCCTCTCATGATGGCTGGCAGCCTGATGGTGGTGCCGGCCTTCACGATGATACCCTCAGTCAGTTTTACATCCACCTCAATGATGGGAGGAACTGTAGACATGAAGACAGAGGATGTTCACTCATGTTATTTCAGAAATGATGAAAGAAAGCATTTCATTTATATCTATTTGGTTTTAACTCTAAGAACACAACATGTCAAACTTCAGATGCCTGGTTGTGATGACTCTTTCATCTAGTTGTCTTGTCATGTCATGGCTCAGTGTTTCTCACCCAGTTTCTCCTGGCAGAGGATGGGCACGGTGGTATCAGGTCTGCTCAATCCAATGGCATTCTCAGTCCTGACCCTGAAGCGGTAGGTTTTTCCTTCTTCCAGGCCAGTCACATGACTTTCAGGAATGCTGACAGTCTTCCATTCGTCCCATTCCTTCACTCCCTCTTCCTGATACTCCACCAGGAAGCCAGTGATCTCACTGCCTCCATCACGGTCTGGCCAGTTCCAGACCAACCACACCTCAGTTTTATCCACATCGACATGATGCAGGTCTTTGGGAGGACCGGGTGGGACTGGGGTGGGTGGGTAGAGGAAAGAAGCTGGTCACTGATATGTCATTTTAGGATGAGGGTATAAAGATATAGCTTGTCCTAATTAAACATGAATTTACTTGTACATTTATTTTATTTCATTCATTCATTTTATACGTTGTTACTCACACAGTGGGTTCATGGCCTTGATGGCCTTGGGTGTCTCCACAAATTCACTGCGTCCAAACTGGTTCTCAGCGGCGACTCTGAAGCTGTAGCTTGTTCCCTCCATCAGGTGCTTGATCATCATGCTGCGCTTCTTGGATGTGGAGCAGACGGGAACCCACTGAGTGGACGCCGTGTCCTTCTTTTCCACTACAAAGTTAGTGATACGAGTTCCTCCGTTGTCCTCTGGATCCTTCCAGGACAGGTAGGCTGAGTCACTCCTCACATCAGATACTCTAAGGTGCTGAATGGGGCCCGGTTTGTCTGGAGGAAAAACACAAATGTTCAGACACCTGCTGATGGCTCATTAACATGACAAACCAAAATGAACCACAGAGATAATCATTTATGCAATACATGAGTAAAGTGATGGACTAAAACATTACCCAGAACCAGCACAGTGCAGGTGACGGTCTTGGATCCGGCTGGGTTCTCCACAGTCAGTGTGTAGTCACCACAGTCACCACGGTTACAGAACCTCATCTCCAGTTTGGTGCCACTCTGGTTGGTTTCAATGTCAGCTCGGGTAGGAACGTCAGCATCGTTCTTCTTCCAGGTCACGGTGGGGAACGGGACACCTTTAATCTCTGCCATCAGAGTAATGTGGGTTCCAGCCATGGCCTTCACCTCCCTGGTCATTCCTGCATCCAGGATCAGCTCTGGAGGCTCTGAGGGGACAAAAGAAACAGCCTTTAATTAAGTTGCAATAAAATATAATGTTTCATTTATTGTAATTGTAAACCGAGTGAAACACTGTCTCACCAAGTCTGTCCTGAACTCTAACTGGCTCCTTGACGTTAGCAGGGTCGGACTCTCCAGCTGCATTCACGGCCATAACTCTAAAGCGATACAGAACTCCATCTTCCAGGTCGATCACCTTGAACGTGGTCTCCTGACATGAGTCTGGAGTCTGGTTCACCTGAGGAGGAGGGACCAGAACAAATTTACAGATATGCTTTACCCCTCTTAACCTACGCATTAGTCTGACTCTTTAGACATGATGTGCCTTAGACATCAGTTCACCTTGTGCCACTCCTCTTCTCCAGCTTTTTGGAATTCAAGCAGATATCCGAAGATCTTTCCTCTTCCAGTGTCAGCTGGTGGCTGCCAGGACAATGTCACAGACTCCTTGGTGAAGTCGATGGGCTGAAGGTTTTGTGGAGGACTAGGTTTCACTGTTGGACAGAAGAAAGAGGTTTATAACCAGGTTCAAATAGAATGATGAGCGGGTGGGTCCAATATAATCTCACAGGTGGACTCACCGATGGGGTCTTTGGCGAAGACTGGTTTGGATGGTGGACTTGGGTCTCCAGCGCCCACTTCATTCTCAGCACTGACTCTGAACTCGTACTCACAGCCCTGGAGGAGCTCCGTCACCCAATACTCCACCTTAGGATGGATTCTCTCTGTGTTACAGCGAACCCACCTGGAGACAGTAAAACAGCTCATGGATCAGCTGACATGAACACATCTATCTGTTATTTTGATAACATTAATACAAGGCATTATATTTATTATGATCAAGAACTTCTGGTCTCTCAGTGTTTTTGCAGTTTAGGTTTTTCCTGTTTATGGATCTTTCAGACATTCATGTTTTCTCTATTCATGTTTGGGAGTTCATTTACCTGTTGGCCATTGTCTCCTTCCTCTCCACAATGTATCCTGTGATTGGTTTTCCTCCATCAGCAGGTGGTTCCCAGCTGATCAGGACTTGGTCATGGTAAACCTCTTTCACTATGGGCTGTTTGGGAGCGTCAGGTACCTCTGTGATTGAACAACAATGACACAGATTTGACAGTGATGGAACCCCCTATGTGGACCCTATGTAGGTCTATCAGTGTAGTTTCATTAGATCTTACTGAAGATGTCTCTGGCTTTAGTTTCTGCAGACAGCAGTGGGTCGCTGATGCCGTAGATATTCTGAGCCATGATTCTGATGATGTATTCACGACCCTCAATCAGCTTTGGGACCTGGAATGATAGACAACAAACGACAGAATGAAGAACTGGACTAAATCTAAATGAACATATTCTGTGTTTTATTTTAGGCTAAAGTTTGTGTCTGTTTCTAAACTGTCCGATCTCAGGTTGTACTGACCCTGCAGGTGGTTCTGGTGCAGGACGAGGTGACGGGCATCCACAGGTCTCTGTTAGTGTCTCTTTTCTCAATAATGTAATTGGAAACGGCACAACCTCCATCATCCAGAGGAGGGTTCCATGAGATCACCATGTAGTTTCTGTACACCTCGTTGAAGACCACAGGGCCCTCTGGTGGCTGAGGACGGTCTGACAAGAAGAAGAATTTAATACTTCAAATCAAAGTTTTGTTTTTTTTTTAACTTTAAAAACAGTAGTTTTTTAATGAATAAAGTTGATTTTCTTATGATGATAGTGATGGTTTATAAAGTTTATTCTCTTTGAGGGCCTTACCTACGACAGTGATGGTGCAGATTCCTGTTCGTGTTCCAGCAGCGTTGTCCACAGTGACGCAGTAAACGCCGCTGTGGTCTCTCTTGGCTTTGCTGATATTGAGGCTGAGGTGGCGAGCAGTGCTATGGAGGCTGATCTCCTCGTCTGCCTTCAGTTCCTCATCATTCTTCTTCCAGGTGATAGTTGGTGCTGGTTTGCCACTGTAGCGACCAGACAGACTGCAGGTATCGCCCACCTTCACCATCATCTTATCCCTATGGTCCAGCTCAAGAGTGGGAGGTTCTATGGAGAAAAAGATTCACAGTGATCACAATAATGGACTTATAGAAAGAAAGAAGACCAGTGTAGTATTGTGTCATCACATTTTAAGGATTAAAAACCTTGGAATATACATGAGGAATTACAACAAGTTGTTTGTTTCAACTGTTTTGTTTTATATATACCATATTTCAACTCAAAGTAGTTTTACAACATGAATAAACCAGTTCAAAACATCTTGAAATATTTAATGGAGAAGGTTGGTTTAGCTGTTCTAGGGGTTTTTTGTTTTATTTTTTTATACATGTAAAAATGGAAATTGTGCAGCAGTTAATTTTCAATTGATTTGTTACATATGATACAATGTTTGTATTGCTAAACTTTAACTCCAAAATAATCGGAGTTAAACTCAGAGACTTATCTTCCCTCTGGGAGCTTCAGGTGGTGAGGAAGGCCAAGTCCATCATCAGGGACCCTCACCATGTGCTACATTTGAA
>JAPTGZ010000015.1:38102504-38114121 GCA_029814645.1 Fowleria isostigma | reverse complement strand
GAACATGCAAACTCCACACAGAAAGGTCCCACTTTGCCTGGTGCTGGGATCAAACCCAGGACCTTCTTGCTGTGAGGTGTGAGCGCTAACCACTACACCACCGTGCCGCCCTGCCTTTGAGTAATTTTGCTTTAAAGTTAGAAAAGTCATTCTGTTGCTATTTTTGTTTTCCACTGATTATTGTGACATCAGACTATTCTGTTTTTAAATTCACTGATGTTCCTCTACTGTTGTTGTTACTGTTTTGTTTTTGCCAGTTATTTGTTTCTGTTTCAGTGTGTGTATAACTTTGTCCTTTTCTTGCATTAGGTAACATCTGTACAGATAAACTAATTAAATCCAAACAGGAGGAATTGACCTAAGGTTCAAAACTCTCTTAGATCAAAACTGTCCAGAAACTGGTGGCCCTCAGTACATGATACTGGAGTACAAACACCTGAACAGGACAGTTTAAAAAAAAAAAAAAAACGAATCTCAAAACACAGTTGTAATTCAGACCTTTATCACAGTCTCTACATGTTTTTGTATAAAATATGTCAAACAGTATTAGTTCTGTGCTTGTATTTTATTCTCTTCCTATCAGAGGTGGATCTTCACATGTTGAGTACTACCCATCATTAAATCTTCTTCAGATTTCCTCTCATTCTGATTCAATAAGGAGCTGATTCTTTGATGTGACTCACCCAGGACCTCCACGATGATGGCCTTCTTCCTCTCTCCGCCTTCGTTCTTGGCACTAAGGGTGTAGATGCCCTGGTGTTGGCGTCTGCAGTTCTTGATGACCAGTGAGTTGGAGATACCAGTCGTCTCCACCACAGCCTCTTTGGGCACCTCAGCGTCGTCTCTACACCATGTGATCTGAGGGGCGGGTTTACCTGACACATAGGCGATGATGCGGATCGTAGCACCGGCGTGGACCACGATCTTCTCCTTGACAGAGGCGTCCAGGTCCATCTCAGGAGGAACTGGACCAAACAAAACACATGATGGTTTGATGAACCGTTTGCTCTTTTAATAGTTTCTCATAAATTTTAAATAATGAAAGTAAATAAATCCCCATCCACTGGAAACTGAAATTTGGTTGTTTTAGTTTCACATTAATGTAAAATGTTAGAGCAGACTGTTGAAGATGTTAATACTTTTTAAGAATATTTATTAATTTCTTTCTTAATAAATCTTTTAATGAGTAATATTTTGGTAAGCAGAAACTGCTTGACGTGTCTGATTTTAAACATTTGAATTGCTTCTCACATTTAGGAAGTCGTCATTTTATTTACATAAATAGGAATAAAATAGATTTAACTTTTCTTTATCTTTTCACCTGTGTATTTATTTTACTCATTCCTAAAAAACATCTAATTTTCACAGGTCTGTACTTTCACTCCTCCATTTCAATATTTATCTTTGAGTATAAATTGTAAGACCAGTTGGACCAGAACCAGAGTCTTGGATCAGAGTCTTACTTGTCCTGTCTTTGACCTCAATCAGCTCAGATACAAATCCTGGTTCACCGACTCCAGCGGCGTTCACAGCTCGGACTCTGAATCGGTATAGACCGCCTTCCTTCAGACCAGCGACCACGTACTTGGTGCCTCTGACCTCGGTATCCTTGGCCTGAAAATGAGAGAATCCAGACCAGAGTTAATAGAGTTAAAGACAAACCAGAACCAACTGAAAGCAGACTGAGATCTGAACATGGACCTTCTCCCAGCCCTCGTCGGTCTCTGGTTCCTTCTCCTCTTCCTCACTTAGCATGAGTTTTTTCCTCTGTGCTTTCTTCTCCTCTTCCTCTCTGTCCACCTCTTTAAACTCCACAACGTATCCTATGACCTTTGACCCTCCATCCAATGTAGGGGGGAGCCATTCAAGCTCAACCGTGGACTTGGTCCAGTCTGTCACCTTTGGTGTTGGAGGACCAGGAGGTTCTGAAGCAAAACAGACAGAAGGATGTGAGGAACATATAAATGTTATCAATGAAGACTGGACAAACTGAGATCTATAGACTAGAATAGAATAGAATAGAACAGGATAGGATAGGATGAATAGAATAGGATAGAACAGAAGAGAAAAAGAATAATAGAATAGAATGGAATAAAATAGGATAGAATAGAACAGAATAGAACAGAATAAAATAAAATATCCTTTATTGTCATTGTGCTACTCCAGTCAGTGCAACAATATTAACAAAACACCTGTGCTACAGAAATAAGAATAGAAGAAATATAAAATTACAAAAACTATATATAAGATAAGAAAATAGAAAATAAAATCTACAATTTTACAAAGTAACATAAGAACAGAACTAAGTAGAAAAAATAAAAATTGATTAAAAAACTGAATAGATGCAAATTTATAGTATTAACAGTATGTGACAGTCTGTATATCTATGTAAACAGTATGTATATCTATAAACCAAGTCTAATTAAAATTGTGCAATTATATTTTCTGACAAGAATTAGGTTTGACTGTAGACCATTTTTCAAAGCCTGAGAAACTGGTTGTGGTTCTAGTGGTGGTCTTACGGATGGGGTCTCTGCAGAGGACAGGGTCTGAGGGTAGACTGGGGAGTCCACAACCAGCTGCGTTGACGGCGATGATTCTGAATTGGTACAAGGCGTTGGGCAACAGGCCGGTGACATCCCAGTTGTTGCCCAGAGGCAGAGCACGGACCGGTTCTCGGGAGATACGGGTCCAGCGCTTAGATGTGGTCTCCTTCTTCTCAATGAAGTAACCGGTGATGGAGGAGCCACCGTCACTTTTGGGTTCATCCCATTTGACGTTCATGAACTCCAGACAGACTTCACCAACTGTGGGTTTCTCACACTGACCAGGGACGGCTGGAGAAACCAAGGGCAACAACTAATCAATATTCTTTCAATAATGAGCCTATGATCTATTAGTAAAGTATCAATACAAATAACTAATATCACACTTCATGTTGATGTGGTTTGGATGTTGTATCTGACAAGTGACAGACATTGAACACTAATCTGGACTCACTGAACAGGTTTCTGGCCTTCTCTGGTTCACTGACGATTGGAGGTCCAACTCCAAACTTGTTCTGGGCCATGACCCTGAACTCATACTCGTGGTTTTCAGTCAGACGAGTCACCACGTAAGCACACTCCTTCGGATCATTGGAGACATGGACCCAGGACTTCCTGTTGTCCTCGCGTTTCTCCACCACATAGTTGGTGATCTTGGATCCGCCGTCATCGGTGGGTGGGTTCCAGGCCAAACCAATCCTATCGGCAAACACCTCGGTTAACTTGATGGGTCCGACACACGGGCCAGGAGGTCCTGTAGGAAGATGCAGACAGTGAGTCACATGTATGCAGTAAATACGCTGACTGATGAAGTAATAAACCTATTCCAGTCATCTCACCCAGAACAAACACTTTGATGTCCTTGGAGACGGTTCCCAGGCTGTTGGAGGCCGTCAGACAGTAGACGGCAGTGTCAAGCCTGGTGGCCTGTGTGATCAGCAGTGTACATTTGTCCTGGGTGACCAGTTTGTTGATATGCTGGTCGTACTGGACGGCGGCCTTCTCTTCGGGTTTGGCCATGCCAGCCTTCTGCCAGGTGAGTGTCGGAAACGGACATCCGCTCACCTTCGCCACGACACTGACATCACAGCCCTCCTCGCCCTCCAGAACCTCACGCATCTCAATTGTCGGAGCACCTGAAAAAAACCACAACAACAACTTTAAGTAAAACTGTCTGACGACTATGAAAAAACACAGAACTTTTTTAAAAAAGTAATTGATTGTTGCTAAATACTATGGTAAGTGGTGTACATGCACAAAACACAGGTCAAGTGGAAGTGGGTAACACCCCACCAATATGTAGTTTTAGAGTTCCTCTGGGAACTTTTTTTGGAATTTTTTTTTTTTTGCCTCTAATTTAAGCAATTGTTTCCATTTACAAAAACCTTTTTTCTTTTGTAAAAATCCATCATCTCACTGGAAAACTATATTTGTAATGTTTCGCTTTTACCTTGTTTTTATTGTTCTATGTTGAAAAGCATTAATACCTAATTTCTGTGAACAGTAAGTTCACATCATGCTGTGACTGGTTAAACTGCTTGTCACTCACATGTCTGGTCCTTGATGACCATCGGTCCGACTGTGGCTGAGGGTCGGCTCGGTCCAGCAGCGTTCACAGCTTTCACTCTGAACTCATACTCTCCGCCCTGAAAATATATTAAATCACACAGTTATCACAGATATTTAAGGGTTAAATGTGCTCAGTAACACCACTGGAAAAAATTCAGCATCCATCATCATTATCATCTTTAGATTCACTGAATTATCACTTTTTATTTCTTGACTTCCTCGAGTTTTTGTTCTGGGGCTGTTGCTTTTAATTAATGTGTGGTAAAACTTAGTATTTTTTCATTCGTTCTGCAAAACATATGTTTCAAGTTGAAATTATAATTTCACAAAAAAAAAATAGCCTCTAATGGTTAAGATATATTTAACAGTGTATTAGGACCATTGCCAAATTTACAAAAAAACTTAAAATTTATAACATGAAGTTGACATTCTGTGTTACATAATAAAGTAAAATTGTGACACTGATGTTTTGGGTGATTTCAAAGCTATAAACCAACCTCCTTCAGATCCTCCACTACAAAGGTCAGCTCCTCTACGTCTCTCTTATTGCACTGTTTCCATGTTTCCTTCTCTTTTCCACTGGTGTCCCAGCTCAGACGCTCAATGATATAATGCTTCACTGGAGATCCACCATTGTTCTTGGGGGCCTCCCAGCTCAGGGTGACAGTGGTCTTGGTGACCAGATCCACCTTCAGTTTGGTAGGGGGGTCTGGTGGGTCTGAGAAGGAGGAAGAGAAATGTTCAAGCAGGGTTCAGGTGGTCTGTGCTGTGGATGTGGATCTGGAGTAGATTCTTACAGATGGGGTCTCTGGCCCGGACTGGGTCGGTGGTGATGGTGAACGGACCGAATCCGAGTCTGTTCTCAGCACGGACCCTGAACAGGTAGTCCTGACCCTCCAGCAAACCTGGGACCACAAACGCCTGACTGGCACAGGCTGCATTCACCTGACAACCACATCCAACCATCAGACCATCAGTTAAAAGAGCAACACAGCAAGTAATTCCAAACAAACAAACACAAAAAAAATCAACAATTGTAAAAACTGAAAATCCAAAACAATTATCAGGAAAAAATAAAAGTCAGTACCTTTGTCCAGGCCTTGTCTATCATAGATTTTTTCTCAATGAAGTAACTCTTGATTCTCTCTCCTCCGTCACTTTCTGGCAGTTTCCAGATCAGCCTCATGGTTGACCGGGTGACATCTGTAACCTTCAGCTCCTTCGGAGGTCCAGGAACATCTGAGGATGAACATCATATATTCAGAGGTCGGTGTCCCACATCATGAAAACATAAGACACTTAAAGAAAGCTGGCTGAGGTCACAAACACTAGACGCACCGAGGACGTTGACTCTGACGTTGACATGTTTCTGTCCAGACTTGTTCTTGGCGGTGATGGTGTAACGTCCAGAGTGAGTCCTCAGACTGACAGGGACAGTCACAACGGATGTGGTGTCAGTTGACTCCACCTGAACATTAACAAAACCCAGAAACACAAGCTTAAAACTGATTCAGGATGAAAACTCAAAAACATTTCTAAACGATAAGACATTTCAATGTAAAACCAAAAACACATGAATAAAAGTTCACCTCAGAGTCGACAGGAAGGGTGTGCAGTTTGTTCTTCTTGTGCGACTTAGCTTTGCCGTAGAAGTCCCATGTCACTTTGGGAGCAGGTCTTCCTTTGATGGTGGCAGGGATGCGGATTGGATCTCCAGCTCGGATATAGAGCAAGTCATCCATGATGATATCAATGGAAATTGCAGGTGGGACTGTGGACACAATGTGGAAATAATGAGGGTAAAACCTTCAGTTGAGTGTATTTTAATACTTTTGAAGAAGTGGGACTCACGCTTCACATCCTCGATTAGAACCTCAGTGGTTCGAGGGCTGGGGTCAGACTCCCCAATATCGTTGACGGCGATGATTCTGAAGCGGTAGCGTTTGAGCTCCCGGAGGCTTGGCACCGTGAACTCAGTGGTCGGGTGCAGGGATTCAGGATCATTGACTCTCACCCAGTCTGAAGAACCTTCATCCTGGATCTGAATGATGTAGCCCTTAATGGGGCTGCCTCCATCTTTCTCTGGAGGAGTCCAGGTCAGAGTTACGCTGTGCTTGGTCTTATCGGCCACTTCTGGAGCAGCGGGCATGCTGGGAGGAGCTGAAACAACACATCCGTTAGGCAGCATTAGCAAAATGCAGGTTTCTTCAATGACTAATTGGAATCAGTGTAGGAAAATAAACTGAATCAATGTGAAATAAGATGAATATTCTCTGAGATTTAAGAAGAAACTTAAATCTAACAACTTTAATATATTTCTAAACTGGTAAATTAGATGTGATTAGACTGAGATTACAGTCAGTTTTTTTCGAGAAACATTAAACATTTATCGCCCCAAAAGGAACTGTTACTTCTGTACCAAATAACAGTTCTATATAACACTGTGTTGAAATAAGGTTGTTTTTGTTAACAGGTCATCTTTTACTCACTTAGTGGGTCAACGGCAAAGGCGGAGTCAGAAGGAGAACTGAATGGACCGGTTCCTGCACTGTTGAAGGCAGCGACTCTGAACTCATACTCAGTGCCCTCAAACAAACGAGTCACCTGAAGAACACAGGACAGGAAAACATAAAATATATAAGAGACAACCAGTGTGTTCAGTTGCTGATGGTCCTGAAAAGCTGGTCAAACATTTGCAGTGACCCTAGCTGAGGTGTTTTGTGTTGGATGGAGGTGTTGGTTGCGGTCTATCTGCTCACCTGGTACTCCCATCCCTTTGTGCCTCTCTTAGTGATTGGCAGCTTGTTGACTCTGGCCCAGTAGGCTGTTCCCTTCTCCCTCTTCTCCAGCCAGTATCCAATGATCATGGAGCCGCCTGTCTCTCTGGGAGGCTCCCAGGTCAGGGTCATGGAGGTCTTGGAGTACTCAGAGATGGTTGGCTTCTCAGGTGGTCCAGGAAGGCCGAGAGGGTCGATGATCTGGACTTCTTCTGTTGCACAGGGGTCAGATTTACCGTAGCGGTTCTCGGCCTTGACCCTGAACAAGTAGGTCTTTTTAGTCTCCAGGTTCCACACCTGTAAAACAAGAAAGTGTTTAAAAATTTAAAGGAACATGAGATGTCCATTTTCTTTCCTTTTTTAATGCAGGTAAAATATGAACATGTCACTCAGTGCAATGGGGACATATTCAGTTGTCTCTTTGTCTTCTGTGTGAACATACCCCGTATTTCCTGTCGATGATGGTGCTGGTGACCTCCTCCCACTGGGGCTCAGCTGGAGCCTCCTGTCCCTCCTCTACTTCAGGTACCTCTGCCCACACCTCCTTCTTCTCCACAATGTAGTTTGTCAGTTCACTGCCACCATTATCAAGTGGAGCATCCCAGTTCAGATAGCATGCCTCTGCCTTAATGTTGGACACAGTCACATTCCTGGGGGGAAGTGGGCGGTCTGAGGGAGAACAGGAGAACAGTCAGTATGAGTATCACAAACAGTGAAGGAAATGGTAAAATGTGGCAATTGTGGACTCACCGAGCACCATGACGTAGATGGTGTGTTTGGCCGATCCCATGTTGTTTGAGGCAGCCACGGTGTAGCTGCCACGGTCCCTCCTGTTGGCTACTGGGATGGACAGCGTGGTCTTTGCGTTCAGTCTGCCAGTCACCACTGTCTCAATCTGCATTGTCTCAGGTGGCTTCTCTATCACCACGTCATCCTTTGACCACTCAATCTTGGGAATTGGAAGACCCAGAACATCAGCGGGGATCTCAATGGGCTCACCCTTCCTCACAGTGATGTTATCTCCCTTGAAGACCTTCAGCATATGGACCTCAGGAGACACTGGACGGACAAAATAAAATGGTTATAAAACTATATACACAAGAAATTGGCAGATTCCATTCAAGTTTCTGGGTTTTTGCATTAGCTTCAAACTGTTTTACCTTCATCGTCCTGAATGACCACAGTCATCGGAATGGACGGCTCGCTCTCTCCCAGAGCGTTGGTGCACTTGATCCTGAACTCGTACATCCAGGCCTCCTCCAGACCGGTCACAGTCATGGTCATGTCAGGGCAGATCTCTGTGTTGCAGGGCTCAAAGGCCTGCTGATCAGCTCTCTTCTTCTCCACAAAGTATCCCAGGATGGGGCTGCCACCGTCGTTACGCGGAGGCTTCCAGGTCAGAGTGATGGAGTCTTTGGTCCTCTCAGTGTAGTGGAACTTCTCTGGGTATGACGGTGGGCCTGCAGGACCAACACGACCCATGTTTAGTAAATGTTTACATACATAACACACAGCACTGCTGTCCTTGAATGAATGAATAAATGGCCTTCAAGGTTTTTACAGATTTCAAGAACTGAAATTTAACATATTTCAAGACCTTTGAAGTGACTTTGAATACATTATGAAGTTTCACAATTTTGCTGGCCTTTGGTGAAGGCAGAACAGTGTTAGGTGATGGCAGGTGTTTACTGGTGAGTTTTTATAGAGGATTCACATTTTTCTGACCTCATGTAACCACCACATTTCTACAGATACAAGGTACAGCATCAAGAACAGACTTCAACAATAATTGTGTTGGACATCATTATTTAACTTTACATAACTCCAAAAAAACCCCCACTTTGTCCTTTTAGAAATAAAGTTATTATAGTTCCAGAACCCAAATATAAAATATGGAACTGATGGAAGTGGTTTTGTCACAGAGTGATCAATAATAACTCTCCCCTAAAACACAATAAACAGATTGAAATAAACTAATTAATAGTTCTAAACACATATGCCTGGTGCTGTGGTGTTTTTCAGACTCCTGCCCCTCACCTTGTGGGTCCACAGCCTTGATGGGTCCCAGCTCCACAGGTGGACCCATGCCGTACTTGTTCTTGGCTATAACTCTGAAGAAGTACTCCTGACCCTCCACAATGCCCACGCATTCACACTTAGATGAGGCAGTTTCCACTGGCTGCCTCCAGGTGTGCATCTTGGCATCTCTGCGCTCCACAATGAACCCGGTCAGGTCGCTGCCTCCGTCGTCCTCTGGGTCATCCCAGTTCAGGAAGATCATCTTACGGGTGATGACCACAGGCTTCAGGTCTGTGACAGGTCCAGGAACATCTGTGGAGGAAGCAGTTTTCCCTCAGTCTGGTTTTGTGTTAAAATATATTAATCAAGTGTATTTTTATATCGACATGTTCTTCTTTGACTGAACCACCACTCACCCATGACCTCCACTCTGGTTGCGGCATTCTTGATGCCACTGGGGTTGCAGGCAGAGATCTGGTACTTGCCACAGTCTGGCCTTTGGACATTCTTGATGCTAACAACACTGTCGTTGCCCTCGGTGAGGATCTCAACGCGATCTTTGTCCATTTTTCCATCATCCTTGGTCCAGGAGATAGATGGGTAGGGTTTACCTGTGACTGTAGCTGGAACACGGAGTGTCTCTCCAGCTCTGATGATGATGCCGTTTTTGACGGCCAAGTCCATATCAATCACCGGTATTTCTATTGAACAAAACACATTTATCAGGTTTAGATCAATACTGAATGAGTCCACCCTGATTAATTTGGTTATTATGGTTAATTCAGTCTAAAACCACCAGTAAAAAAACAATTCCATAAAATAAAATAAAAAGATTTTTTATTTTTTTAAATGTGAACTAAAATAGCTCTAATCATTGTTGGTGACTGACCTGCTGGATTTCTGACGAACACTGATTCTGTGAATCCTGGTGTTCCCTCTCCACCAGCGTTGCAGGCGAAAACTCTGACCTGGTATTTGGCTCCTTCACGAACTCCAAAGACGGTGAAAGTCCTGTTCTTCCAGAGCCGTTCTGTAGCTCTGGACCAGTCCTTGGAGCCAGCCATGGCCTGAGGAAGACCAAACAAAATTAATCTGAATTAACCTACACACACATACATATACAGTCATCCACATTCCTGCAATAAATCATGAAACATCCATGTTCACTGCTCATTGTGTTCATCTGTATACTGATGACATCATTGTATACACATCTCAGGTCAACTACATGTTCAGCCTGTGTTTACTCATCCAGCTATTGTTCAGACACTTGAAGACATCAGAACTTTCAGACATTGTGTATTTGGTAGATTTCAGGATCTACAGACCTTATCAACATGGTATCCCATAATCTCTCCACCTCCATTGTCAACAGGTGGATCCCACTCAATGTCGATGGAGTGATCGGTGGTCGCCACCACTCGAGGAACAGGAGGTCCAGGAGGCACTGTAAGGTCACAAACCACCAATGGCATGTTAGAGCCTTCTGAATATAACTGCTACTTGTCTGACAGTTGTACTTTATTTTTTGATAAGTTTATGTACAGATCGGGGCCTGAGCCGTCTTCGGTTCGGAGGGAGGACTGAACTTTCCGGGTCCGGCCTGGTTTTCAGCCGCCACCCTGAAGATGTAGGTGAGTCCCTCCAGCAGACCCTCAGCGTTCAGCTCCAGATTTGGACAGAGGTCTCTGAAAACAAAAATAGATGGTGTTTAGGAAGAATGGTTGTAAAAACCACCAGAGATCCAAACATTTACATCATTTTATCAGTGTTATTTGTTGTGAATTCTTTATCCTTGTGGTTTCGTGTCTACTGGATGAATACATCTCACCTGTTGACTCTGGCCCAGTGTGAGCTGTTGATCTCACGGCGTTCGATCCAATAACCCAGGATAGGGCTGCCATTATCATTGGGTGGCTGCCATGTGACCAGCATGCTGTTGGCTGTGACATCATCGATTTCTGGTTTCTCAGGAATCTCAGGTGGCTCTAATGATCATGAAGGACGGAGACATAACAATCATTAACATTTGGAAACCCTGGAATATCCCAATAATGAATACTTCACCTGCATACATACCGAAGGGATTCTTGGCGATGAGTGGTTTGGAGACGCAGGGTGGTCCAGCACCATATTTATTCTCAGCCACGACTCTGAAGATGTACTCCTTCTTCTCAATGAGTTTGGGTACCAGGTAGCGGCAGCCTCGGAGTGTGGAGGTGACAGAGCTCCAGCCGAACTCGATCTTGGAGTTGTCCTTCTTCTCTAGAGTGTAGTTAAGGATCTCACTGCCACCATCGTCCAGAGGAGGATCCCACCTACAGATCACTGAGTTCTTCCTCACCTCCTCGAATCTGAAGTTTACTGGAGGTCCAGGAGTATCTGTGGACAAACAGTGGACAAATGAAACACCCAAAAACACCTGAAGTCACACATGAACTATTAACAGATCAATATTCAACTGTTTTACTGTAATAATGAAAACAGTTACTGCCTGCAATAATCATTTTTAAACATTCATTAAAATACAGGAAGCATCTCATAAAAAGTCTGGGTTTGACGTGTGTAATTACATTTTGAATAAAGTACAATTCTAAATAAAACACAAATTATTTCAGTCCATTATATTATTTGCAAAATGACTGTGGTCAGTGTCACTGAGAACGTCTGATATACAGGACTCCTCCATCTGCTAAACTCTGATAA
>JAPTGZ010000015.1:38077187-38100877 GCA_029814645.1 Fowleria isostigma | reverse complement strand
CCTCTCCCTCCTTCTTCTCCTCCTTCTTCTCGGCCTCTCCCTCCTCCTTCTTCGCCTCCTCCTTCTTCTCCTCTTCCTTCTTCTCCTCTTTCTTCTCCTCCTCCTTCTTCTTCTTCAGGGGTTTGTCAGGCCTCTTGCGGAGTTGCTCAGGCTGGATCTTCTGGTTGTTCAGGTACCAGGTGATCTCAGGATATGGTGAGCCGGAGATGTTGGCGGTCAGACAGATCTCGCATCCCCGCTTCACGCTGAGTCCTGATTGGAGGCTGCCACTCAGGAAGACCTTAGGAGGATCTGAGGAAGATGTGAAGTTTTGACATTAAAGATGATGCAAAAATAAAACATAGAAAAATTTTAAAAACAAGACAAAATGAAAATGAGAACTTCATTAGAAGTTACAAGAGTCCTTACCAATAGCATCTGAGATTTTGACGAATGGCGTGTTGCGGGATGGTTCACTGATTCCAGCAGCATTTTCTGCTTTGACTCTGAAGGAGTAGTTCTTGCCCTCGGTGAGGTTTCTGACAGTGTAGGACAAGACGGGGACCAGGAAGTCATTACAACGCTCCCACTTTTCATCGCCCTTCATCTGCTTCTCCAGGATGTAGCCCATAATCTTGGCGCCGCCGTCGTACATGGGAGCCTTCCAGGTCAGTGTGATGGTACTGGCCGTGGGGTTGTGGGTCTCCACATCCACAGGAGGATCAGGGGCATCTGAGAGGAATACAAGATGGAAATCAGTTCATGACAATCACAGTCTTACATCATAAGGAACATCTGTAAAGCTCTCATAATGAATTTTGTGTGTTTTTATTCCAGTCACTTACGTTTCTGGTCCTCTGCGATGACCGGATTCCTCAACTCAATAAACTCTCCTCCTCCAATCTTGTTGACAGCCTGGACTCTGAAGTAGTACTCTCCATTGGGGATCAGGTCTTTCACAGTCCAGCTCACCTTGTTCTCTCCAGACATCATGTTGACGTATGTTCTCCTGCCAGCCTCGCGACGCTGCAGGACGTAGTGCAGGATGGGAGTACCACCATCATAGTCTGGAGGATCCCAGGACACTTTACAGGAGCTCTTTGTGATCTCCGAGGCCACGATCTCCTTGCAAGGACTGGGCAGACCTGGAGACATATGGACAGATGTTAAAAGACTCTGTTGTTTGCCAGTGTGTAAAAACTGTGTGTGGCGTTAGAGTACCGATGACTTTGACGTTGATGGTGGCACTGGCAGCTCCCAGTTTGTTCTCCAGGGTGACTTTGTACTGTCCAGCATCAGCATGAACACTGCTGTCCACCTCCAGGTGACAGGACATGTAGTCCTTCCTGTTGGAATAGTCATTTAAACAAATATCAATGAGGAAACACACAAGCAAAAGTTCAACAATGTTGCAAAAAACTCCCCAAAAAACAGGAAAAGCAACATGAGTGAGTATGGATGAAACCATTAACAGTTACTCCAAAAAATAACATTACCTTAAGATCATGAAACAACTCAGATATTTAGTTGTTCTAAATGAGGTTTGTTTTCTCAGGGTAATGGAATAATTAACTTCTGATTTTAAAGGAAACATCATCTTCAGAATGAAAAACCTGACTGTGACATCTGGACAAAGTAAAAAACTAATGTTTTATCACAAGTTTTGTTATGAGATAATTAACTTAAAATGTAATGTGAGCATGACTGTTCTGGAGGGTTGAATTTATTCTACATATGTTTTTTCACAATCAGTGAAAGTTGGTTCATCTTTTAAAGGGTTGAGTTGAATTAATAATAGTCCTGAATTTAAACTGGGTTAAATTCCGTTAGTAGATCATTTATTATTAAACTAGGACTGAAGAAGTCAGACCTGAACATGAGGCGTTCATCGGCCTTCAGCTCCTTGCCGTCCTTGTGCCAGGTGATTTTGGGTGAAGGCACAGCTCTGAAGGGAATGGGAATGTGCAGCTTCTCTGTTTCCACAACAACCATGTCCAGGGTCTGGAACTCCAGAGTCGGGTTACCTGGAAACAGAATCCACATGTTCAGACTCTGAATGTGATCAAGGTTGTTGGAAGTTGAACATTAGAAGCGATGCCCTTACAGTCAGATTCTTTGGCGAAGACATTTTCAGAAATGTCGGATGGTTCGCTCACTCCAACCGAGTTGATGGCCCGGACCCTCAGGATGTACTCCTTCTCAGGGACCACGCCCTCCTCCACGCAATACTTCAGCTCCTTCACAGGACGAGAGTTAACCCTCATCCACTTCTCTGTGCCGGCCTCACACATCTCAATGTGATATCCGGAGATGGGGCAGCCGCCGTCCTGCTGCGGAGGCTTCCAGGCGATGGACAGGAAGTCACGACTGGCTCCAGTGACATGGAGCTCAATGGGTGGAGATGGGACCCCTGAAGAGGAGCAGACACCGGGTTTAGAACTCCTCCCAGTGCTGGTGTTTATGTGTGTTATTTCTATTTGTGTGGTCAGACTCACCAGTGGGGTCTTCGATGGTCAGAATCTCGGTGGGTTCACTCGGGTGTCCGGTACCAGCCTCGTTCTCAGCACTGACCTGGAACTGGACTTCAGTACCCTCGATGACATCTGTCACTCTGTACTTACAGTCGCGACCAGAGGTTTTTCCACATTTGGTCCAGCGGGTTCCCAGCTTCTCCTTCTTCTCAATGACGTACCTGAAGACAGGAGATTAACTTTATTCTTATTCTACTGGTCACTAAAACATTAATAAAGTCTGAGGTTTGATGACTTTGCTTGATCAATTTAATACCTCTGATCTCCCTCTTGGAGAGACAACAGATGGAAATTAGCCTGTGGCTAGAATTTGGCATATTTACATGTATATGTTCAACTAATAGGCAATGTCCCCTTAAACAAATAAATTTGATTACATTAAATTAAAATAAAGAACTATCTCTACCTCTGGATTGGTCGTCCTCCGTCATTTTTAGGCTCCTCCCACTGCAGATCCACATATCTTTTGGTCACAGCGTTCACAGTGAGTGCGTATGGCGGTCCGGGAGTGGCTGTAGAAAACACAAATCTTATGGCTCTGGATCTATTGACATATTATTTCTCAGCTGTGATGGTGAAATCCTTTGAAATCTTACTGAAAGTGTCTTTGGCAAGCACAGAGTCCTCCAGTTCGCAGAATGGTCCGACACCAACTGAGTTCTCAGCGGCGACTCGGAACACGTACAGTGATCCTTCATTCAGCGGCGTCACGGTGTATTTCAGCTCCTTCACTGTAGTGTCGACTGCCTGCCAGCCTTTACGCCTGGCATCACGCTTCTCCACCACATAGTTGGTGATCTTGGCACCTCCATCACGTTCGGGAGCTGACCACTTCAGGTCGGCACTGTTTCTGCTGATATTGATGACCTCCAACCAGCGAGGGGCTGAGGGCGGGTCTGAGGGGAGGAGTTAGACATAACCAGGTCAACACATGGCCTCGTCTATATACTGTTGGATATTCAGACTTTTGTATTCATGTTTGTGTTGGTCTTACTCAGTCTCTCTTTGCAGAGGACGGGGTCACTGGGTTCACTCGGTTCACTCTCTCCAGCGATGTTGACCGCCCTCACCCTGAACGAGTACTCCTGCTTCTCCATCAACCCCTTCAGGAAGTACTCTAGCATGTTGATGTCCTCGGCCACACGGATCCAATCCGTGGTGCCACTCTTCAGCATCTCAATGACGTAGCCGTCAATTTTGGCTCCACCGTCATGTTCTGGTTTGGTCCACATCAGGAAGCATGAGGTTTTGGCCACGTCCTTCACTGTGGGTTTACCAGGAGCCCATGGAGGATCTGCCAAACAAGAAGGACAGTTTTGTTTGGTTTTGTCATAGTCTGTCATTGTCTTTGTTTTATGTTGTTTTGTTCTGTCTTTTACTTTTTGTCCTGCTCTTTTCATCTTTTCTCTGTTATGTTAACATAAAACACAGATGCTTGCACTCTACAATTTTCTGTCACTGATAATCAATCAGATTGGGTTGAGTTCTTACCAATTGGGTCTTTGACCAGTATCGGGTCAGTCTCCTTGCTGGGTTTTCCAGTTCCTGCCAGGTTCTCAGCCAGCACTCTGAACTTGTACTTCTTCCTGGTGGGAAGACCTTTGACTCTGTAGTTGGTGTCTTTGATTGGCAGCTTGTTGCACCTTATCCACTTGTCATGGTCGGGTTCATATCGCTCCACCCAGTACCCAGTGATGGGACTTCCGCCGTCCTCATCAGGCTCATACCAGTTCAGGGTCAGAGAGTCTTTGGCAATATCTGATGCCTCCAGTTTGTAAGGAGCTCCAGGAGTGTCTGAGAAGAAAACAAAGGCTTTAATCATCTTTATTCTGATAGTGTCATGTAATAGAGGACATTAAAGAAGAGATGGATATTGATATCTTTTTGAAAAAGATGAATTTGTAGAAAATGTTTGACTTCTTTTCAGTCAGTGGTTGGTAGATAATAATGAATACATCTTGACCACCTTACCAAATGGATATCTGGCAATGATGGATGGATGTTCAGCTGGAACACCGACTCCAAACTGGTTCTCAGCAAACACTCTGAAGATGTACTCCTTGAACTTGACAAGGCCGACGGCTTTGTATGTGGTAAGTTTAACAGTGGAGGAGAGGCGGTGCCAGATCTCGCTGTCCGCTGCTCGTCTCTCCACAATGTAGTTTGTGACTTTGGAGCCACCATCGTCACGTGGCGGGTTCCAGGCCAGGAAGCAGGACTCATTAGTGATCTCGGAGATGTCAAAGGCAGCGGGAGGGCCAGGCTTATCTGTGGTCAAGATATGAGTCACTCAAGAAACCAGGGTTATCACAGATGCCTAAAACTAAAGAAATTCAATTGATCTTTTCATCTAAATAAACAGAGTAAAACTAATTATGTACTCATCAAACTAATTTACACTAAACAAAACATTTTTTACTAAATTTCTGGAACTGTTCAACACTTTGAGCATTCTCTAGACTGACCGAGGATGTTGACATCAACTGTGGCCGTGGCTCGACCACTGCTGTTGGTGGCTTCAATGATGTAGGTGGAAGTGTCATCTCTCTTGGTTTTGGCAATAGTAACAGTGGAGGATCCTGGTTTGGTATCAATGGAGACCCTATCGTCGGGTTTCAGGACCAGGTCGGCCTTGGTCCACTTCACTTTGGGCTCTGGTTTTCCCGTGACCTCTGCCGGAAGCTCAATCTTGCTTCCAGCTTTGGCGGTCAGACCAGCCAACAGTTTGGCATCCAGCTGGATCTCAGGAGGTACTACAAGGACAAAAAGGATGACAAAAAACGATCAGGGGAAAATCAACAGGAAGTAGAGGACGATGGGAAATGAAAAAGTTACATATGTAAAAACAATGTAAACTTGTCTAATTTAACACGTATTATTTATTCTATTAATCAGTAAATAAAATATACACCTAAATTAAACAAGAATAAACTTAATAAAAATACTGTAACCACTGATATTCTTTATATAAAATAAGCTGCAAATTCAATTAGGGATAAAACTCCACAGATGTGGCTCGGGGTTCTATGATAGGACACTACTGCTGTTCTCCATAAATGTGAATGCTCTTTATGACAATGTATCAAATGATTTATTTTTATGCAGATGATACAGTTATCTGTGGCTTATCATCAGTGCCACAAAACCTTAAATTTCAGCAGCTTATACAATGACTGCTCTCAAATTTACACTTTTATAGTTTTAACAATTTATAAACCTTTTTTGTCTTTTATTGCATATTAATAGATTAAAAAATATTTCTACAGTAAAATCAACAAAATAATAGAGGCAGAATTTTTCCATCTATTAAACTATTAAAACCAACAAAATTCAATAGTTATGACCCCATACTTCACATTTAGGATCACTCTGTCATTCACAAAATATTAATTTATCACATACTGTTTTAATTTTAGGCAAATTATGCAGTGTTTTTACAGGTGATTTTCAATAATTGCTCCTAAATGTGGACTTGCACCTTGTTTGTCCTCATTATAAACTTCTTTTAAAGGTTGTTTGTGCTTTAAATTTCTACATTACAGGACATAATAAAAAAATATCCAGGTAACAGTATGTTAATATCTTCTTACCTTTAGGATCAACGGCCTGGATCTCATCGGTGGCCTTGCAGGGTCGGCTGGCACCCAGTTTGTTCAGGGCTCGGACTCTGTAGGCGTACCACTGGCCCTCAATCAACCCGGTCACCTGACACTTCAGCTCAGGGACCATGTCACCGCATGGTTCCCATTTATCAGTTCCTCTCTGGCAACGCTCTACATTGTAACCACGGATACCAGTGCCGCCGTCGTATTTTGGAGGTTCCCAGGTCAGGAAGATGCCGCTGGCTGACTTGTCCCTCCACCTCAGGTTCTCGGGAGGATCAGGGATAGCTGGAGAGGGTGGGGATAAGAAGAGGAGAGGTGGGGCTTAGTGTTTTGTATAAATAAAACTGTTAAGCACCTTCACTTTTTGATTGATTTTGACTGATCGTGTGATTTGTTTATGCTGAGTAGACTCACTTGCAGGAGATGACACATTCACGGGTTCATCAATGTATGCTGGTTCTCCTGGTCCACATTTGTTGCAGGCGGTGACTCTGAACAGATATTCTTTACCTTCAATCACATCTGTGACGGTATACTCCTGATCCTGGATTCCTGTGATCACCTGAGAGAGAGCAGATAAACAAAATGTCAGATATGTTAACATCATTCCCATATCTTCAGTTGATGGGTATCCTCACTGACTCATGACCAGGCCCTAATGTGCCTGATAAGAGGTATCAATGAAGGCTTTTCCTTCATATCTGGAATTCATCATTAGAGCATTTTCTTGCCTTAAATTTGTAATTTTCACTTGATTCCAGCTGAACAGTGAATGTTCATTATTTAGTCCATATCTATTTAAAATGAATGCCCTTATATTAGACCAAAGTATTTGACTTTGTTACAGATTTATCAAAATACCAAACTGAAATTACAATAAAAGTACCATTAATTTTATAATCTCATACATTTTACAGCCTGGCAAAACCAGATTAAAGACATAATAAAATTCAGTTTAAGAGAATCCCTGGTGTGAGGACGCTGACGTCTTCTTACCTTCACCCAGGTCTTGCGGGACACATCTCGTTTCTCCACCTGGTACCCGGTCAAAGGACTTCCTCCGTCATGGTCTGGAGTCTCCCAGCTCAGGTGGACGTGTTGCCGAGTTACCTCCAAGACCTTGAAGTCCTTTGGAGCACTGGGCGCCGCTGCAGAGCAGGAGGCAGTCGAGTTAAAGTGAGCTACTCAAAATGTTTCTAAAAGCTTTATTTCTGTGTGTGTTTGTACCAATGACGTTGACATCAATGTCTCCAGACACAGATGTGACGTCGTTCTCCAGCTTCAGGGTGTATGTTCCTTTGTCTGGGCGGACGCTGGGCTGGACGATCAGTTCTACAAATGTGGATTTGGTGGTCACAGTGACACGCTCATCCTCAGGGGTCATCTCCTTCTCTCCGAAGGTCCACTTAGCAACCGGGGTTGGGTATCCGGTGATAGGGACTCTGATGGTGAGCGGCTGAGGAACGATCACCTCCAGACCGTCTTTGAAGGCACTCAGGTCAAAGGATGGACCAACTGAAGTGGTGACAGAAAAGCATTATGGGGTGTGTTCTTATCAGACAAATACACAAACATGTGGATGTTTCTTACTCACAGTGTGGGTCATCAGCAAGCAGAGGTCCGACAATGCTGGATGGGTCAGAGACACCGGCAGCATTTTCAGCAAATATTCTGTAGTTGTATTTCATTCCAAATTTGAGACCAGACACCTGGAGGTCAAACAAAGAAAATATGTTTTTATATCCAATCACACTGCGCAATTGTTTGAATGAGTGTTTTTCTAAAGTAGACTGAATTCTATGAAACCCTAAAACTGTTTATGCTGGCAGATATGAACAAGCCTCTCCCCCTGTATGGATACTGACTGAGTTTTATGTTGGAGTTTTTATTTGTGAATTACTTTGTAGAAGAGGTCTGGACACAGTCTGGCATTGCAGCGCAGCCACTTGTCTGTTCCGTCCTCACAGCGTTCGATGATATATCCAGTGATCATGCTACCTCCGTTCCTCAGAGGAGTCTCCCACGTCAGCTGCACTGAGTTCTTGTTCTGGTCCTGATAGGCCACATTCAGAGGAGGACTTGGACGCTCTGTGGAGAAAACAGATTCATATGATTAGAGAATACAAAAGGGTTTCCTGGGAGGTCAAACCGTATCCTTTAAGTCAACGTACCAATGGGGTCCATGATCTTGACAGGCTGTGAGGCGGCGCTGGGCTTCCCGACGCCGGCTTTGTTCTCGGCTTTGACTCTGAAGATGTACTCTTTGTTCTCAATGACATCATTGACGATGGCGCTGAGCTCATCAGGTTTGGTCAGCTGGACGGCTGACCACTTCACCGCTGTCCTGTCACGAAGCTCGATGATGTAGGAGGTGATAGGAGAACCACCGTCAGACACCGGCGGCTCCCAGGAGACGGTGCAGCCGAACTTTGAGACATTTCCAACAATGACGTTCAGAGGAGCATCAGGAACATCTGGAGGAGACGAGAAACATCAAAAAAAAGCAACAAACACATCCTGAGCTGCTCAGATCTGAACAGGCACAAACTAAAATCAGGAACATTAAAACAAATGTCTCCTTGATATAAAATTTACAACAGTATTTTGAGATTGTAAATTCATGTCAGAGAAGACTGTTGAAACACGTCATCATTTAGGTCTTACTTTATTACAGAATTTGGCCCATTTCATACATTTTCAGGATCTTTGTGAAACTTGACCATGAGTTTTCCTGTTCAACCTGGATGAACAAACCCCTCTTACCGAACTTGTTCTTGGCTTGAACTGGTTTGTCTGTCTCCACGTTGGGTCCACTGCCAACCCGGTTCCGGGCGCAGACTCTGAACAGGTACATGGCGTCCTTGTGGAGTCCGGTCACCGTGTACTCAGGACTGTCTGCATGGTCGGTTGCCAAAGTCCACGTCTTCCGCTTCACATCGCGTCTCTCCACGACGTAACCGATGACTTTACTTCCTCCATCGTTCTCGGGTTCTTCCCATGCAAGGCTGACCTCGCCATCAGCGGTGTCAATCACCTGCAGGTTCTTCACGGGTCCGGGGACATCTGGCGGTGGACGTAAAGAGGGTATCAGCAAAATGGCAACTTCCATTTTACAAACTAAAGCATAATAGAATTTTTACTGACTCACAAAGTAAGATGATAAATTTCAGCAAGAAACATAAAAACAATAAGCATAAAAACATAATCATACAAAAATAAACATAAATATAAGTTGCTGAACTTTATCATGGATCAAATAATCATTTTATGGCTGATCTGGTTTGATTTGAATGGTTTTGAAGTCTGCTCCCACCGATGACATCGAGGTTGATGAAGGCTTCTCCTTGTCCATGTTTGTTCTTGATGATGATCTTGTAGCGCCCCTCATCAGCCTTCTTGGGGTCCTTCAGGCGGTACTCGGTGCGGTCGGCTGATGTGTAGATGCAGTCTTTGGGCAGACTCAGATTGTTGTAGAGCCAGTCAGCGTCAGCCTTAGGGTAGGCGCTGTAAGGAACTGCCATAACAATCGGCTTCCCTGCGTCGGTCACATAGCTCTGGTCTGTGGTTTTTATCTGAGGCACAGCTGGAAAACACCAACATCAACATATAACCAAACTCAGCTCAGGCAATTAAACTAGACAAAAATGACACAAATAAGATAATTAATCTGTAATAATATCCAGTCACAGTAAACCCACAGATCTTCAAACTGATGCAGCCGGAGCTAAACCTCCATCTGTGTTTGTTTTGTACCTGCAAGCTCCAACTTGGCCTTAGCGTCTTTGTCCTTGGCGATGATTCTGTACTCTCCCTGGTCTCGGGGTCGGATCTCGCAGACCTGCAGTCGGTGGACTTTACCTTCGCTCATCATCTGGTACTTGTCTCCCTGGATGACGGTCATGTTGTTGCGGAGCCACTTCACCTCCACTCTGTCTTTATTCAACTCCACCTCGAACACCACGTCTGAGCCTGGAGGTTCAAACACGTCCTGAGGTGGTCTGATGATCTCCACAGGCGTTTCTGCAGGACAAGAACAGGGACAAAGGGTGGTAAAGGACTAAGACACTTGAACAGGTCCATTAAGGACTGAGACAATCGAAAAGGTCCATGAAGGACTGTGTGAGTGAGTCTCACCTTCAACAAACAGTCTGGCTCTGGACCTCTTCTCGTCCACACCACAGGCGTATTCACACTCATCGTCAGGTCGACACTCTTTGATTCTCAGAGTGCACATCTTTCCGTCTTTCTCAAATGTGTATCTGTCAACATGAACAGATTCATAGAAATGATATTTATACAGAAATAAAACAGTGTCCATTTCTTTTGTCAGAAACATGAGAGTTGTGGTTTTTGTAGCTGCTGCTTCATTCTGTTGGTTTAGTTCTTGAGGGATAGGTTTGTTGTTTCTGTCTACCACCACATAAAAGTCGTTGGTTTGTGTGAAATATCTACGTACATTATAAATCATTTCTAATTACCTTTTTGCTAACTGTTTTTGGTATTTTCCCTAAACTGAACCTTAATTCCACTGTAAAAATCAGTGTATATTGAAATGAGTTTAATGAAAATCAAAATCCTCTTAAGTTTATTGATGAACATTTTACGAAAGTTAACCCTAACATAATGTGGGTGATGTATTTATGCAGTTTAGTTGGATCTGAAGCTAAGCTGGTTGGATCGTGTTTACATCTATTGACACCAGTTAAATAAGTTAAACCACAGAATAACCAGCAGATTTCGACCACACTCCGGTGTTGAATGGTTTTAAGTCATCATGGTTACCTGGGCCCCTCCCTGATCTCACGTCCGTTCCTGTACCACTTAACGTCAGCCTTCTCTTTGGTCAGTTTGCAAGTGAACTCTGCGTCGTCAAACTCGGTAATGGTCTGGTCCTTCAGTTGCATGGCGAAGTCGGTGGGAGCTTCGCTGATGATGAGCTCAGCCGTGGACTTGTCGTCGCCGGCCATGACCGCGTACTCGCCCTCGTCGGCCAGTGTGCAGTCTTTGATGGTCAGGGTGTGTTTTTCTTTGTCCACTCTGTAGACCACGCGTTTGTTGAAGCTGATCTCCTGACCGGCCTTCATCCATTTCACAGTGGCATTGGCTCGGTTGACTTTACAGGAGAAACTGACTGTCTTCTTCTCTTGGGTGTCAATGTCCTCCAGAGGAACCACGATCCGAAGACTCTCCTCTGAACAACAGAAAAAAACACAGCGTTGTTAAGCACATTCTAATATTCTACTGCTGTTTTGTGCCTCTGAAACATCAGACTCCTCTTTGTATCTTTAAGTAAACATCTGTGACACTGGATGTAAAAAATACATATTTCAGACGTGAAAGAGGAAAACTAGGGTGGAAAACCTTAGAGTGGAGGTCATAAGAATCTTAAAAAAAAAAACGCAAATTTTTTTTTAGAAATTCCAGGATATTCTCTGAAACTTATGTGGAAAAACAAACTTATATGAAAAAAAAAATACTAGAAAGAAATAAGACGAAAGAACACTAACGCTAATTTACATGAAAATGTTGGATTAGTTAAATGTATTAGAAAACAATTCTCAAACAGATTAACTCATTTTGATTAACAAAAGTGAAGAAATATAAAAAAGATCTAAAAAACAAAAAAAAAAAAGATTTTTTGAGTCTAAGAGTAAATGTCAGGAAATTCACCAAAAACCCCCCAAAACTAATATGCAAGAAAAATCTTATTTGAGTTAAAGTATAGGAAAGGATAAGGATGAGATAGGTGAAATTTACCCCATGGTGGGATCAATAAAACTCCTATATCCAATCACATATTTTTGCTGCTGTCTTTGTTTTATTCTTGTCTTCCAATTTATTTTCTTGTACTTGATCAGAATATGTTCATTGGTTAAATGTTAAACCACCTCATCGTGTCTTTATCTGGTGGACGTAGTTTCATGTCTGACCTTTGACTGTGAGCTTGCAGGTGCTCTTGGCCTGTTCCCCTCTCTGATTGGTCAGGTTGATGCTGTAGTTGGCGCCATCTCCTTTCTGGGCATCTCGGATCCTCAGGGAGAACACGTTGTCTCTCTGGACCATCACGTATTTCCCGCTTTCAAACAACGTATCGTCGTCCTTCAGCCACTTGGCCTTCGCCCCCTCGGAATTGACCTCACAGTTCAGGACCACCTCCTGGCCCTCCATGGTCTCGGTGTCCTTCAGAGGAGTCACCACCTTCAGTTTCTCTGTGAAAACAGACCCACAGCAGTTAGAACCAGGACAGAACTCTGGACCAGGACCATGATGATAACCAGGATTATGACAAGGATCAGGATCTGGACCAGGACAAGGACCTGAACCAGGACCATGACCAGGACTGGAATCAGGAAAATGACCATGCCTATGACCAGGACCAGGACCAAGATCATCACCATGATTATGACCATGATGATGTCTGGAACCGGGTCCAGGACCATGACCAGGCTCAGGACCGATCCATCCACGATGAGAACATCAATGAGATGTATCTATGCATCTGTTCATATCAAAACTTCCTGTTTATTCAGGAACCAGGATAAAGACACGCAGACACAAAAAGACACAAAACTAAACCAAACCAGTGGTCGGCTGTGGTGCAGTTGGTAGAGAGGGTCGTCCAATGATCAAAGGGTCGGCGGTTTGAATGTCAAAGTGTCCTTGGGCAAGACACTGAACCGTAAATTGCTCCCAGTGGGGTCTGGTAGTGCCTTGCATGGCAGCAACCGCCCACTGGTGTATGAGTGTATGTGTGAATGGCTTGTAATTTGCACTGTAAAGCACTTTGTGCCACCTATCTGTGAAAAGTGCTATATAAATAAAGCTTACTTACTTACTTACAGTGACGATAGGAGTGAAATGCAGGATCCAAAAGGACAAACTGAACTCTACAGATGTAATAATCGGTTTCTAGTCTTTTTCTGGTAACAAAGTGGGTGTGTTGATGAACGGGGCTTACCAAGCACTGTCAGGTTGGCGCTGGCTCTGGTTGCTCCGATCATCACCACGTATCCACCCTCGTCCTTCATCTCACAGCTCTTGATGACCAGCGTCCGTCTCTTCCCGTCGCTGATCAGGTGATACTTGTCTCCTTCCTGCAGCTCCTTGTCGTCCTTCAGCCATTTGACATCGTAGGTTTCCTTGGAGACAGAGCAGGTAAACTCTGCCTTCTGACCCTCCACTGCCTCCTGACTCTGAGGTCTGGAGATGAACTCAGCGGCCAGTTCTGTAAAATATTGACACCCAGGGTCAGAGGTCAAAGTGGATGTTAGGATTTTGGATTTGTGTTTGATTGTGAGTGGTGGTTCCACCTGATCTATGATTCTGAGTCTAATCCCTGACAAACGTACCATTAATCTTCAGGTTTCCGCTGGTCTTGTTGCCAGAACTCAGTCTGCAGTTGTACTCGCCGGCATCGGCCAATTTCAGGTCCTGGATCAGGAGGATCCTCCTCTTCCCGTCCACAATGTGCTCATACCGGCCGCCCTCTGGCAGCTCCTGGTCTCCTTTGAACCAGGACACGTCTGCGTTCGGTTTGGACACTTCACAGATCAGTTTGACACTGTCAGTCTCTGTTCCCTCCACGTTGGACAGGTTCTTGGTGAACCGGGTCTCCTCCTCTGCAGAACCACAGAACCAACACGACTCAGTATCAGAACAAAAGACAGACGACCACACCTGGGATGAGGATGATTCAGAGGACCCACCGTCCACATCCAACTGGACTGGTTTTGTTCTTGAAAACGTGTTATCTCTCATCCAAGGGACAAAAAGTTTTCCAGAACAAAGCAGTCCAGTTGGACTTGGAGACCCGACTGTGGATGTGAGTTTTCTTACCAACAACAGTAAGCATGCCAGAGGACTTGGAGGTCTTGGCGTCACATTCGTACTCGGCCTCATCATCGAACACCGATTTGTGGATGATGAGGATGTGTTGGCGACCTTGTGCAATAATCTCATACTTCTTCCCCTTTCGGATTTCACTTCCATCCTTGAACCATCGGACCTACAGTGACGAGAACAGACGGTCAGAGACCTGGACACTGGACAACAGTGATGGAGTGTGCGAGTGAAGGGACGAGGCCTTACTTTGACGTCTTGTCTGGAGACTTCACATTCGAACCTGGCAGATTCCTTCTCTTTGACCTCGACATCATGGAGCGGCTTCGAGAACTCGACATGTGGAGCTGAGAACACAAACACCACCTTATTTTAATGTCCGTTTGAGTGTTGACCTTTAACCATTGACGTGTCTGTGGTGATCCTTTTGAATGTATGCTTTATTTTACATATGAATAAAAATTCAACCATTTGCTCAATAAGAAAAATTAATACATGCTGGTAGAATAAACCTTGCTCTTTCTAGAGACGTGAGCATGCTCAGTGCACCCCCACCCCCCAACCACCACCACCCACCTGTGGAATGGGGGGGGCGGGTAACACACAGAGCAGTGAGACCTGTTTTTTTTTTTTTTTCCCCCCACCATTTTCCTTGTGGGTTTTTGTTTATACTGTTGTCTCAATAGCTAGTGTGAGGTTTCTTTATGTTTTTATGGCACTTTTTTTCAGAGTTTTGATCATCTAACTGCTTTTTGGAGTTCAATCAGGTGGCAAAAAGCAGCTGGACTGATTTAGAAAAAAGATCCCAAAACAAAAACTACTGTGCCTAAATTCAAATACTTGTTGTTGTTCAGTGTTTTCCAGTTCACAACATATGTACATTCAGAGTGCCTTATTTAGCAAAAACCTGTCAAACTTCAATTCTTCTTATTGTCTTTTTCTATTATTCCACCCTGTTTTGACCCTAAAACCACTGAAGAAAATGAACACAAGCACATATTCACAGCAGCTTTTATCAACCTGAAACATGCTAATTCTCAGCAGAACATTTACCTGGAATTATAGGCACTTTGGGACAGAGAAATTCTAAATTCTAAATAAATTCTAAATAAACCTCAAATTTAGTTCTAGGAACTACTCTCCCCCGGGGAACTTTCTTACGTTACATTCGCACAGGCAGTAAGGAACCAAATAATTCCCAAGATGCTATTAGATCCAAGGTCAGAGGGGCTGTGCCCTCTGAGCTCCGCCAACCAGCGGGGCACACAGCCGAGCCAGGCTGGCTGGTCAGCACAGCGCCTTGGGCTGTGATGGAGCCGGAGGGCTTGGATTGTGGTGGACAGGGCTCCTGGTCCGTCATATTGAGAAATGACAACAGTTTTTGAAAAATTCTAGCAAATATGCGGAAATGGGTGTGGCTCAAGTTCTACCAATCACCAGACACATACATCATATAGCTCCTATGTAACCATGAAAAGGGAGAAGGAGCTAAAATTGTTATAGGAACTATGTCGTGGTTCCTATGCTGTCCGAATTCATGAAAAAGAGCCTAGTTCCTGAAAAGGTTATAAGAACCAGAAAAAGTTTGGACAGTGCGAAAGGGCCTAATGTCTCAGGGGTTAAAGGGCTGTACTCACGCTCTACACTGAGGAAGCAGGATGTCTTGAATTGCTTGGCATCACAGGTATAGGTCCTGGAGTCCTCCAGGGTGCAGTCGTGGATGAGCAGCGTCCTCTTACGTCCGTCAACCAAAATCTCGTACTTCTTGGTTTTGCGGATTTCCTGGTCGTCTCTGAACCACTGAACTTCTGCGTTTTCTCTGGTCACTTCACACTCCAGTGTGGCGGTGGCTTCCTCCTCCACTGTCTGGTCCTCCAGAGGTTTGGAGAACTCCACCGGTGGCTCTGAACATCAAAAACACTGCGTTTACACTGGGAACGTACAGATGTGTTTGGTTTATATGTTTTAGAGTTAATACAAACTCTCATGACTCATTCATCTACGATGCGAATATTCCAGTAAAGCTTCAATATTAAGTTATTTTCTTTCTCAGCCAACCACAAAACAATAAATTTGATCAGGTAAAAAAAAAAAAAACACAGCATCATCAATACATGTATATTTTGAACACAAGGTCGATTTTCCTCTCAGTGGTTTTTCCTTTTAAATTATGTTTGACCCAAAACCAGTCCTATGGATGGAACAATCAATGCACAAAAACACTGTTTGACAAATTAATTACCAGGGATAATAAAATGAGTTAAATGTAAGATTTAAAGGTCAAAACTATCAAATAAAAGGTCACAATGAGAGAGAAAAATCAACAATTGAACTTTAAAAAAATTCAGAGGAGCTTGAAAACACAAAACTAAACGAAACAGTTGATAAATATTAAATAATATTGACACTCTTCTCTGTTTATGTCATTTATTTAAATCTTTAAACAGTTTTTTCCTGTACCTGGAAAACTTCAGAGGGTTTATTGACTGGTTTTATCTGTAATGTATTAGGTTTGCTGAAGCAGTGATGGAAATGGTCTAATCTGTCGCATCACACAAACATATCATTAACAAAAAATTTAAACAAATACAAACTTCATGAAATTAGACTCATTATTTTCTCCTAGAATTTGGAAGGAGGGGGCAAAATCCATCATCTGTGTCCAGTATGACACATTGACTAGCCCACTGGCGTACAGAGGATCCAGTAGATCCAGTGGGCCCAGTATAGTCTTACCTTTGACGGTGAGGTTGGCCTCAGTCTGGAAGTCTTTGGCGACCAGTTTGATTTGTCCGGCTTCATCCATCTGGACGTTACGCAGAGTCAGGCTGTGGACTTTACCCTCCACCTTCAGCACCACCTGTTAGGTAAAGAAACGTCCCTGTCATTTAAAACACAGGACGAGGTGTAATCCGGACTAGATCTCTGGTTTGGTGTTTACCTGCCCTGAACTATGTCTGTCAGGTGTGAAACACAGACGGAGATTTATGAAAACAAAAAAAAAAGTCTTGATATTTTGGCCTCAATCGTGTCTGCAAGGTTAAATAATTGTGAATGAACACTGAGCTTTGTCTGTCAGGTGTAAAACATCATGAATATAGAGTGTACACTCCCCTGAATAATGTCTGTTAGGTTCATCTGTGTCTTAAGGCTGGTTTCTGTCAGAAAAAAACTTTGATTTAAAGGGTTTTCTCTGCCTTCAGTGCCACTGTCAGGTTTAACAGTCAGTATGAGTATTTAGGTTAATGTACGTGAAGGTAGGTATTCTGCGTTGACCTTTGCCTTAAGGCTCAGGTATTAGAGATGTATCTGCCTGAAATACCTGTAAATTAAGCTTTTATCTGCCCTGAGTTCAGACTTTCAGGTTCAACAGTTCATTGCATGTGACAAATCCTGAACTGTCAGTGGTCTCTACTGTCCCTAAAAACTGTCTGACAGGTTTAATTTTATTACACATTCACTAGTCAGCTGTAGGTGGGTTTTACATCCCTAAGCTTTGTCTGTGAGATTTAAAGCCTGCAGAGTTGAACAGAGAGTGAATTTTTGGGTTGTGGCGTGCAGTAAATTCAGTGCAGGTCAGCTAATGTGACAGCGCAAACGGACGCCGGCAGCTGCTTTCCTTCTTCCCCCAATTTAAACCAGCTGACCTTTGACACCTGATGGCTTCTTTTACAACACATTCACCAACTGTACATGATTCAAACCACGCCTTCTTATCACCTCCTTCACACTGGATTCACTCCAAAAAGCAAAGCTCTATTTTCATGTTTCTACAGAAGAATCAGAGGAAACGTGATGGTTTCAGACGATCAGCTGACTCTGAATGTGTGAAAGACATCTACACATCTGATAAAGATTTCGGATTAAACCCGGATTAACATGAGGTACTTGAAACATTTGATTCATTACAGATTCATTTCAATTGTTTTCTATTTATTAATATCAATAATCTTTAATATTTAAAGCTTTTATTTTATAAGCTGCATTGAAAAACAGATAAACCTTTATTTTATAACCTGAACTGAACCTGCTTTTGTTTAAACGGATTAACTAATTTAACTCATGAAACACAGAATATTTAATCAATATTAAAATTAAAATTCTAGCATGTCATAATTAAATGGTATTTTTTTTTTTAGTATCTACATTTCACTTTTCACTTTTCACAAGTCAAATGTTTAGGAGTAAAACATATTTTACTCCTAAACATTTTAATTTAAGGATTAAACTCAGATTAACTAAAACCTGAATAATTACTTTTAAATGGTGTTTTTAACACAGAAAGCTGAAAAATAGGCCTCTTTCTGAAGTTTTTCCAATGTTTGTAACGTGATACACTTTGTATTAGTAACAAGGATTAAACCTGGATTAAACTAAAATTAAAACCTCTCTTAACTGGACTTTTAAACTCTAGTTCAGCCTGATGTTTCCTGGTCTGTGCGGTAGTATTTTAGTCCAATTAATCTGTTTTAATAGTGATTATTTTTAATATCTGTCTTTGCATAAACAGTTGTAAACACTTAATAAAATAACTGATGAACCCATTAAATGAATCCATGTGTTTATTTGTGTGAATCTCAAGTTTTTACTGGTTTATTCTTGATTTTTGATTGTGTAACCTGAAGGGAAATGATTTACACAACAACCAGCAGCAGCTCATGTTTCTGTTGGACGTCGTCTGATTTCATTCTGTAACGAATCCAGTCCCATAGAGTTCAGAGTGGACTGGATTTAGGGACCAGAACAAGAAACAGAACCAGAGCCTTCTTTTGTCTCAGTTTGTGGTTAAAGCTGTTGAAGCTGATAAACAGAGGAGGTTTATCCGGATCTACATGTGGAAAAAGGACAAACCTTTATTTTATAACCTGAACTGAACTGTTATAACTGATGTCCTATAGTAATATTTGGTTCTAAATTTGATCTAAATGTAAGAATTCATCCAGGATTAAACTTGAAATGCTTGTGTTTTTTGTCCTTTCCATGAACTTACCCATCATGTATAATTGTTTTTGTTGTGATCATTTCTTAGTTTTAATATTTGCATCTGAAATAACCTCAGATCTAACCACTGTCAGACCAGTTCCACCTGGTTCTACTGCAGAACCACTCAGACCCAGTAAACCACCTCTGACACGTTTTCATCAGGTTATTTTGCTGTTTTGTGTCTTCATGTGGTTTGTGTAACATGCAGTAAAAATGAGCTGTAAAACCAAACATGTGGCTCATGTTTTGTTGTGAGCTGCTCCAGTTTCAGCCAATAATCAAACTAATCCTGCCTGATGACTGGACCGGTTCCAGACCTGACTCCGACCTGGTTCCCAGACTCTTTCCTTCACTTTAGCTGTGATTTTAAAGCCAAGCTGTCAAATAGCTCTTGTTGCCACCTGCCTCCTGCAGCTGTTAAAAATAACCCAGAGAAAACGCTTGCAGGGCAGAAAAGTCTCCCCTCCAGCGTTATCTCAAAACCAGGATCGAATGCTCAGCTGGATTCCTACCGGGCTCAGGCAGTACCAAGGCCTTATATGAAGACTGAGTCGTGTGTTGAGGTGCAGTGAACTTACTCTGTCGCTTGGTTCCAGCTTTTTACCCCCCAGGAACCACTCGACAGCGATGCCTTCGAAAGACAGCTCACACTCAAAAGTGGCGGTCTCCCCGGCGGTCACGGTTACATCCTTCAGGGGACGCTTCAGGCCGATCACCCGGGCTTTGGATTGGGGAGAAGACATGGTTAGTCCCCTTCCCTGAAATGTTCACAATCCAAAAGAAATCCCAGAGAAAGCGGCTAATCCTCAGAAGTTAGTCCGCATGGTGTGGTTGACTGAAGGCAGGCCGCTGAAGCCCCCAGGACAACTGAACACAGCCCGGTGGGACTTGGCATTGGGGGGTTTTGCTCATTAGCATACGACCTGCTGTCAGATGTATAAGGCCAGAAGGAACCAGTGAGGGCCGGGGTCGCGTCCTCCCCCTGCCAATCACCCCCGCTGCCTCTACATAAGGCATGTGGCTTCTAAAATAACCAACGGGCCTGATTGGCTGCCGGCCCACCTCAGGGGTCCCAATCTGCTCCTGTCAATCAAAAAGTGCCTGCATATTTTCCTGGAAAAGCTGAATGTGAAGTGGAGTTACCCAACGTTGCCCAGCGGCACCGGGGGCTGGCATCACACCGGACCGGCCTCGCCATGACGCAACAGCGGCGTGGAAGTTTTGGTGTCAGTTTGGATTAAGAAGTATTTACAGCGACCTGCCTCACATGCCTGAATTAACGTCCTTTTAACTGCCCGTTGAAGGAGGCCTGGCAGTGCTGACAGCAGATCAGCTCACATGGATGGTCATTTAATCAGCTGTTTATCTGTGACACATCGTGGGCATCAACACAACAGCACCACAAAACCTCCATCGGAAAAGGACGCCAGCAGTCTGAAGAACCCAGAGCTTCAGTTTGTTTTGGTTTCATGAGTTAACTGGTTTAGTTTTAATTCTACTTCTAGTTTGGATCTAATGAAACCTTTTCAGTTCATTATTATGTTTTTTACTGAATGAGTCAGAGTCGTAAAGTTGAAGCTGCCTCCATTTGGCTTAACATCACATTTCACAGTTTTGAAACTGTTGGATGATTCTTTTTCTAAAACTTTTCAAACAAATTTTCATTTTTAGCTGCTGAACAAACTTTCTGGAAATGTGTCTGTATCTATATGTTTTATACATTTATATAACATTAAATGTGTTGTATCTACAAATTTTACACATTTATAGAACATTAAATGTCTGTATCTATACATTTGAAAGATTTATATTACATTAAATGTGTCTATACGTTTTAAACATTTATATAGCATTAAACATCTGGTTCTGATGGAGGTAAATCTTTGACATATACATATCCTTCCTGCTGACGTTGGGTAAAACTCTTCACATCCATGAATTTGTTTCTATTATATGTAATATTTTCTGAAGCTCAGATATTTATTATATCTGTATAAAAAACTGATTCAAGTTTTCCTTCTAAGAATTTAGAAACACAAATAAATTCCGAAGCTAAAACTTTAGAAAGTCTCTGAAACGACTTGAACTGATGTTATGTTTTCACAGATAAAATAATTAGTTTAATAAATGTGAAGGCTCGAGTTGAATCACAATTGAATTCATGTCATTGACCTCAGCTGTGACTTATTTGTAAAAGAAAAATAATAAAGACTCCCGTGAACTAACGTCAAAGCCGTTTTCTAAAATGACATAATACTTACCACTTTCCCCAAATTAAATGCACATCGTTTTTTAGTTAAATGAGGATTGACCGTTTTTCCTGGAAATTAAAACAAAACAAATAAAACAACAAAGCCACGGAAATAAACGAAAACATAAAGATTCAGAAGCGCATCAGTCGACTGACCGCGAAGAGGAGAAAATGTTAAACAGATCAGGTTGGATTTGATATATAAATTAACGCATCATCGGCAAAACATGATATTTTCATGTGAGACCTGTGGAATAAATCCGCCCACCAAGTGTGATTTGAGTCACCTTTGACCCTGAGCTGAGCTGATGACTTGGCGTTGGCTGCAGAGAAGTCGACGGTTCCTGCCATGTCTTTACGACAGTTAAAAAGGATCAATGTGTGTCGAATTCCTTCCTGTTTGATCTCCATGTCCTGGAACAAACACACACCTTTTAACCGGAACTGACCCATCATCTTCACCTGGTTTTTATGTTTGCTCATTCGATCTTCTAAATATTCTGATTGTTGATTCTAACAGCTCTGATTCTTCTGAGATCAGATCAGTGGAGGATTCTGGTCTTGTTCTTACAGCAGATGGATGCAGAGTTTCTCCCTTCAATTTCCAGGTGGCATGAAGATCCTCCTCTGAAATATCTGTCTCAAACTTGGCCGTCTCGGTCTCTGTGACCTCCACGCTGTACAGTGGACGCACCACCTTAATGTCACGGTCTGCAGACGCAACACAGGTTACTCAGACAGACACAGACAACCACCACCAGACTGACACAGACAAACAGATCAAGAGAATCTGGAGCTGACATCTAAGACAAACAACAAACAGCTGAGATTCTCTAATGAAAAACCAACAGTTAAACAGGACGTGCAGACGACAGATGAGCTGTCACCCATTTAGAGTGACTTACAATTTACGCAAAAGCAGAAAAAACAACTGTCAAGACAAAATCCGACTCTGTTTAGTCCTGACAAGACCATCATGAAACTGAAACTAGATCCAGAACCACACTGGTTACCTGCATTCAGGTTTAGCCATCACAGATTAAACTCTGAATTTCCTCATGTATGATTTAAGTCTAACTTTCTTCACATATGATGTAAGTCTGACTTTCTTCATGTATAATTTAAAGCTGACTTTCTTTACATATGCTTTAAGTCTGACTTTTCTCAAGTATGATTTAAGTCTGACTTTCCTCATGTATAATTTAAAGCTGACTTTCTTTACATATGCTTTAAGTCTGACTTTCCTCATGTATAATTCAAAGCTGACTTTCTTTACATATGCTTTAAGTCTGACTTTTCTCAAGTATGATTTAAGTCTGACTTTCTTCATGTATGACTGAAGTCTGACTTTCTTTACGTATGATTTAAATCTTACTTTCATGTATGATTTAACTGTCTTCCCTCATGTGTGATTTAACTCTGTCTTTCTTCATGTATGCTGATAAGTCTGACTTTCTTCATGTATGATTTTATATGTTCATCATCCTCCAGTTTCATCTACAGAGTCGGATCCTCGTCATGAACAGCACATCACAACAGAAAACACTCAAATTCAGGTGGGCGGGGCTTCTGTTTTCATGGTGGGTGGGGCCTGATCTGCAGTCCTGATCAAGGTGTGGAAGGGGAGGAGCCTGGTCATGGATCGAGGTATGTTTACCTTCGATGTTCAGGTCAGCTGTGGTTTTGTCGGTGCCACAGTCGCAGGTATATGATCCCATGTCACCCTTCGTCGTCCTCTTGATGACCAGTGTGCGCTTCCTGCCGTCTGACTGGACAAGAATATTCTTGGACGGATAAATTTCGTTACCGTCTTTGAACCAGCGAACTTCGCCGGAGGCTTTGCTCAGTTCACAGGACAGAACCACCTCATCTTTTTCCACAGCGGTGTAGTTCTGAAGCTTAGCCGTGAAGTACAGGTCACCCTCTGCAGGAAGACACAGGAAGAGCATGGTCAACAGCCTGGACGACCACACAACATGATCTAATACTATGATCAAAATGTGTAATTTCAGATGTGGAATGAGATGTGACTGGTTTTACTGTAGATGTGAAATTCATGTGCCAAGTGAAAACTAATAGATGATTGGTTACATGAAGCAAAAAGTGAAAACCTGAATTTTAAAAAAAAAATTCACTTTTCTTGCTTATTTCTTGCTTATATGGACTGATGGACTGTTGGATGAATGGACTGATGGAATGTTGGTCAGGTGGACTAATGAACTGTTGGACTAATGGACTGATGGACTGTTGGACCAATGGACTGTCAGACAGGTGGACTTATGGACTAATGGACTGATGGACTAATGGACTGTTGGATTAAAAGACTGCTGGACTTATGGACTGTTGGACCAATGGACTGTCAAACAGGCGGACTAATGGACTGTTGGACTAATGGAGTGTTTGACTGTGGGGTTAATGGACTCTTGGACTAATGGACTGTCAAACAGGCGGACTAATGGACTCTTGGACTAATGGACTGTCAAACAGGTGGACTAATGGACT
>JAPTGZ010000015.1:38050742-38067897 GCA_029814645.1 Fowleria isostigma | reverse complement strand
TTTACTTTATACATTTTATCTTCAACTTTCCTGACCTTTAACTGCTTTTGCTCAACTATAATCTGTTCAGGTTTGGTCATTTTCTTTTGTCTTACATCTTCTAATGAACCTGTTTTATTAATGTCTTCATTAACCTCTTCAGACTCTGTTATCGAGTCTTGAACTTTATGCGTTTCAGGATTTTCATCTCCAACAGCAGCTTCACCTTTGTCTCTCTTGGACAGAGTTTGTTTGTCTTTAACCCTTTTAGTTTGTACTAACTTCTGTGTTTTGTCAGTTCTCTGCTGAGGTTTGGACATTTTCTGTCCTGTTTTATCATCTGCACCTTTTTTATCATCTTTGGTTTCAATGTCATCGTCAAATTCTTCATGTTCTGTCACAGAGTCTGAAACTTTACGTGGTTTTTCAGGTGTTTCATCTTCAATATGAGTAATTTTTTCATCTTTCACTTCAACTTTAACTACCTCTGATGGCGTTTGTTCTTGTTTATCCTTTTTAGCTTTCAATATATTCTGTTTCATTAATATTATTTCTTTCTCTGACTCATCAGTTGGTTTAATTTCAGTTTCTACATCCAATTCCTTACATGGCTCCTCAATCATTGGTTTAACTGACACTATTCTTTCTTTTTCTTGTGTTTCAGTTTCTTTAAGAAGTTTTACTTTCACAGTTTTATCTTTGACTTTTCTGACCTTTAACTGCTTTTGTTCAAGTATCTCTGGAGGTTTGACTAGTCTTCGTTCTGTTCTTTGTTTTGGTGATACAGATTCACCCTGTGTTTTATCAATTTCTTTATCAATCTCATGAGGTTTTGACACTAATTCTACATTTTCAGTTCTAATTGCAGGCATTTCATCTTCAATTTGAGTAATTTTTCCATCTTTTTCTTCAACTTTAACTACCTCTGATGCTGGTTGTTCATGTTTATCCTTTTTAGTTTTTAGTATCTTATGTTTGGTTGATAATATTTCTTTTGCTGACTCATCATTTGGTTTAATTTCAGTTTCTACGTCCTGTTCTTCACATGTTTCTTCCATCATTGGTTTAACTGACACTTCTCTTTCTTTTTGTGTTTCAGTTTCTTTAAGAGGTTTTACTTTATATATTTTATCTTCAACTTTTCTGACCTTCAACTGCTTTTGTTCAACTACAATCTGTTCAGGTTTGGTCATTTTCTGCCGTCTTACATCTTCTGTTAAACCTGTTTTTTCAATTTTTTCATCAAACTCTTCAAGTTTTGACACAAATTCTACAGTTTCAGTTTCAGGTGTTTCATCTTCAATATGCGGTTTAATCCCAGTTTCTACCTCTTGTTCTTCACATGTTTCTTCTTTCATCAGTTTAACTGACACTTTTCTTTCTTTTTCATCTTGTGTTTCAGTTTCTTTAAGAGGTTTTACTTTAGATGTTTTCTCTTTGACTTTTCTGACCTTTAACTGCTTTTCTTCAAGTATCTCTGGAGGTTGGACCAGTTTTCGTTCTGTCTTTTGTTTTGGAGATACAGATTCACCCTTTGTTTTATCAATTTCTTCATCAAACTCTTTAGGTTCTGACACTAATTCTGTAGTTTCAGTTCTAGTTTCAGGTGTTTTATCTTCAATTTGAAGTTTGATCTCAGGTTCTCCATATGTTTCCTCCATCATTGGTTTAACTGACACTTTTCTTTCTGTTTCTTCGTGTGTTTCAGTTTCTTTAAGAGGTTTAACTTTATACATTTTATCTTCAACTTTTCTGACCTTTAACTGCTTTTGTTCAACTATAATCTGTTCAGGTTTGGTCATTTTCTGTTGCCTTACGTCTTCTAATGAACCTGTTTTATTAATGTTTTCATTAACCTCTTCAGACTTTGTTATCGAGTCTTGAACTTTATGCGTTTCAGGATTTTCATCTCCAACAGCAGCTTCACCTTTGTCTCTCTTGGACAGAGTTTGTTTGTCTTTAACCCTTTTAGTTTGTACTAACTTCTGTGTTTTGTCAGTTCTCTGCTGAGGTTTGGACATTTTCTGTCCTGTTTTATCATCTGCACATACTTTGGTTTCAATATCATCGTCAAATTCTTCATGTTCTGTCACAGAGTCTGAAACTTTACATGGTTTTTCAGGTGTTTCATCTTCAATATGAGTAATTTTTCCATCTTTCACTTCAACTTTAACTACCTCTGATGGTTTCGGTTCATGTTTATCCTTTTTAATTTTCAGTATCTTCTGTTTCATTGATATAATTTCTTTCTCTGACTCATCGGTTGGTTTAATTTTAGTTTCTCTGTCCAGTTCTTCACATGTTTCCTCCATCATCAATTTAACTGACACTATTCTTTCTGTTTCCTCGAGTGTTTCAGTTTCTTTAAGAGGTTTTACTTTATACATTTTATCTTCAACTTTCCTGACCTTTAACTGCTTTTGTTCAAGTATCTCTAGAGGTTTGACCAGTTTCTGTTCTGTTTTTTGTTTTGGAGATACAGATTCACCCTTTGTTTTATCATCAAATTCTTCATGTTTTGACACTAATTCTACAGTTTCAGTTCTAGTTTCAGGTTTTTCATCTTCAATATGAGGTTTAATTTCTTTTTCTATGTCCACTTCTTTACATGTTTCCACCATCATTGGTTTAACTGACACTATTCTTTCTGTTTCCTCGTGTGTTTCAGTTTCTTTAAGAGGTTTTACTTTATACATTTTATCTTCAACTTTTCTGATCTTTAACTGCTTTGGTTCAATTACAAACTGTTCAGATTTGGTCATTTTCTGCCATCTTACATCTTCTGTTGGAGATACAGATTCACCCTTTGTCTTATCAATTTCTTCATCAAACTCTTTAGGTTTTGACACAAATTCTACTGTTTCAGTTCTAGTTTCAGGTTTTTCATCTTCAATATGAATATTAATCTCACTTTCTATGTCCACTTCATCAGTTGGTTTGATCTCAGTTTCTACATCCAGTTCTTCACATGTTTCCGCCACCATTGATTTAACTGAAACTTTTCTTTCTGTTTCTTCATGTGTTTCAGTTTCTTTAAGAGGTTTTACTTTACACATTTTATCTTCAACTTTCCTGTCCTTTAACGGCTTTTGTTCAACTACAATCTGTTCAGTTTGGTTGTTAGGAAAACCTAATCCTGACTGAACCTGTTTATCTTTCATTGGTATTTCACTGATTTGTGATTTTTCTTGTGAAACGGGTTCAGTTTCAGGTGTTTGACTTTTGCTTGTCACCTGTTTGGACTGAATTTCTTTCTTTAATCTTTTTTCCTTTCTTTCAGTTTGATCCTGACTTGACTTCTGCTCAGTTTCAATCCAAACTTTAAACTCTCGATCTTTCCTTTCTTCCGTTTTAACATGTTTAGAACCTTCGTCTTTTTCTGGCTTCATGGACTGGCTCTCTAATGGTTCTAATTCAGTTTTTTCTGATGGACTAATGTAGACATGTTTGTCTTCGTCTTCGACTGCTGTCTGTCGTCTTACGGTCCTGTTCTGATGTGATGTGATTTTCGGTTTTCTGGTCATGTTGTCAGTTACTTCTTGTTTCATTAACTCTGAAGGTTTTGCCTCAGATGATTCTGGTTTCATCTCCACCATTTCTTCCAACGAACCAACTTTGACTGGTTTGTCTCTACGTTTGATGACGGTGGCTTTAAGATGGAGGTTTTCTGATGCTTCTTCTTTTGTTTGTTTCAATGCACCACATTCGTTCTGCTCCATTTTAAATTCTGCAATTTTTGGTTCTTCTTGCTTTGTTGGTTTTACATTCTTTGCTGCTGGTGATTGATCTTCTCCTTCTACATGTTCTGGTTTCTCAGTTCTATATTCCTCTAACTCATCTTCACTTCTTTCTGGTCTGATTTGATCTAGCATTTTCTTTTCTAACACATGAACTTCAGGTGGTTTTCCAGCTTTTGTTTTCTTGGGTTTGATTTTAACGTCTGTCTCACCGTGCCTTTCAGTTCCTTCAGCCTCTGTTGGTTTTTCTTTCCTGTCTACATCGGTGGATTTAGGTTTTCCAACTGATCCCTTATGTTTATCTTTTATTGGTTTTTGTTCATAAACTAAATCCTCTGGACTCTCAGCTTCTGTTTCATGGATTACTGAAGCGTCTTTCTTCTCTTTAATCGCCTTTATTTCTACTTTTTCTGTATTTTGGATTGAACGTTGCATTTGTTTTTGTTTTTCACCCTGAACTGCATCAGTGACTGAACTTTCAATCGCAGTTGTCAGTTCTACAGTTTTTGGGATGACTTGTTTCTCGAGACCCTGCACAATCAAACCATCAGTAACAGATTTCTTACCACTTTCAGACATTTCCTCAGATTCTTCTAACATACTTAAAATCTCTTCTTGTAGCTGAGGTTTCATATTTTCTGCAATGAAGATGTCTTCTTCGTCCTTCTCTTCAGTTTTCTCGGTTTGATTCTGAGGTCTTGTCTCAGTCTTTAACTGACTTGTCACTTCATGATTTTAAGATGCAAGAAAGGGGAAGCACCATGATTCGGTGCCAAGAGATTAGAAAAACAACAACAGACAAACATGGATTAAACCAGACAAACAGAGATAAGATAAGAAGAAGATGCAGAAGAATGTGGTGCATTTGTCATGTTGTACCTCTGTCTGGTGTTTGTCTTTTTGTTTCAACCTCAGAAGATGGAGACGGAGTCACCTCAGCCCTGGGTTCTGTTTCTTTAAAGAATAATCAGGTTTGTCTTAGTGGAAAATATTTAAAAGAAGAAATACTTAAACGCACAAAAAAGAGGCAAAAAAGAAACAAAGGTATAAGAAGTTAATGAAAATGATATGAAATGTTAACAAGACAGACGCTGATGAAATGATGTTTTGGTTAGAAAAAAGAATAAATGACATGATACATGTTTTCTCTTTGTACCTCTAGATGGTTTTTGTGAAGAAATCCTTTTCTTTTCTTCTGGTTTTGTCTGAACTTTTTGTTCAATTAAAAGACTTGTTTCTTCTTTTTTCTTCTTAGGAACTTCTTTAGGTTCTTCTTTCTTTTCCGGTTGGGTTCTTACAGGTTTCATTTCAACTTCCTGTTCAGTTACTCTTAATGGAGACTCAACATCCGTTACTGACTCTTCCGCTTTTACTTCTACTTTTGTTTTTTCTGAAACTGGTTTGTGTTTCTTTATGATTAATTTTTCTTTACTTTCATCCTCAGAAACTTGAGGTTCATCTGTCTTTTTTGTAACTTTGTCTTTGATTAGAGAACTTATTTCTTCTTTTTTTGGTTCTACTTTCTGTTCTGTGATGGTTTTTGATTTAAGTTCAGTGTCTGTTTTCAATTCTTTAGGTTTAACTTCTACTCTTGTTTTTTCTGAAACCTTCTCCGGTTCATGTTTCTTTCCTCTTAATAGTTCTTTATTTTCTTCCTCAGAGACTCTAGTTTTGTCTTTCTTTACTTGCTCTGGTTCTGTTATTGATTCTTTTACTTTGACTTCCTGTTTCTTTGCTGATAGTTTTTGTGGTTCTGGACTTTGTTCTTCATGAACCTGAGTTTCCTTTTTCATTATTTCCTTGTCTACTGTTTTTATCTGAATATGTTTTCTTGCTTCTCTTGACTCTACTGTAATCTCTGAGATTTCCTGGGTTTCAGTGTATTTATGGTCCGGACTAGTTTCTACTTCCCGACTGTATGGTTCTTCGTACCTCTCCTTTTCTTCTGATTCGGTTCTGACTTGGATAGGAGTAGATTTAGTTCTGATTTCTTGAACTAACTCCATTTCTTTGACTGGTGCTTTTTGCTCGGTTTTCTTTACCTCCTGTTCTTTCTCTGGTCTCTTTTTAGTTTCTGTTTTGATGCTTATTTCTTGACTCTTTTTGACAGTTACGGCAGTCTCTGTTTTGTCAGATGTTCCATCTTTTCTCTCATCCATTATCTCTTCTGTTGGTGACTCGATCGTTCTGACAAAGAACTCCTCCTCAGGTTTATCTTTGGTTGTACTAATACTTTTCTCAACTACAATAAAGGTTTCTTGTGTTTTTGGCTCCATCCTCTGTTTGGTGGCCCTGATTTCTCTCCTTTTGGAAGAGTCAGTAACAGATATGTCACCTCTCAGTTCAGACTTTTTGTCCCCTTCTGATAAAATGTCGACTTCTGACAGTAACACCATGGTCTTGGCCAGAGCTGACACTTCATCCTCGTACAACATTTTGGCCTTTTCTTCCACCACGTCTTCATGTTCCCAAACTTCCTCCGTGGGCGACACTTTTTCCGTCACATAATAAACCTCTTGAATCTTCTGAGCTCCTTTTCTCCGCTCAATCTTCACGAGACTCGTCGCTACTGAAGTTTTAAGAAGAGGCGTCATGTGGCGGCGCCAAGAGGTGACAACAAAACACAAAGACAAACAGTGTTAGAAGAGACACAACACACCGAGGCTGAGGCGATAATGCACCTGCTGTGAATTATCACCAAGAGGCAAAGAGTGTGATGTGGTTAAAGATCCTCATGGTTTCAGATGGTCAGTACCTTTTTCAGGAGGTGAGACTTCAACCTCTGCAGGAACAGTCTTCTCAATCTTCTTAGTCTCCATTTCTTTTGAAGAATTAATGGGTTTTGAAACCAAGACAGTGTGTTCATCATTTCAGAAAGAGAGTTTAGACAGTTAACAGTTAAACAAACACGGAAAACACACATTAAGATTCACAGAGAGTAAGATGTTATGAAACCTTTAGAGAGAAGGCAACAGTCCAGTTGGTGGTTTTACTGTCAGATATAAGTACAGTCGAACAAATGAACATGAAGCTTTTAGCAGCTGGAAACCTGGGTTTATTTCCACTTTTTATTCTCTTCTTTTACTTCTATCTTTATTAAAACCATAAGTAATGTCAACCTCTGATAACAGTATGCATATGAATATTAATTTATTCACAATGGCACAATTAACTCACAATCTCCACCCAAATGAATCGAAAAATTTTAACGGAATTTTCACCAAATCAAAATGCACATTTTTGATACTAATTTGAGCAAATTAGTCCTTCAGTTACCAGATCAGCCAATAGAAAATAAATCAACTGCAGAAGGAGGGTTTCAGCCAGTAGGGGGCAGTCACTATATTTACATTTAAGATATCAGGATGTGGATTGAATGAGCAACACTATTAAATGCATACACCTCAGTTAAAGTGATGTAGCCTCTGACTAAATGTACTTCCATTGTGTTGATTCAACATGTTTATGATTTATTTCAATCAGTAATTGATAGTAACTAATTTGATTAATTTGCCAAATCAACAGCCATGAAACCTGTTGCTTTCACCGTTTCTTCTAAAAACAAAACAAATTCATGTGAGGGCATGACTTCCCCTAGATCTGACGGTTGCAGTTTCTGGATGTTTATTATCTACAGAATTGTGCATATGTACAGTAATAATTGATAGTAATAATTTTTTATTCTAAAATGTGGACGAGCCTAAACTTCAAAACAGAGTCTTCTAAAACCCAACAGAAAAGGCTGAAATCTCTGGAAACCAAAGGAATCCCATGCCCTGAAGCCAAAATATGTTGAATGTAAAATGACTATACGTGGATTTAATAATAAAGACATTTAATATTAGGATAAAACCAGTTTCTTTTCTTTGAATATACAAAAAACTGCAGCAGATGTTCACCATCTGACTGTTGCCAAGGATTTACATGCAAAGAAAGACAGAGGAAAGAGATAAGTCGGGCTTCAGTGGTACCTTTTTGAAGAGTTTTTTCGACTTCTCGTTTGGGTTTAGCTTCTGGCACCTTCTCAGGTGTTTTATCAGGTAAGATCCTTTCAGTTTGTTTCAGTTTCACTTCCTTCTTCTCAGGTATCATCTCCTCCTCAGCCACTTTCAAAGAAACATGAACCGGTTTCTTCTCAGGAAGCCCTTTTTCTTCTGGAAGTTTAACAGGTACCTTCTCAGGTACTTTATCGGGTAGTTTCTCAGGTTCTTTAAGTGGTACTCTTACAGGTTTCTCTGGTACTTTTTCTGGTACTTTTTCAGGTACCTTTTCGGGTACTTTCTCTGGTACTTTTTCTAGTACTCTCCTTGGTTTTTCCTCCTCTATCTTCTCAGGGACTTGTTCTTTCATCTCAGGTTTCCTCCTCTCAGGTACAGTTTCAGGTATTTTTTCAGGTATTTTTTTCGGTAGTCTCTCAGGTTCAGGTTTCACTACCTCCTCAAATACCTTCTGTGAAACTTTTTCAGGCTCTTGCACCTCTTCAGGTACAAGTTTAGGTTTGGGCATCACAGCTTTAAGAGGGTTTGACACAAAAACATGCACAAGACATGACTTTCAAGAACAGAAACATGTGCTGACGCACTAGTAAAGGTGTTAAACACAGATATTTACTCAAATCAACCTCTTTTAATCAACAAGTAGAGACTTTAACGCCCCAAAAACACTTAAAAAAGGTGATTTGAGAAACAACCCTTTATTTAAAGGTTCAACAGACAACAACCAAACAGAAGAACAAAAACTGGTTTTGAGTAAACACCTATCAATACCTTTCTCTTTCTTTGGTGGTTCTTCTTTTGGAGGAGCAATGGCAGGTTCCGGTAACTTGGCTTTTGGAGCTTCTGGAATTTTTTCTTCCACAGGAACTTTAAAGAGGACGGTTGACAATAACATAGATTAGATGAACTGAACATTTTTATTAGACATGAACACATCAAGCACTCTATCGAGTGCAAACATTAAGAGTTCCATCGTGCAGCCCCATCGCTCCAACACAGTGAACCAGACATTAGAGGTTAGAAACAAACTGAAACCCAAGAGTTTAAGATGAGTTTAAGAGTTTAGGTCAAAGTGTGATGACAGCGGACCAAGCTCTAGCTACCTTTGGCTGCCACCAGCTTCTTCTGTGGTGGTTCCACATCTTTCTCCACCTTTTGTGGGACTGGAGGAGGTGGTGGAGGAGGAACCACCTCTTTCTTTGTTGGTGCTTCTGGCACTTTAAAAGAACAGGCCTTTGTCAGATGCTAAAACTAAATACTTTGAAAACAGAATGTCTAATTGAAATAAGCCTTGTTTTAATATCAGATGTCAAACAATGAGACACGAATAGGGAAAAAAAAACAGACATTAGAGACAGAAAGAGTTAAAAAAGTTAAAGTTTTTTTTGTTGCACAAACGATCTAAGATCAATAACTTAGTGATGAACACTCCAGCTGAGTTAAAGATGGAATGCGGAGTTAAGAAGATTAAGAAAAACTCCAGAGCTACACCTCATCCAGAAACACCTGGATTTATACCTTTCTTTGGCGGTTCCTTTGGTGCAGGAGTTGGTTCTGGTTTCGTCTTCTTTGGCTCTGGCTTTGGCAACTCAGGTTCTGGAACCCTCACTTCAGGTTCAGGCTTCTTCACCACCTGTTCAGGTTTGGGAACTGGAACCTTTGGTTTGGCAGCTGGTTCTGGTTCTGGCTTCAGTGCTGGAGGCTCAGGTTTACGGACTTCTGGTTTGAGTTTTTCCGGTTCTGGTTTGAGTTTTACTGGTTCTGGCTTGAGTTTTTCTGGTTCTGGTTTGAGTTTTACTGCTTCTGGCTTGGGTTTTTCTGGCTCTGGCTTGAGTTTTACTGCTTCTGGCTTGGGTTTTTCTGGTTCTGGTTTGAGTATTTCTGGTTCTGGTTTAGGTTTTCTGGCTTCTGGTTCTGGTTTCTTCATGGCAGGCTCAGGCTTGACCTTTGCACCCTCTTCGAGAACTTAAAACAACATTTACATGATTTAGACATGAGCAGAACTCGGGACAAACAGAAAGTCAAAGATTCGCTTCTAGATATGAAGCTGAGCAACAACACTGATACAGATTAAGAATCAGACAGAAACATTCAGTCTCAGTTAGAATCAGAACAGTCCAGAATGTCTGTAAACAGTAACACAACAACAAAACAGGAAATGAAATACCTTTGGATGGTGGTGTCACCGGCTTTGTCATCGGCACCGGCTTGACCTCAGGCTCAGGCTCCACCTTTGCCGCTGGTCTGGGCTCTGGTTCTGGTTTGGGAGCTGGTGTAGCTTTAGGCTTGGGCTCTGGTTCTGCTTTGGGTGTGGGTTTAAGCTTTGGCTCTGGTTCTTCTTTCGGAGCCATGGCAGGTTTCAGCTTAGGCTCGGGTTCTGCCTTTGTAGGTGGTCCAGGTTTAGGCTTCGTCTCCGGTTCTGCTTTCATTTTGGGCTTAGGTTCAGGTTCAGGTTTAGCTGCAGGTGCCACTTTTTTGGGCTCTGCTGGAACCTGAGGCTTGGGTTCATCTTCAGGTAAGTAAGACAAACATCAGCTAACATTAGCATTAAGTCATTTAAGAGTCACTAAGAGGTGTTTATAAGAACATGAAGACAAACTGATGAAGAGTGACATTAGCAACATTTTACATGAAGAATAGACAAACATAAAAATTAAAGACGAACGTCAAGAGGTGAAAAGCTATGAAGCGTTGATGACAAAAACACTGCGACTAAGAAATGCAGTTTAACAATCAACATGAGAAGTAACTCTGTTTGGAGGTTGGACAAATTGATGAAGAGTGACATTAGCAATGTGTTACATGAAAAACAGACAAACGTAAAGGTTAAAGATGAACGTCAAGAGGTGAAAAGTTATGAAGCGTTGATGACAGACACACTGTGACTAAGAAATGCAGTTTAACATAAGAAGTAACTTTGGAAGTTGGACAAACATGAAGAGTGACCTTAGCAATGTGTTACATAAAGAAGAGACAAATATAAAGATTAAAGACGAATGTCAAGAGGTGAAAAGTTATGAAGCGTTGATGACAGAAACGCTGCGACTAAGAAATGCAGTTAAACAATCAACACAAGAAGTACCTTTGGTTGGAAGTTCAGGCTTCTGGGCCGGTGGTGAGGGAACAGTAGCAGGCTTCTTAACCTCCTCCAGTTCTTCAAGTTACATTCACACACAAGCAAATCAAGAAAAATAAAGAAAACAAGAAGACAAGGAACTGAAACTATGAACAGGATGTAGAGGTAGAACAATACGAATAAGATAAGATGTGAGTCGGGAGTAAGTTAAGTTTTGGTAACATCAAAAAAAAGTGTTCAAAATAAGGACAGTATCATCTGCATAGAAAGATGATGTTCAGTAGAAATGTCTACCTTCGGGAGCAGAAACATCTTTTCTCTCTGGAAGTGAAACTACAGGAACCTTCTCCTCCACTGGCTTTCTGGCCTCTGGGACTTTAAAATGTAAGTGAACGAGTAAATTTTTACAACATAAAAACAACAGGGAAGGTTGAACAACACACAAACCCAAAGAAGAAAACTAAAGGTATTTCTGAAACAGGTAAATGGTGTTTTGATACCTTTTGGAGGCGACGGCTCCTTCACAGCTGCTCTGGGCTTCTCTTCAACCCTCTGAGCTTCAGGGACTTAAAAGATACTCAGTGTATTAACATCACACTGTTTCACAAAAATAAGAGATGCTGTGCATTTGCAGGTGAAGCTCAGCAGAAGATTAAGAGACAGAAAAAATGACTAGAATCAACTACAAAGCAAAGGCCGTCTGCAGCGAGACTGAAAGGTTCAATAAGAAGAAGGAAAAATGAAAGACAGGAAGCTGACACAGGATGGAGGTTAAAAGCAGAAGGAGGAGGAGGTGGTTTATGAAGGACAGCATTTCAGCCACAGCAATGAAACATTCAGATGTAAACGTACCTTTAGTTGGCATCTTCTCCCTCATCTCCACCTTCTTGGTCTCCACTGTTTCCTCGATGGGAACTCTGGCAGCTGGAAGGAAAAAAAACACCACGACATGGAGGGTCATCATGACCATCAGAGAAGATGAATGGATTAACATTTCTCAAAGTGAGAAGAAATCAATGATATGATGGCATATTTGGGCCATTGGAAAAAAACAAAACAAAACAAATCAGGATATTTACAAGAAAAAAGCAAACATTGACTAAACAACTTTACATAAAAAATGTATTTCTTAAGAGAATAAAGACATAAATTTATGAGCTACAAAACAGATTTTTTTTCAAGATGGGTATTGGAAATTAATGACAAAATCACTGACATTCTCTATGATTAAAGTTATAAATTCAAAAGAAAAAAGTCATATTCCTTAGAAAATAAAAACAAGAAGATTAATGGATTAGATTTATATTGCGCTTTTCTATTAAGGCATACTCAAAAATCAGTGGTTCTCAACTGGTCTGGTTTCGGGACCTCAATGACAAGGCAAGATTCAAACTGATAAAAGTTAAACTTCTCAAATGTATTCAAAATAAAGATGGTGTGTTTTGAACGTGAGATAATACAGAATATCACAATATAAAAACACAGAAGACAAGTTTAATGATAAACCAAACTGACCAGCTGGGGATGATGATAAACTTAAAGATTCTGTTCAACTGGTGGATAAACTCAGGTATGACAACGACAACATCAGATGTGGTTTTATCTGCATTGGACAAAAACCTCAGTGTGTTTTCTTTTATGGTGTGAAATGTCTGGTGTTAATTATCATTACAGCACATTACCACCATCTACCTTTGGAGAATGAGAATGGACAGTGCTAATCCACACAAAAAGTAAAGCACAGGATTGGTTTATTAATATATATTTTTTGCCCAGACAAAGGGCCACGACCCACTGAAAACAGATTTGAGACCCACTTTTGGGTCACATCCACCAGTTGAGAATCACCGCTTTAGAAATAAAATCCAATAATTTACAAGAAAATATCTGAAAATTTTCTGAGGTCATGCTTTTAAATTTTAAAGCTACATTTTCTTTGACAAAAGTGCGCCCACGATACAACGTCATGATCCTGAACAGATGAACTTGGTTGATCTGGTGTAAATGTCAGACATGGGTTTAGGTTTTACAAGTTTAGGAGAACCCGCCACTCATCAGTCCACCTTGGACTGAAAGTAAAGACCATCAACAAAGAGGGATTATAGGACAAAAAAGAGGAGGAAGGGGGCGGACACAAAGAATGAGCCCTGATTGGCTCAGACACTCTGAACCAGACAAACAAGCGTCGTTACTGGGTCGTGGACATTTGATACCTTTGGTGGACACTCGCTCAGTTAACGTCTTCTCTGTCCAACTTTCCATCTCCACTGAAGACAAGACGAACACACAACAGAAAACACAACAAACGTGAGGAAAAAACACGTGATGTCAGTTCAGTCTGATAAAATCTGTCATCTTAATCAGCTGTTGACTGTGTGAAGCCTGACCCCTGCTGCTTCAAACTGGTACTGCACCCAACAGTCAGCCTTTAACAGCTGCACATTCTGGACCATTTCATTTATTTTAACACTAAAGAACTACATTTGCTTGAAATTTTTTCAAGTAAATATGGTTATTATTTAAGATGCTGGTGTTAAATCTATAAGAATAAACTGAATCATACATGAATGAAAATGTCAGATTAAGTTTGTAAATAAACCAAATATTCAGCTGGGTCATAAATCGTCTAATCTTCATTTTTTGTTATTGTTATATTTTGTCTTTTTGTCATTTTAATCTGGTCTGACTTTTTATTATTGTTCAGTAGTTGTCTTTGTTTTATTGGATTTGTTGTTTTTATTCAAGTCCCATTTGCAAATGACCCAAACAAACTGATTAATAAGACGACAAACTGACTGAAGTGTCAAGAAAAAGACTCAAAGTGCATTTGATGAAGATGGAAGATTAAGACGTGAAAAAAGAAGTGACCGTCACATCTCACAAACAAACAAACAAACAAACAAACAAACCAATAAGAGCTGTGAACAGTTACATTTTCTACATAATAAATGTTAAACAGCAGAAACATGACACGATGGAAGATGTTATGATGAAGATGATAAAGATGAGCAGCAGATTTGGGTAAATTCATTCAAAGACCCTTAAAATGTTGATTCATGTCCTTATACTTCTGTTTTACCACCACCATCCTGGTCTTGTTTTGTAATTTCTACTGAATTGTAGTGGACAAATCTGTCAAATCTCCCATAACTCAGGACGGTTTATTGTCATTGGTTTGTTTTTTCCCAGATCTGCTCAGATGTTGAAGGTGATGGGTGGAGTTTTAGTGTCAATCACATATGAGTGAGTTGTACCTCTGTGCTCCACCTCTACCTCCATCTCCTCCTCATAGTGATACGAATACTCAGTTGATTCTTATCGGAAAAGACACATTTGATCAGTGAGTCTTCTGAAAGAGGGTTAGTGTTTATTCTGGTGTTAGTGTCGGACGGAGGCTGAAACTCAAATACCTCTATGTTTCGCCTCCTCTTCATAACGATAAAACGCAGCAGATTCTTTAAGGCACAATAACAAATTCAGTCAGCTTCAGTTTGTGTCTATTAGGCTTAGATGGATGCTGGATGGTGTTTTAGTGTTTTAGGGATAAGACTGTTTTCTGAAGCCGCTCTGCTTCTTCTTACCTTGGATAGCGACTGATGAAGGCATGTCAGGCCTCTGAACCGATGAGTCAGGGACATCTACAGGACACCACATGTAACAGCAGCTCAGTACAATACAACTGTATTAGAGCTGAATATAATCATATTACAGATGAATATGATTGTATTAGAGATAAATATGATCGTATTAGAGATGAATATGATTGTATGAGAAATAAATGATTATATTAGAGATAAATATGATCGTATTAAGAGTTAAACATGATTGTATTAGAGTTAAATATGATTGTATTAGATACAAATATGATAGTATTAGAACTAAATATGATCATATTAGAGCTAAAACCATACGTGTCTGAAGAATGTTTTAGAAAATCCGCCTGTTGTTCAGAGAATGGATGGAAAGTCTCTGGAAAGGATGGTATTGTCACGGGTTATAGTGGTGTTGTTGTTAGTTACAGTGTTGTTGTCATGTTACGGTGTTGTTATCGTGGGTTGTGGTGGTGATGTTGTGGGTTAAGGTGTTGTTGTCGTGCGGTTATGGTTAGAGGTCGACCAATAGGGATTTTTCTGAGGCCGCCTTGAAAAAATTTGGTCAGCCAATGGCCGATAACTACAACAGATTTTTGAGGCCAATATTTAAGGCTATTTTTTTTTTTTTTTAATTAAAGCACATTGACCATAAAATACAACTGAAACACACAGATAAAGATTTTTGTGCAGCAATATAAATAAAATTATTGATGCAAGTACACATAGTACTCTTTAACATTTATTGAACTTCAAGTGCTGCTCACACAGGTGCCTGATCAATCTGTATCTTGTAACACTTTTATTACTGATCAAATATTGGCTTTCAAAAAACATTACGGCAGACGGCTGATATTGAAGAAAATCAATATATCGGCCTGATATATTGGCTGGCCAATATATCGGTCTACCTCTAGTTACGATGGTATTGTCGTGGGTTACGGTGGATACTTACCAAAAGGTATCATGGCTAATTCGATCTCTGCAAAAAGAGCGAAGAAGGAGTTAAAGACTGGAAGCAAAAGCAGCTGAACAGAAGCAGATAAAGGTGGCTCGAACTCTGACTGTACCTTTGCCAGACAAATAAAGCTCAGCTGTGCTCTTAGCCTCCCCTCTGGGCTCCAACCTCACAATGACTGAGTACACGCCTACATGGGATTAGTCATCAACACACCAAGTCAGAATAACAGTGACGACTCAAAACTCTGAAGTGGCGTCCAGATGTGGCTCTACACACCTTCATCTTCAATGGTCACGTTTCTTATGACCATGAAATGTCTTCGGCCCTCGCTTCGGAAGTTGTACTTAGGGCTCTCTTTCAGTTCCCACGTGTCTTTGTACCATGAAACAATCGCGTTGTCGAAGGACACCTCGCACTCGAAAGTGGCCGACTGCCGCTCATTCACCTCCACGTTGTGGATACGTTTGGTGAAATGAATTTGTTCAGCTAAAACAGATACAGATGTGAGTGGGTTTCGATTCGTACACACGACTAAGAATGGTAGTTTTCACTGACACACAGTTAGAGATGAGGGTCCAAGTCGTTACTATGGAGATGGATGAACGGGTCCTGGAGCCGGGGGTCGGGTTTCACCATGAAAATTAATTTAGGAACAACGATGGAAATTTGAATGTGACAAAAACAGGAAACAGAAAAAAAAAAAAAAAACCCTACAAAAATTATGTTTATATTTTAATCAAAGTACTGAAGAAAAAACTAAGGAAATAGGAAATAAACAGTGGATTCATGTTGTCAATATCAAATTAAAAACAAAACAAAAACTAATGAAAAATAAAGAGAAACCTGAAAAACTAATAATTTCTATACTACTATAATAATGTACCAGAAGAAAATGAAAAACAAGATCCATAAAAATTTTATTTATCAAAATTATCCAAAAACATATTGTGTCAGTGAAATAAAAGGTTTTATATTTGTTCTTCTCTTTAATTTTTTCTTTTACTTGATGAATTTATTAGTTTAATCAATAAAAAGTCACACATTAAAAACTTCATTAACTTTTAGTTTTACAGATTAGTTCAGTCTTGTTTCCATCTGTTTGTCCTGCTTTTCTGTTTATTTCGAGGTGAAAACCCGAATCCTGAACCAACCTGGACCCTGAGGATGGATTTGAGTCAAGACGATGTAAGAAGACAACGGATGAGATGGAGTTTGTTTCCAGACTAATCCAGAAGAAGGTTAAGACAAATCCAAGAGGAGTCAAAAAAGAATCCACATGTGGAGCGTTAGTGTTTGATAGTTTGGGTAGAAAAGAGGTGAGTAAAGTCAGGGCATTATCACTTCTACGGTTCAGGATGTGGATCCGGTACCAACCTTCCACCCACAGGTCGGCTGACGACTCCAGGTGCTGGTACCGGCAGCTGTACCGGCCCTGGTCCTCGGGCCTGAGGTCGGCGATCAGCAGTTTCTGAACCTTGTGTTTGACTTCAGACGAGTACCTGCCCTTCATCTCTAACTTCTGTCCGTTTCTAAACCACTGAGCCTCTACGTTAGGGACGGACAATTGACAAGACAGAGTACAGGTCTGGCCTTCCTTACCCGAAGTGTCCTGCAGATGCTTCTCCACCTCCGCCTCTGAAATACATCAACAACAGACAGGACATCAACGACCCAACCCCAGCCTGAACCTGACACACACTGCCCTCTAGTGGTGAAAAGACACAATACAACCACCTGAAAATACAGGCAGTCCTCGGGTTACGAACGAGTTCCGTTCCTACGCAGGCGGCGTAACCTGAATTTGTGCGTAAGTCGGA
>JAPTGZ010000015.1:37980668-38038883 GCA_029814645.1 Fowleria isostigma | reverse complement strand
TAATCTTTTGTTTTTTATTTGGTTGTTTTCTGTTATATTTTTTTATATTATAAACAAAAAATTTAAAATACAAAAATTTAAAAAAAAAAAAAAAAAAAACAGATTAAGAATGAGAAACCGGGAACGATGAACTTCTGGGGTTTGAAGATACAAACCAGGATGAACATCCACCAGGATGACGAGGAAATAAACCAAAGTAACACATGGAAGTGAATTCAACTGTAAAATAATGACTATTAACACTAAACATTACAAACAGAGGAATGACAGCAGATAAGCAGACATTAATGGGGATAAAGATGAGGAGCCTGGTCTCCTTTTACTGTTTATTTCTTTACTCATTTGTTGTTTTGTACCAAATAAACTTCACTTACTTACCTCAACATTACATATGAGGAACTGCTTCACCTGGAGTCCACACAGTTAACACCGCAACAACATAAAAACACACTCCCAACTACACCATCTCCTTAGACTATTTGATGTAAAGCTAAATCATAAAAAATCATAATCTAATATAAAACTGACCAAGCATAGTATTCAACAAGAAAACTATAATTAAACGTGTTGCCAACAATCTGATTTCATGTGCATGTCATAGTTGTGTTGAAAAAAGACCTGAGTGGAAATTCATTAAACACTAAAATATAAAAGTAGGTGAGTTAATAAAAAGTGCAATGAAGACATGACGTCTACACTTAAAATATGACAAAACATCTACTATGCATCAATGAAATGATACTCAAACTCAAAGCTGCACCAGAACAAAAACAGTAAAATGCAAATTTTATTTTTCAGAAAACCTGATTAAAATTGGCTTGTAAAAATGTGCTTGATATATTAGTAGTATTATTAATATTAACTTTTGTCATTACTGTAACCCCTGCTCTAACCTTGTGTTTAAATCACTAATTGTTTTTTCTGATAAACATACTGTAGTGTCATCAACATACAATGATAGATGAGACTCTTAATACAAAGCAAAGATCATTTGCAAAAACTGAAGAATTTCCCAATTAGTAAAGTAACAATATATTATTGTACTTTTATTTCATTTACAGTTATTTCTTTCAGTTTCAAAGCTTTTAAGACAGTTACGGCTAAAAAAACACGCAACTCACCTTTAACAACCATCGAGGCTGTGGTTTCACTGGATCCTGCCTTATTGACGGCTTTACATTTATAAACTCCAGAGTCAGACAGTTTCAGAGTGGGCACTTTGAGAGTGCAGTTGTTGTCAGTGAATGAGATCTCATAGTTGGGTCCACTCTGTATCTCCTCTCCATCATGATACCAAGAGATGGTAAAAGGAGGAGAACCAGACACTTTACACTCCAACTCTCCAGCTTCTGCAACCACCATGTTACAATCCTTCAATTTCCTGGAGAAGCTTGGAGGAATAATCTTATCTGTTTGGGATGGAGACAACAAGTTAGTGGAAATACTTTCAACAAAATACATGTATATACTATGACCTACAGTCACCAGAGCTGGGTATCAAAATGTACTGTAATTCATTATCGTAATAAACCACAACTTAACTTTCAGTGGAAAATGAGTTTGTGTTCTAAAACACAAATAAAACTAGCAATGAAACATGCAACTAAAATTACTGTAGTAACATCAGCTTTATGTTTATGTGTTACAGATTTTAATGACTGAAAAATGTCATTTTTTCAAAGTTTTACTGTCATCCTTCTTTCATCCAAACTTGCAAAAATTGTAGTTTTCCTCCTAATAGTTAAAAAATAAGCTCCAAAAAAACTAGCCAATCAATCAAACTAAATAAAACTATACGAACACTCAGAAAACTAATTCAAAGAATAGTGAAATTAAACTAAACCAAACTAAAACTAAAAAGTCATGAACAAATACAAACTAAAAAAATTGAAGGCGACTGTTGATTATCCTGACTTTTTTTGACAGGATGATTCTGATTGAATGTAATACATTGGTGATTGGAGGACTGAGATTATTACCACATCTTGGGTCAAATTTGAGACGATACCCAGCCCTACTCTAACTGTGAGGAGGAAAGGAGACACCAACCTAAAACAGTGAGGTTTATTTTACTCAGGTCCTTCCCGACCTCATTCATAACCTCAAATGTGTATTCTCCAGAGTCGAGTTTCTCCGTAGAGAGAACATTCAGGCTGGAAATCATCCTTGAAAATGAGATTTTGTATTTCCTCCCAGAGGCCAATTCAACACCATCCTTAAACCACTTTGGTATGAGCTCTGGGGTTCCACACACTTTGACCTCTAGGGCAGCGATATCACCCGCCGTCACACTCAGAGCATCAGGTTTATCCACTATCTTAGCTGGTTCTGCAACAACACAAAAGAAGCAAATAGTTTTAAATTAAACCTGTTTGGGAAGGAAGAAAAACTGCAAGAGAAAGAGAGAATTATATGATTACAAACCTAGAACAGTCAAGTTAGCGAAACATTCCACACTCCCAGCATCGTTTCTGAGTTGGCAGGTGTATTTGCCTGCCGTGGTTGCATCAGCCTTAAAGACTTTAAGAGCGACCTGGTTGTTCTCAAAGGTGATTTTCCTGTTGTCACCGTCCCTGAGAATGTGATCCTTGTCTTGAACCCAGGACACAGTAATGGGTTCAGAGCCTTTAACAGTGGCCACAAGGGTCACCTCCTCTCCCCGTATCACTGTCATGTTTGACAGTCTCTTCACGAACGACGGCGGCTCTGAAGAGAGGGAAAAACAGCGCAAAAGGCAAAGTCAGCAATGTGCCAAAGTCATGGAAAATCTAATTCTTGATTGATTTGATTTTCACTAATTTTCTACTGACCTCTGAGTTTAACTGACGTCTGGCAGGTGTCACTTCCTACACTGTTTGACACTTTGCACTCGTAATCGCCGGCGTCCGAGGTCTCAATCCCAATGACATGCAATGTGGCTGAGCTGCCCTCGCTCACCATCTTATACTTCCTGCTCTCCATCAGAGGCTTCCTGTCTTTGAACCAGGTGACCTGGAACGGAGCTGTACCGCTCATCTCACAGTACAGACTCACGTCCTTACCCTTCAGACCTTCAACAGGCTGAGGCACTTTCACAAAACATGGTGGTTCTACAGAGAGATCAGGAAACTGTTAAAGAGGCATACACGGGAAGAAAAATCCAGAAGGAAATCTTAAAGCTGACACCCGTAACTGCCACAAACTGTGGAGGCAAAAAGCCCAAAACCAATGACGAAGCGAGAAGAGTCATAGAACTGTAGCCATGACTGGGGTTACATACACGGTGGACTTTAGGATGGTTCGACGCGAAGATAAAAGTGTAGATACTTTGGAAAATGCAGAGACTACAGCTAATGTGGTGGAGGTTTCATCACAAGTATGTGACACAACTAAGACAGTTGAAACTGCTTTTAAACACAACTAAACTAAGGACTTAAAACTGTCGTTTTAGAATAGCTTTTTCTGAGTGATTTTTATCTGTTGATTGTATTTGTTGATTTTGTCAGTTGATTATATTTGCTGTGTTGATTTTATCTATTGTTTTATTGTATATTGTTGCTTTTATTGTGCACTTTGAGATTTGGTGTCAAATGTAAAGTGCGTTACAAATAAAATGTATTCTTATTAACTAGAACTAATGCTAAAGTGGCAAATGGCAGGTGTATAAGAAAGCGGAATCTGCTTCAGAAGGGTGTGTGAACTAGAGGTCAGATGATAAATTGTGACAGTTGTTGTCAGATGGGACAGTCTACTGGGAAAGCTGGAGAAATTCAGCTGAAAATGTGGAATTGTTTTGTACATATTGTATTGTTGGCTGTAAACAGCTGGAAATGTTTAACATTATTAAGATGATGGGAAAAAAGTGCAGAAACTACAACTAATACTGGGCGAGATGATTGGACCTAGTGATCATATGGTATGCTTGGGTAAGTTTTGCAGCTTTGTAAAGATGAGTTAAAGCAACTATTCAGATGGTGGAGCAGATGTGGAATTTGTGGAAGACCAGCTAATGAAGCAGATTTATGGTGGAAGGTCATTGAAAATATTTGGAACTATAATCAAAGCAGAGTTGTAGAAGATTAATAAAAATGTAGGTAAAATAACTGTTGGGCCTACAACTATTAAGATGGATTTGGTGAAGTTGTTTTACATGGTGGGATAAAGTCAAAACTTGATATTATTGCTAAAATGATGGAATATTATTGGAGCTAGCTAAATTGTCAGGTCTGCAAGCTTATTGGGAAAAACAATGATTGAACTAGTTAAACTTTGTTGTACACTAAATTTTATGTGATGATCACCACTTTGTGTATAACCTCATAGAATCCAGTGGTTTATCCTCAATTTTGTGAGGGCTCTATCCAATCTAATCTCATTTCCAAAGAAGCGCTTCTGCTACAGTAAGTGAGACATCTGGAATGTGTTATGTCCAGAATTCTTTCTCCATGTTGAAAAAGCTTGATTGCTTCGTCAAGATGAAAGAGACGATCCAACAAGCTCGCGATCAGTTCCAAGAAGATCAAAAACTGGGAAACCGTCACGAAGGAATAGATGATCCTCCACCACAGCAAAAGGATGAACTGACAATGTTACGGATACCAGCTTTAAGCAACACAATTTCTGTCTTAAAGTGAAACCTCAACAAGAGGCAGTGCATCAGAGAGTCTGATGGATAAGAATGGAGGCTGACCTTTAACGGTTATAGTGGTGCTGCAGCTCACACTGCCAGCATCATTCTGAGCTTCACAGGTGTAAACTCCATCATCATCAAAGCTGGAGGAGAGCAGTTCCAGGACTGCTACTGAGTCTACAAATGAAGTCCTGTAGTTTCCCCCATCTGAGACCTTGGTGTCGTGTTTGTACCAGGTCACTTTCAGAGGGGAAGTGCCACTGACTTTACACTCCAGATGGAGCGACTCACCCTGCTTCACAAACTTAGTGGCAGGGAGTTTCAGCACAAAGTCTGGTGGTTCTGGAAAGCCAAAATACAGACAAGTTAGCTGCTGGAAGCATGAACAGACACATAAAAGTTTAGTTCTAATTATATGAAGTGGTATCATATGAAATCCTCATCCATGGTCAGTTTATCACCTACAGTAGATGGTGATCAGCACAGGTCCATGACAGGACCAGGTATAGAAGTTGTAAACGGATTTTGTTCATTATGGCTTCCATTCCGAATGTTAGAGGTTTACTTGTAATCAGACAAGTGGTATTTGAGAAAGCGTTTGACAGCTCTGATAAAGGCTGAAGGCTACAGTCAAAACCGTCAGTAGGTAATCCTTATAAACTACTTGTCTGATTACAAAAAAACCTCTGAGTATTGAAAGATATAAGTTATTCCCAGGTTAACATCTGTGACATTTTCATTTTGATAAAATATCACTTGAATGTTTGCAGCGTATTTGACTAACATAAACAAAAGCTTTGCTAAAATTGTATATCTAAACCAGTGTTTTTCAATCTTGGGGTCATGACCTCATGTGGGGTCACCTGGAATTGATATGGGCTTGCATAAAATTCCTAGTAATTGATTAAAAAAATATTAATAATATATTTTAAAACAAATCAATATATATTTAATTATAATTAAAACACTACACATTTTCCTAATAAAAATCTAATTTTTAAAAAAGCAGAATACCTGAGAAGACATTCTGATTGATCTTGATTGTTTGTTCAGTATTAATGTTCAGCCTTGTAAATACAAGTTCCACTGACTGCACATATCCTGACCAAGGAAAACAAAATTTTCACTTTGTGCAGTAATCTCAACCTGGCTTTTCTGCCTCTGTCCATAAAAATATACATTATACAGCCTAAATGTTGTCTAAAATAGTAACGTTTATGTGCAACATAGTATAGCAAACTATTACATAAACAAAAAAAAAAAAAAAAAATTTTAGAAAAAAAAATGTCTCTGTTTTGGATGTTTGGGGTAGACAGGGTGCTGAGGATGCTGCTCCAACTTTGTTGTACGTGGTTGCAATGACAATAAATGTCTAACTTAACTTAAGACAGAAATGTCTAATGGTAAAATGGGGTCACGAGCCAAAAAAGGTTGGGAACCACTGATCTGCTTCTTTTAATGCTATTTTTGCTGATGCTACTTCTCTAAAAGGCATCCGTGCTGAACACAAACTACTGCAGGTAATACACTGACCATGGACAAAGAACTCACACAATATCTTCTTCAATAAATCCAAACTAACAAATGACAACATTAAAGTAGTTAGCAGATGAGCAGATGAGAGAAGCTGCAGAAATGAGCTGACAATGATGATGATGAAGGGTTAACAGCAGAGACAGGATGGCTGTGGAAAATGCAGATGAAGCACAAATGCAAAATACAGTTTTTAGAGAAGACACTGCAACAAAAAAAAATGTAACAAGATGAAAATAAGTGCTATGAAGCCAGGAACATTTTACACAAAACGCTGGCCTGAGATGCATATGTGAGATGAACACAGCCACACAAGAAGACTCCAATCCAACCTTTGACAGTCAGGTTTGCACTGCAGCGTGCAGAGCCAGCGTCATTGCTGACTTGGCAAGAGTAAACTCCAGTTTGTGTGACGCCCACTGAATACAGGTCTAAGAAACAAGACAGGCCCTCCAGCCCCGTGAAACAAGCTCGTCCGGTCATGAGCTCCGTGTCCTCTTTGAACCATTTGACCGTGAATGGTGGCGTACCCTTAAAGGTACCTTTGAAGCGAACAGTGGTGTTTGGCAGAGCAGCCTGTGACTCAGGCGGCGAAACAAAGCTTGGTGGTTCTGAAGAACACAAGACGAAGCAAGTTAAAGAGATACTCACCTTAGATTCAGAATTAACAGACTGTTGGTAGAGCTTTTCTAACCTTTAACCATGAGTGATCCACTGCATTGACAACTTCCTGCTGCGTTGGTCAGTTTGCAGGTGTAGGATCCTGCATCGGATCTCTCTAGCTGCTCGATTTCAACGGACACTGAATTGTCCTGCTGGATGAGTTTGTGTTTAACACCACTAGAGATTTTAGTCCCATCTTTCTGCCACTCCACAGAAATAGGCAGGGAACCAGATATTTTGCAACATATCTGAACAAAGGAGCCCAAGATCTCCTGCATGTCAACCAAAGGTCTGATGAAACTTGGAGGAATGACTTGGTCTGTTGCCAGAAAACATAAAGCAGTTACACTCAGATTTAAGAGTTCACCACAAGAAACTTTGTGTTTTATGTTCATCTAGACCAACCTAAAACGACCACTCTAACTCTGCAGGTGCAGCTGCTGATGTGGTTCGCCACCTCGAACACATACTCTCCTTCATCCTCCTTCTGCGCTGACTGAATCTTTAAGCTGCTGATGTTGTTCTCAAAGCTCAGCTTGTGCTGTCTGATGGACTGAATCTCCCTGCCGTCCTTCATCCATTTTACTTTGAGCTCAGGAGAACCCGTTACTTTACAGTCCAGATTGAGTGGATCTCCAACCGTCACCTTTATCACTTCAGGTTTCTCTGTGATCTTAGGAGGTTCTACAAAACAAAGCCAACAAATCAAGATCTTTGTCCCTAAGACAGAACCTTGGATACGTCACTGACTCAGTAGGCTCATTCCAGATGAATGCCTCTTTGGAAATGGACAAAAGGCCAGTGACATCTGTTTTTTGTCTTCAGTGTGAAGGTTGTAACTGGTATTATTATCAGTTCAAATTTCAAACAGCAGTGACAGAAACATAACGCCAATGTTCAGGGGTTGGCGTGTAAATAAATATTAAAATGGGTAAAAATCGGATCACAGGGAACTAAAATAATCTGTTCCATAACCAAGGATTTGATGCTGTTTCTCCTTTACCAGCTCAAGTTTTCATCAGAACCACATTTATTCATTGTTAATATTAATAGCATCAATCAGATGCAATATATTTACAGAAATAAAAAAACAAATTTCTACAGAAATTGTAGAAATAAGCAGAAAATAAAGATATTCTGGAACATTCTGTGGTTTTGGTTGAGTAAATGGTCTCCAAAAACTGCATATACCTTGACAACATGAGTTTATTGTTGCTGTTGATCAATCACTGATCATTAATGTAACTGGTATGTTTTGTCCTTCATTCAGAGGAAATATAACCAGCACAGATCAGACTAATCTGGATGGAGCCTACTGATACACGATGGACTGGATGGATGTGATTGGTTTAACTTAGAAATACCTTGCACTGTGAGGCTGGCAAAACATTTATCCTGCCCGGCCTCGTTCATCACTTGACAAGTGTATTTCCCGCTGTGACTTGCCTCACAAGCAGGAATCCTCAGAGTGGCCACATTATTCTCAAACATTCTCTCAGTCTTTGGATCTTCCAAAATCCAGTTCTCATCTTTTTGCCATTGTACAGAGAGTGTGGGTGAACCAACCACAACACACTGAAACTCTGCCATTTTACCCAGAACAGTGACAGTGTTCTCTATCCTTTTGGTAAAGGTTGGCGGTTCTATTGGGGAAAACCATTCAACACAATAATTATCAACAAAAAATATGAACAGGTTTGTAAATCTGACATCAGACTAATTCTTATACCAACCTTTGAGGCTAAGAATGGTTTTACAGGTGCAGCTTCCCACCTCGTTAGCGACCGTACACTGATATTCACCCACATCTACAGTGTCACATTTGTGCACTTCTAAGCCCATGGTGCCGTTCACCTGGGAGAAGCTGTGTTTGGCACTGGGTTTGATCTCCTTTGCATCTTTGTGCCATGTAATGTCAAACGGAGCCGTCCCAATGACCTGACACTCAAAACCAGCACTGGAGCCTTTGACCACGTCAGTCGGAGTTAACTCTCTACTAAATGATGGAGGCTCTGAGGTAAGAGAAAACATTGTGTCATCACTGTTTCACATGAACAAACTATAATTAAACATATTAGACTTCCAACAACTGACTCTACATGTAGAAGCAACATTTTCCAATGAAGTGTCCAATCATGTTATCATTTCCTAAAAAAATCAATTGTGAACATTTTATTTGATCAAAAATGTAATAAAAGCAAATAAAGATTATCATACTTTTAATGCTACTTTAAAGTTTAATGCAATTTGACATCATATATCGGATCAAAATGAAATTTAATTGAATCACAAGATTAATTTGTTTTAAAAACTGGATTAAAAGGTTTGAAAAAAAACAAAAAAAACCAAACATCTCCAAATATAAAAATAGATTATTGAAAAAAGGAACTCTTTTCAGTGTTTGGAAAATAACTGGTTCCAATTTCAAATTTTATAAAAATGTAAAAACAACTTTTTAAAATTAAACTGATTTAAAAAAACAAACTGAAGTCAATCAAGTTTTCTTTTTGCTGTTTGGAAAATTGCTGCTTCTTTTTAGGTGTTTAATCTTGTCCTTCTGTCTACACTATCCACGTTGTGGTAACTGACCTTTGACCTTTAGCTCCATGCTACAGCTCTCGCTGCCAGCCTCATTGCGAGCCTCACAGTAGTACAGTCCTCCGTCCTTAACATCAGCCCCACAGATCTCCAGAGTGGCCACTGAGTTGACAAAGGCCATCCTGTATCTGTCGCTGGGGCTGATCTCAGAACCTTCTCTGAACCAGTAGATGTCTATCTCAGGTGTTCCGCTCACCTGACACTCAAAAACTTTACTCTGACCCGGACGCACCACAGACAAACGGGCTGGCGTCCGAGTGAACTTAGGAGGCTCTATAGAACAAAATACAACAAATTGAACCATCCAACAGAAGAAAACAACCACTATTAGAGCTTTAAATGTCAGAGCATTTCCATCCAAATGTTCAAAAAGACTGTGTTTTTCTACTGGTTCGATCAGTGCAGTGTTGGATAGAAGAGTATAAGTATAGAATATATAAATACTAAGATTTTATTATATGTTTTACATTGAAAATTTTGTTATATTATTGCGTCTTTGGAATTATTTTGGTTTTTTTTGTTGAATTTGTCATGTGTCTTTGGCTTTTGTGAGGGCTTCTCTTTTAACCCATTAAGACCTAAATAAATTTATTTTGGTTCTTTTTTGCTTGTTTTTCTCCCATTGTTATTATTTTTATTTTAAATTAATTTTTGTTCATTTTATTTATTATTTAAACCCAGTTTGTCCATCTACTGTCATTGAACCACCTCCATGGGTTTTACTGGTGGATCAATGTTGCAGATGACGGTGTTTTCACGTTCACTACGGAGCTTCAACTGGATCATATCTGATGACCATGACAGACAAATTGAATTTTACACCAGTTATTTGCATGAGTTGATAGGATTAGTGGATCAGCAGGGATTAAACAGTTACATCAGTAGATGGTTTTGGTTGACGGTGGATGTTTGGATGTTTATGGATTAAATCAACTTCTTCTTAAATAAGAAGAGGAAGAAGAAGGAGGAGGAGGAGGAGAAGACCATGTGGAAAAGCCACTATAATATTTATAAGAACTGGAATAAAATCCAACTAAATCAGTGTCCATTAGAGCAGATGGATGGAAACATATATTTAACACTTTTTTTCATAAGGTTTTGACCTTTGACAAAGAGCGTCGTCTGACATGAAGCCGAGCCCACATCATTCTGGATTTCACAGATGTATTCTCCAGAATCTGATGTTTTGGCAAAGAAGAGCTCCAGAGAAGTGGATGTGTTGTCTTTGATCACAGAGCAGTCAGTGCTCGATACAATCTCCTTCTGATTTTTAAACCATTTGATTTTCAGTGGTGGCGTTCCAGAGACCAAAGCATTAAACTGGACCTTTGACCCTGGCAAAACATTCATGGACTCGGGCTTTTCAAGAATACACGGAGGTTCTGGAAAAGAAAAGGAGAATGTTTGTAAAAGTTTCCTTTTACTCTTTATAAATACTATCAAGACAACCTGGACTCAAACCTTTGACAAATAAGATCCCAGAGCACTGAACTGTCCCTGCTTTGTTTTTAGCGATGCAGGTGTAGCTGCCACTGTCTTTACTGTCGAGGTTTGAGATTTCCAAGAAGGCAACATTCTCAAAGAAAGTGCATTTGTGTTTTTCATCGTTCTGAACCTCTTTGTCGTCTTTGTACCATTGTACAGTTATGGGCAATGAACCCGCCACAAGGCACTCCAGGTGAGCAAACGATCCTTTGATACCTTCAGTCTGCTTGAGTTTTCTTGTAAAAGACGGTGGGATAATTTGATCTAATGTTGAAAACATAAAGAAGGTCAACAGTGTTCAGAGTTCCATGAAGTCAGCAGAATCAATGATGCAGATAATGAACTGACCTAAAATGGTTAAAGTTGCTTCACATGAGCTGTGGCCCACGTCATTGGAAACCTGGAAGGTATATTCTCCACTGTCAGTTTTGTCTGTTTTAATGATCTTAAGAGCAGAGCTGGTGTCTGTACTCTGGATTTTATATCTGGGGCCAGAGCTCAGCTCTTTGCCGGCCTTCAGCCAAAGGGCTTTCAGGGGTTTAGTTCCAGAGAACCGGGCCTCGAGTGTGGCTGGATCGCCCTGAGTCACACTGATGGACTTGGCTTCCTCTGTGACCTTCGCAGGTTCTGAGATTAAAACATGACAGTTAATAAAGTGATGTATGTGTAGGTTTTCATTTACTCAGGTTGTCGTTCTTCTTGGTGATTCTTCTAGGTTCAACAGGAGTGGTTTCACCTTTTTGAAAATGCTTTGTTTCCAGACTTCCTCAGCTCTAATAACTGGTACAGGAAATTGAACTCATAAACTTGTGGCCGGAGTGGACTGTGTAGGTGCTAATCCACATATTTTGAAACATATTCAAGAGAGCAAAACCAGTCCAGTTGAACCTTAAAGAATTACCAAGAAAGTCAAAAAAGAGTGTTGATAGCAAGAACCTGAGTTGAAAACAGCAAGAACTAGATACAAAACATCATTATCCACTGAGCTGCTGAAGAATGAAAGTAAGAAATGCCAAACATGACAAATGCTTGGTTGTTTTAAGAAACCTGGACTTTGTTACACCAGTTCTACTGAAGTTTATCCTAGCCTGACTTAACTTAAATCTTACATCTTGTATTAGAAGGTGTAAAAGTCCTATGTAAATTATTCACAGGTGTTGAACAATGTCTTGAAAGAAGGAATAACTTGGAAAATGAAGTTTTAGACTCTATTGTCAGGTCGAGAAAACAGTATTTTCAAACATGTGTTACAGTCTGTCATTTTTAAGTATAATTACAACATTATGCCAATCTTTTGGCACTTTATGCAAGTTCTCCAGCAAACTATCATATATAACCTGACTTTACTTAATAAAGTCAGTTTTACAATTCTGAGTTTCTATAATTTTAATCTCAAACACATATTCCCTCAGTAAAGACAGAACTTTCATGTGCAACTGGTGCAACAAAAACTGGTCCAGCAGCTGAAATGGGATTGACTTAAAGACAGATTAAAGGACGCCAAACAGTAGTAATAGTTGTGTTGTCCAATGACTTGTATCTAAACGAACCTTTGACTGTCAACACGGCGGAGCAGATCTGGCTCCCAGCCTGGTTCTGAGCCTGACACGAGTATTTGCCTCCATGTTTACTCTGCAGGTTTGTGATGTGCAGTAGAGCCTTTTTGTTCTCATATGTGATCTGGATGTTTTCAGCCTCTTTTAGCTCATGGTTGTCTTTGAGCCAGGTCACAGTGATGGGCTCGGTGCCTTTCAGAATGCAGTGCAGAGAAACCTCACTGCCCACCAACGAGCTCAAGTTCTCCAGTTTGTGCACGAACGACGGTGGCTCTAAAGGGAAACATCATCCTGATGTTAGTGACTCGACTAAACATTAACATCACAAAGTCAGAATTCATTCCACAAACTCAGTCACTGATTAGAGTCTAAAAACTAGAAATAATCAAAGATGTGAGTGTCAGATCAGAACAAAGAATAGAGCCAGACAGTATTATATTCAATGTCATGTTGTGTTGTCTTTGTTTGCTATGTTGTTATAAAAGAGAAACACCTGCTGAATTTCAGGTTGAAAGAATGAAACTCTAAATGTTTTACAGGGTACTTGCTCTTTATCCAAATAAAAATTCCACACTGACTGCTTTCCAGAACAAAACTGCTAATTTTAATTAGCTAGATTTCTTATCTGAAAGTTTATGTGCTTTATGGGAGTATGAGCATACTCTAAGATTCAACTATGACAGAAACTTTTTTGTATATGTAATTAAGACTTGAACACAAAATTCCAGACTTTTCATGGTCTAGAAAACTGTAAAAATTCCATAATTTTTAAGACTTTCAAGGCCTGTGCAAGCACCCTGGTTTTGGACAAACAGTAACTGAGCAGAGGGAAGATGAAGCTGCCTTTGAATAATTACAGATCTTGTATTTAGAGATGAGTTGACAGTTTCTGGACAAACCTTTCAGCGTTATTTGACAGTCGCAGGAGTCCCTGCCCACCTCATTCTCGACCGTACACTCATATGAGCCCACATCTCCCGCTTCCACAGCCAGAATCTGCAGAGCTACCAGGTCATCTTTAACTGTGATCCTGTGTTTCTTATCATTTCTAATCAGCTTTGTGTTTTTATAAAACGACACCGTGAACGGGGCCGAACCACAAACTTGACCCTCCAGCATCACCTCAGAACCTTTCACCACATCTTTGGACTCCAATCTACGAACAAACACTGGAGGCTCTACAAGAAGGACATTAAAGAGTTAACAAGGTCAAAACACAACAACAAGCTGCAACTGGAATAAATATGTAAGAGTCCAAGCACCAACACGCAATCAGACCAAGAGTCATAATGGCAACAAGATCAACATTTAAAGATGAAAACATTTTTAGCAATTTCTTAAAGAACATAACTAAATATCCATCCCAGAACCAGCAATACTTTTATCCAATCGGAGACCGCAGCGGGTGTGGCCTGTATGAGCAGATGCAAATACGAGATGAATATAAAGTATCAGAATGTGAGGTTTGGTTCAGTAAAATATTTTACATTTATAATGCTGATTTTATCCATGAATCACAACAAAAAATATACAACTGACCCATAAACAAAAGACTGAGCACAAAGTCCAACATGTAAAAGACCAATATTCACTCTGAGCTTCCACTGAATGAATGACCACATGTTTATCACTTTGATTTTCACCACAAAACACTTTCAGGTTCATTCTAGCACCAACATTCTGCAGTGAATAATAAACCTCTGTTGGTGCTTGGACTCCAGTATTCGGTCCTCGACCGTGACAAAACCAACCTTTAACTGTGACTGTGCTGCTGCATCGGTCACTACCGGCCTCACTTGAAGCCACGCACACATAATCTCCACTATCCTCGACTTTACAGTTCATGACTTCCAAAGATGCCACTAAATCGGACTCTCTGATGGTGTATTTGGAGCTGGAGCTGATCTCCATCATGTCTTTGAACCATTTAAAACTGATGACAGGGCTGCCTGTTACTTTGCATTCCAGTTGGGCCAAGTCACTGCTGGTGACGAGTTTGGTTGCCTCCAGTTTCCGAACAAACACCGGGGGCTCTGAGAGAAGAGGTTATTAAGACAGAAGACATTGAGTTAGTGTCAAAGGACAAACTAATACTGAAGGACAAGACGAATTCATGCAGAAACAGACGACGGCACCTTTGACAAAGAGGACTGTGGTGCAATCCACCTTCCCAGCATCGTTGGAAACTTGGCATGTGTATTTAGCGGAATCGCTGGGTTTGACAGAGTGAAGCTCCAAAGAGCTAGAAGAGGCATCTTTTTTAATGAAACATGTGCCTCCAGTTACGATCTCTTTTTCCTCTCTGAACCATTTAACAACCAGGGGAGCAGTCCCAGTGAAGGCTGCTCTGAAGGACACTGTAGTTCCTGGAATAACATCCTGGTTTTGTGGTTTCACTGTGAACACTGGGGGCTCTGGAGGCCAAGACAACATTTCAATTAGCATAAAGGAAAAAGTAAAGGATTGGAGATACACAGAAGCACAACATGAGCCAAGCATTCACAACCTTTGACATAAAGTGTGCCACTGGTGTCTTTGAATCCAGCTGAATTGGTGGCTCTGCATTTGTAAACTCCAGAGTCTGCCTTCTCCAGGCCAACGATTCTCAGCGTAGCAGAGCTTTCCATGAATTCAGGATGGAATTTGGCTCCAGACACAATTTCCTTGTCATCTTTGAACCAAATTATGGTCATGGGCTGAGAACCAGAAACTTTACAATCCATGGAGACATCACTACCAACATTTCCATCAACTCTTTTCAGAGACTTGGTGAAAGTTGGTGGCATTATCCGATCTGGTTGTTGAAAAGAAAACATCTCATGCATTAATACAGTTTGACACGGAGTTGAATCATAAACCAAATGACAAACCAAATGTTTTAATGGCTATGTTTGATGTATGTCCCAAATGGTAAAAGACAGTGTTTTATTGTGGAAGTTTTCATCCCTTAATGCTCTACTCGATTGTGTAATAGTCTCTATATCCTGGATGATGATAGAGCCACCTCTAAACATTTAGTTTAAGGACATGTACTAAAGAAATCCACTAGATGTCACTCAGCTTTTTGTTTTCAGCTCAGCTTGAGCAAGACTCCTGATACAAGGAAAATCCATCCTGTTTCTTTGAGGTTTTAAAAAAATAATCTAGAAATTCTAAAATAATGCTCTTCTTAACAGCTCAATTGTCATTATTATGGTTTATTTCATTATTTATAGTCTATTAAGTCTTTATAAGTTAGAGAAGTTCAGATAATGTAGTTAAAACTGACGTAAACTGATATGTTTTTGCTAAAAACTGCCTTCATGGAGTAGAGTTGAACACTATTATCTATAGTATTTTACTCATCAATCATTTAAAATATTTCAAACCTAATTTCATTTGTCTGAAAGGTGTTTGTGCTTGATGGCATTTTTACTGAATAAAAGTAAAATAAAAAAAGTTGTGATCTTTCATTGTTAATGATAGTGTTACATATCAAAAACTTTGAATACTGTAATATTACTAATACTTGTAAGATTACTAAGATTATGGCCAAAAAATGGTGTGGTCTTGTTAAGAAAAAACAAAAACCCAAAAATGATATAAATAAATGAAAATAAGATAATCATAATAAATATTTTTCTACTGTCTGATATTAAATGGGTAACAGATGTGGGTTTTTAAAGTGTAAGTTGGTTTTCAGTGTTTCCATCTTTTATTCATCAGTATTTTCAGAAGCAGCAGATGTGGTGCTGACCTAAGACTGTAACTGAGCATGTGCACTGGTCTTTGCCAACTTTATTGGACACCTCCATCTTGTACTCGGATGTATCTGCTCGTTCTGCCGTGAGGATCTTCAAGGTGGCCACATTGTCCTTCAGACTCATCTTATATTTACGGCCACTGATCATCTCCTTTCCATCTTTAAACCATTTCACTTTAAGCTCCGGGCTTCCAGAGATCATACACTCCAACGTGGCCGAATCGCCTGCAGTCACACTGATGGACTCGGCAGGTTCTAGGACTCGGGCTGGTTCTGGGATAAAATAAATCCGTAAGATTTAAAGACAAGACCCTGGAGCTAAAACAGACACAAGATATACAAGATGGTTTCTGACCTTGTACAGTCAAAGTAGCTTCACATTTCTGTTGCCCAGCCTCGTTTTCAGCTTGGCAAAGATACTTGCCACCATGGCTGATGGCCACGGTCGTTATCGACAAACTTGCTACGTTGTTCTCAAACACCATCTTGATGCTTGGGTCGTCATCTCTCAGGATTTCTGAGTCTTTCATCCATTTAATGCTAATGGGAGCTGAACCTTTCACAGTTCCCTGAAGTTTAACTGTATTTCCCAACACTGCTGTCATGCTCTCAACTCTCTTTGTGAAAGTTGGGGGTTCTATGAAAAACATAATGAATTAACAACTGATTTAAGAATAAAGTTTATATGCAAATATACAGCTCAGAAAAAAAAAAATGAAGAGACCAGAAACCCAGCCCTGAACTCAGTTAAAACGTCTGGATGTAAATATATAATCACACCATCAAACAAAGCTCAGATTCTTCCAGATTTACGTTTTAAAAACAAAAAACTGAAATTAAATGTACTTTTTTTTTTCAGGGTTGAAACGGGATGAGAGAATTTTAATTGGTTTGATTTCCACCATTTTCTAGGTTATAAAATTCTGTAAATACAATTTAACTTTACCTGATACCAATAAAATTTCATTTTATTGTTTATTATTAAGCATTTTACTGAATAAAAATAGATTTTAATTGGGTAATTGAGGCTCTTAATTTTAATTTGGAATCTGGAAGAAATTTTCCATCTTACTCAAATCTGAAGCTAGAAATGCAAAACCCTTTGGTCCATCATGTTTTTAATATATTTTTTTGTAGCTGTATATTATTTTAAACTTGTTTTCACCAACCTTTCAGTTTGGCTAATGCCTTAGTCACAACCTTCCCCACGTCGTTTGATACAACACACTGATAATCTCCCACATCTGTACTTTCAAAGGTCCGGATTTCCAGCCTGGACAAGGATTCCTGGGAAATGATTGTGTATTTCTGATCGCTGCTGATGGGTTTCTTATTTTTTAGCCAGCTGATTTCAAAAGGAACAGTTCCTGCGATTTCACATTCCATCTGAGCTGCCGCTCCCTTCACTGCCTCTATTGTCTGCAGCTCTTTTCTAATGGATGGTGGCTCTGGATAACGACAATGTAAATGCAATTAATATCCTGGTTTTGTCAGTTAAAAAGTGTGAACAGTTAGAACAAGATCTGACAAACCTTTAACAGATATAAAGGTGTTGCAGCTCTCACTGCCGGCATTATTTGACACCTCACAGGTGTAGCTTCCACTATCTATTACCACAAGGTTCATGATCTCTAAAGTAGCAACTCCGGCCTTGAAAGACATTTTATATTTGTCTCCATCACCAAGCTCTCTCTCATTCCAGAACCACTGGATCCGAAGTTCAGGCGATCCCTTTACAGAGCACTGTAAACGTGCAGCTATACCTTGTTTCCATATAATCTTTGGTTCCATTTTTTTGGTGAAAGTAGGAGGCTCTGAAAGATGTGTTAGGTCAAAAAGATATTGAAACAGGACTAAAAACAACGACAAAGAGCATCAATAAAAGGCACAACAAAAAGCAAGAAGGTAGCAGTGCAGAGGGTTAGCGTCAGCCTGCGTTGTCTGAAAACAGTCAATAGTTTATCATCCTATGTCAAGAGATTTGATCAAACCTAATGGAAAGATCATTTTTAAGATCTTACCTTGAACTGTTACCACAGCCTCACATGTTGAGCTCCCAGCCTCATTTACGGCTGTGCACACATATTTCCCACAGTCCTTCAGTTTAGACTTGGGTATCTCAAGAACAGCCACCTTGTCCTCAAAGGACAGCTTACATTCCATGCTCTGGTGGACTTTTTTGCCATCCCTGGTCCAGGTGACAGTCACACCAGTGTCCTCATCCACCTGGCATTCCAGCCTGAGCAGGTCATTGACAGCGATCGACGCCGCCTCAAAACTCTTAACGAAGCTGGGCTTGTTGATAACTTTGAGCTCTGTGGTAAAAGTAGCCGTGCCGACAATGTTGGAGGCCTTGCACAGGTACACCCCCTGGTCAGTCAGCTCAAGACTTTTAAAAAGAAGGGAATACTTGTTCTTTTCACATTTCATGACATAATTCCCCTCAGAAGAGATGGCTATGTTGTCCTTGTGCCAGACAACCTCCATGGGTACAGTCCCAGTGAGTGAGCACTGGAAGGTCGCTTGTTTGCCCACATATAAAGTCATTGGGTCTGGTTTTGATACAAATACCGGTGGATACATTTCTATGGAGAGCAGGTAAAACAAAAAAGTTCAATAAATTTTGAACAAAAAAAGTGGAAAAATAGCACATCAAAATTGAACTTGATGTCATCTTACACATTTATTCCACATTATATTTGCGAATGGTGACACCAGATCCAGCTCATGAACAAATTACTTCTACATTGCATTATAGTGAATCATGGTGAAACAGTGCAAATATGTATATAATTCTCTCTCTCTCACAGACACACACACACATGAATATGGTGATGAATATTCCCACTGGGATCTTACCAGTCACCACGAGTTTGGCGGCGCAGCTGTCAGAGCCATGCTGGTTGGACACCTTGCAGCTGTATTCGCCGCTGTCTGCTTTCACTGGGTTCAGGAGCTCCAGGGATGAGCTGGTGTGGCGGCTCAGGATTCGGTACTTCTCGCTCTGTCGGATCTCAACTCCAGATCTGTACCATTTGAAGGTCACGCTTGGAGCATCCTCAATCTCGCATTCAAACTTGGCGTGGCCTCCGACGTTTATCTCCAGGGATGAGATTTTCTGTCTAAACACTGGTGGAACTGAGGCACAAACATCAAAATAGGAAAAGTCAGTAGGAGACCACAAAGAACTTGTAAAAGAAACTAACAGATCAGGAACAGGAATGGAGGAATGTACAATGGGAGGCAAAGCAGGAGTGACTGAAGGAGAAAAATAGGAACACAAGCCCCATGTGTTGAGAGATGACAATGAACATGAGTTTCATGAGGCACAAGTTCAGGCTGAAAGGAGGAGAGAAGGTTTATGTCAAGTTGAAGACTGAAAGCATGCAGACATGAAAAACTACAGGTTTGAAGGAGAAGGAAAATGATGTCACTAGCTATGTTTCCATTATGGATATTTATCAGTATTTTACAGCGGTTGATGTTTGACCTTGACAAACATCACGACATTTTTAGACAGGAAGTAACAATAAGGACTGCCTGCAAGTAAAATGCCAGGTTGTGGTGATAATTCTACAAAACCAACTGCCAACTGCAATTGAACCAACTGGTTCAAAAGAAAAGAAAAAGTTGTACATGTGCAGTATTGTTTTGGCAGTGAAATTAATTAGGTTGGGTGGTATTAGGGGACGTAGGTAACATTCTAATTATGTATAAAAATGAAAATAGATTAGGTGGAATTAATAAATGAAACAATCTGTACAGTAATTGACTTTGTGTAAGTAAATTTTACAGACCAGTCAAGTGAAATCTTCATCAACGGTCTGCCATGTTTAATGAACTGCTATCTCTACTTTCTGATGACACTAAGCCTCATGTCTTTTTTTTGTGACAGGTTTCTCTAACATCCACCTGACAAATACTTGGAAACACAGCTAATGATATGACAAAAAGAAAGACCGTGAAAGCTGTCTGAAGACCAGGATCATCACGACCATTACAATATGATGCTTAATGTTGAGAAACATTAAGCAGATGTGCTTCGCTGTGACAGTTCTGGTCTTTAGGCAGCTGTTGACCAAACAATGATGTGGAAAAGATGATGAGTTAGTACCACCACCCAGTGCCCATTTAATGGTGCTCATGAGACCAAAGTGTGAAGAATGTGAACAAGTTTCTGAGGATCATTAGTTCTTATTCGTGAAAATGGATGAATGAATGATGTGATACATTGAATGTTCCTAGTATCAAACCTTTGGAGACCACAGTGAGCGTTGAGGATGTTGTGATCTTGCCGACTTCATTCTCAGCCTCACAGACATACTCTCCTTGATGCTTCTCCTTGACAACTTTGTCGATAACCAATGTGTATGTGTCTTGGTCTTTGGAACACTTGAACTCTTTGCCAGATTTCACCAATTGTCCATTGAAAAACCAGTTTACCTTTGAGACGTATTTAACAGTGGTGCTAAAGGTCACTTTACTGTCCTCTTCAATAGATAAGTCTTCAAGGGAAGTGACTATTACAGGGTGTTCTCTCTGTTCTGGCCTTGAAACTGTAATCTCCTCTTTGAAAACTTCCTTCTGGATGCTGACATCCACCACCTCTTTGATGGCAGCAGGTGTAGGAGGCAAACCAGTGGTCATAATAGCTGCTCCTACATCCTTCTCTCTACTTTTCACTTTTACAGACCGGACCTCTTGTTTTGACACTTGAACTGACTGTTCAAAAGACATGTGAGCCTCAGTAGAAATTTTAACCTGTGACGAGATGGTTTGCTCCATCTTTGCCATCTTAGATTCTTGGACCACAGCCTGTTGCTCAGTTGCAATACATTCAACTGCCACTTTAGACTCAGTTTTGAGTGCAGCAGCTTGAGATTTAACACCAGAAAAGTCCACTGCACTCTCAGCCACGCTAACTGTCTCTACCATAGTTGATAGCATTTCTTTGGAGCGGGACGAGGTTACCTGTGCCCTTTGAGGTTTGTCCAGCAGCATTGTACCAGGCTGGGCAGAAGTAAGAACATGGGATTCTTGGTACACAATGGAGTGGAAAGCTGCCTGGAGTTCAGTCCTAAGATCAGCTGTTTGAGGGTACTCCCCTTCAAAAGCAAGAGTGATCTCCATTGGGGAGCCGGTAGTTGTGATAAGGTATGTAAACAAAGATCGTCTTGGCTCTCGTTGAACCTTGACCTCTTGAACGTCAACAGCATGCAACTTTCCAACAACATCAGCCAGTAAAACAGGCTGGTCACTGGCAACAGCCGACTGAAGAGCATCTCTGAGCTGACATCTGACATTCAGACTGGATGGTTTAGGAACCTGAACCACAAATGTCATCTCTTTAGGAAGAGCAGCGCTGTCTTTTGCTTCTGATGCCATAAATGAAAGTTTTGGCTGAGTGGTGACCGAAACTTTAGTTGACTCAGACTTGGTGACCTCCTGAGAGAGCTCACCGGTCAGCACTCGCTTCTCATCCATGACTATTGACTGCCTTACTGACTGGCCCTCCTGGATCTGAACAGCAAAGTCCTGCTCGGCTGCCTCCAGAAGGACACTACTCTCAGTGGAGATCTCCTTCTCCTCAATCTGGATTGGTTCGGTGGGGATTTTGGGCTCTAAAGCTGCCTGACAGGTGAATTTATCCACAGCGGTCAGACTCTCAGTGTGACCCTCCTCTAAAGCGTGACTATCTGCTACGCTGGTTACATGCATCACATTCCAGCGATCCTCCTTCTGCACCAAAGCTCGCTGCTGTTTGACATCAGTAGTAACTGGCGCCTCCTTTGGCAGCTGCATGGGTTGGAAGGCGAGCTGGAGGATGTTCTGTGGCCGAGGTTCAGTTCGAAGTTGAGACTGAATTCCAGTCACAGAAACATCTAACTCAGTGTGATAATCTGCAGTAAGCTCCCTTTTTTCTTCAGAAATAGCTGCATGACTCCGAGCCCTCTCCTGTTTTTGGGCTGCCACCTGCTGGTCAGGCTTCTCAATTACGAGAAAACCTTCTTTTTGTAGTGCCTCCACGGGTTGTGTTGACTGGAGATGCAGCGGCGTAGGAGCCTCTTTCTGAGGTTCTACAGACATTGTGCTGGCTTTAGCCTCAAACTCTACTGTGTCCTCACAAACGACTGTCCTCTGCTCATCCTGACTAACAGTGTGAAGCAAAGTTGGACTCTTTCTGGTACTCGCCTGCTGTGCTGGTGGTTTCTCACTGGAAAATCTCTTCTCAGATGGAAGGAGGTCCTGATCTGTTATAACTTGCAGGTGCAACAGTTGCTCTCCTTCTACATGTGACTGAATTGACATAGCACTGTCCAGACTCGGCAGCTGCTGTGTCGGCTCAGCCTGCATTATTTGCTTTTCTTCAGTAGACGTAGCTACTTTTAACACTTTATCCTTGCAGAGATGGGCTGTTTCCTCTGGAGACCTCTCAATGGAGAACTTAGTCTCTTTAAATAGAGTGTGTTTGGACTCACTGACTGAGGCCAGTACCGGTCGGTGCTGTTCTTTACCAGCAGAAGACTTAAGAGCAGACTCTGCTGATAGTACCTCAGTAGTGTGGCCTTCTTCAAGCACTTGTTTCTCAGCAAACTGGGCTGAGTACAAGATCTTAACACCTTCCTTAACTCTGTAACCTTTCTCCTCCTGTGCTTTGGAGATTTCTTGAGACTGCTCTTTAAGTATTGACACTTGTGACTCAACTTGATGCCCACTGACTAGAAGTTTTGGTTCGGATTTGGGCTTAAGAGAAGCAGCTCCTCTGTCAGCTAAGGGCTCTGTGCTAACGGTAGACAGAGGGGTAAGCTCCTCTGCTACAGCCGACATCACTTTTGACTTCTTTTCTCGTGCTGCACGAAGTTCAATAACCTCTGGGCTCTGAATGCGATCACAGTGCTGCTCTGTAAAGTCCTGACTCTCCTCAATAGATGACGTAAAGGCCGCCATGTGGAGCTGTTTTGCAGGAACAGCAGAGACCTGAGGTGGGTGGGTTGGAACTACAGAAACCCTCTCCTCCATCTCATGAGCCTGAAGAACTGCTGCCTGATGGGTCAGCTGCTCACGATGGATGGTGGCAGCAGAGATGTCAAGTTCTCTGAGGGAACTGACCTGTTCGCTGGGAATTATCTGCCGGTCCTCTGTGCCGATGGTATAAACCATCTGGTCGGACCGGTCCTGACCTGGCAAACTGACCTGGTATAAACGTGACTCTGTTGCCTGCTCTGTCATGGCCACCTTATAGCCCTTCTTCTGAATCACTGTGACCTGTTCTCTGGAAACAGTAACTGAGTCCTTGAACACAACAAGCTCAGCACTACAAGATGCCTCTCCAAACTGATTAGAGGCTTTGCATGTGTACAAACCACTGTCTTCCTGTTTGACATTCTTAATGCTGATGGATCCAGATGCATCTGGATTGGTTATGATGATACAGTTCCTACTGGGCTGGATCTGAAACGCTCCCTTGAACCATTTTACGTCTGGCATGGGATCACCACTGGCTTTATAGTTAAATGACACTTCCCCTCCTTCTGAGCACCTGATCGGTTGGATCTGGACCCTGAATGTTGGAGGTTGACCTGTGATCTTAAACATCTTTTCCACCCATTTCTCTGCTTGACTAACATCTGGCTTTTTCACCTCGAGGTAGGTGGTGCATGTTGTCTGACCAAACCTGTTGGTGGCAGTACAAGAATACTCGCCCTCATACTCCGTTGTCACTTTGGTGATCACTAAAGTGTACTCCTCCTTTTCCTCGATCAGCTTATAAACAGAGGAACTCTTAATCACTTTTCCATTACGCGACCACTGAACAGTGGGTTTTGGGAATCCGGATACTTTAACCGTAAACCTGGCAGTTTCACCAGAGACAACAGCTGCAGGTGAAAGCTGACTGAGGAAAACTGGCTTTTCTTTTTTCTTCTCTAAAGTGGAAGAGTAACGTTTGGACTCTGGCTTGAGTTCAAGTGTTTTTGTTTTCTGAGGTAACTGGACACCAGTGTAGTAGGTTTCCTCTTCCACAGTGGTGACAGTGGTGCTACGCTCTGTGAGGAAACATTGAGCAACACTGGTAACAATGTCTATGACACAAAATCAGAGGAAAATCAATCTATTGGTAACAGGAAAAATTCCGCTACACTGACAGGATGTTTTCAGTCTTATTTTTGTTATTGAAAATGGTCCACGAGTTGAGTTTTTTAATGCCTATAAAGCATTGGGGCTTTGATCCTGTTCTTCACCACAAAAAAAATGAAAATTTCCTTACAAACATTTGTGGTTAAAGGTGCAGTCAGAGCAAAAACAACTTCCTGACCAACTGTATGATTGCAGTAAACTGTAAAAAAACAAATATAAACTTCTTCGAGGCACAATTCCAAAATTAACAGAGACTTGAGGAAACATTTATATTTCTTCTCAGACCATGACTGTTCATCAATGATGGTTTCATTTTTACTTTTGGTCTGTGTTTCTGGTTTAACTACATTTATCAATAACATTCTATCATCTTTTTTTTGGTTTTGTGCTTTTGACTGTTAACTAAACTTCACTAAAACCTTATGCTGAATAATAGTTATGATGCTAAAAGGTACTACCAGAGTCTGCCCTTCTAATGATGTAGAGGCATTATACAAGTCAACATTCTATTTTTAGTCAAAAATAGAGGGAGCATTAAATATATTATCCCAAGGTTTGTGGGGTCTGATGATATTTCACTAAAACTGTCCTTTAATTTTTAGACTTTTAAAATCAAAGTCTATGAAGGAGATCATTGGATCCTGGATTTCCTACCATAGTGTCCCGAGCTTTATTTCTCTGAGCTTCTGGAGGTACCAGGCCGGTATTACAGACCGTGTTTATAATTGTCACCCAATTTTATTTAAGATTTTGGTTTTATTTTTTAAGTCTTGGTCAAAAGTTGTCTGAAAACTATTTTGTGAGAGGAATTCCAAACAATACCTTTTAGTATAAGTTTTGTATAAAAAAAACAAATAATGATAGTTTTAGTATTAAAATATATTTTACACTTTCCTTTAGACCAGGGTTTCTTAACCATGTTCTTGTCGTGATCAGGCTTCTGCAGAGCTTGATGATGAGCTGATCCTTAATTACAGGTGTGCTGGAAGATGGAAATACCTAAAACATGCAGGGCACTGGGCCGTGACAACCAGGGTTAAGAAACACTGCTTTAGACGAGTTCTTATACTGTATAAACTTTTGTAAGTATTTTGTAGTTGCTATTTCTTTTATTTCCTCACATAGTATCAAGGCCTTCATTTGTCTGAGCTACAGGAGGTTCCAGGCCTTTATTAACAGAAGGTTTACATTGGTTTGGCCTTAATTAATAATTTCCAATGATAAATAAGTAGTAATTGTTGTACTTAGCTGCCTTCCTATAGTACTTTTAAGTTTCTACAAATTCTATATTGACTGAAATATTCATTCTTATATCAAAAAATAACACTTCAGATGATGATCTAGAACATAAAGTGTTAAGAATAGAAGCCTTACATTGTTCAGTTAATCAAAATCAATTAGAAGTGAATGCTGAGTTATTATGACAGACGCTGACTTTTGTTTATGCTGACTCCTGGCCTTTGTTAAAGATGTTGTTTATAACTGATTCCCAGTTTCTATTGTTTTCTTCTTATGAACAAGATTCTTTCAATGTATTCTGTTACATTATTTTTTAAAACTGGTCTGAGAAGTATTGTGTAAGAGTTACATTAAAACTACACGTTTAAGTACCATTAATGTAATGTATTTAAACAATGAAAATATTGATCATCTTAATTAATCTTTTTAGTTGTTTTAGTTTTCCGGTCAGAAACTTTTTATTAGTCAAAAACAAAACTTGACAACACAAATTGACTCTTACTACATTAAACATTTTATTATAAACTGAGACAAACAACATGACGTCTGTACAAATAAACCATGACTTTCTATCTCAGCGCCAGATGTTTATTGGACTTATTTTTTGGTAAACACTACACCCTAAAATTACACATATGTACAAGAACACTTAAAATGAAAAGTTTCACAGTTTTATCATTTTTAAAACCACCTACTTAACTTTTACTCTGAAACACCAGCCTGTTGTCAAACTGTTAAATAATCATTTGACACAAAAACACACAAAATCCAAAACACCTTCAACACACCAACAACAATAAACTGAATAATTTCAAGTAAGCATTGTGACAATATATTCTTAAGGTAGTTCACTTTTCACCAGTTCAAGGATAGATAATTAGAGTGTGGGCATTTTCAACTGATCAAAACTAAAGATAAGTGTAAACATAGTAATGAATTTCTATAAAACCAGTGGATTTAGCTCAAACATTGCAGTCGGATCAAAACATATTCCAGTTTTGTTCAACAAATCAGGTAAAATTACAAATAAACGTATAGATGTTATATCTATTTAACTAGTAACGCAATTTCAAATACATATAGTCATGTTGACTGACAAAAATAATAATAATATTAAATTTAATCACATAATTTAGTCTGTTAAATTGTAGTTGCTGATGTTACGTGAATTTATTCAATTAACACATTTAAAAACTGCTCATCAAACACTTCTCTTTAGCTTTGTGGCATCACAATCATTCAAAATAAGTATTCTAACAAATAACTAAAATTATGACAATGATATGTATTTGTGTTTATCAGGTATTTGCGTCACATTCCCAATATTCCTACTAATTCTTATTTATTACTTAAAAACGCTACTTTTCACGTTAAGCATTTTTGTTCAGGATAAAACAAATGATTCAGTGACTGATAATTATGGTCAGATGTTAAAACAAAAGAAACCACACTCTTACATTTGTTACCATCTACAGATGACGCACACCATGTAAAGTAAAACGCGTGTAAAGTCTCACACAATTTAAAATAAATAAATAAAAAACTTTCCAGAAGACTTTTGTATCACTGACAAACATGACTGTTTTTACACTAAAGCAGCAGCGATGGTTTGGATGCACAAATACAACCCAGAGTGTTCCACTATTACGTCTGTATCTTGCTTTTTCTGATGTAAAACAACATTTGCACACTTATAAAGATGTAAAACCTACTAATTACTCATCAAAGCTTAAAAAGTTACACATGCAGCCTCCAGGGTATTGATAAACAGCTTGGTTTCCAATGTAATAAAGCTTAAAAAAGCATGTTTATGTTTGTGCAACCAACCCAAACCCATGACTGAGCTTCACTAATAAGGATTAAATATTAAACCAGATTCAATTATGATATAATAAACTACACCTAGACGTTTTTACTCTTACATTTTATTCTCTTGTATTAAAATATTATTATTTCCAAATAAACCCTTGATGCTTTTATCCTTTTCCACGTTGGACTCAACAATCTCAAATAACATTAATGGACAGATTCAAATGAGTTTTACAATGAATTTCTCTTATGATACCAGTTCATAAAAGAGTGGATTTTACTTATTTTTGTTGCTTTTCATTAATTGCTTCCTTAATTTATTAAATATATTCTTACAAAAGGAGTTAATAGGTTCCCCATCTTTTATAGTTACAAGGTCCAAACCTTGCCTGTAAATGTTTAAAAGTATATCCATTTATCAATTTGATTTGGGTAAAGATGTGTGTCCATGGTATTTTATTTCAGGTAAACTAAAATACTATGGGATTTACTGAACAGAGATTAGTATTTGTGCACCTGAAATTTGTAAAATTCTAATTGTAGACAAACTTATTTAAAACCTTTTTTAGACCTTTTAATTGTCATCTTGTAATACGTTTAGGCCTAGAACACCTTCAGCAGCGCTGTGGTTTCGATGCATCCGGCTGTGTTCTGGATTACGCACTTGTACTCTCCAGCATCACCCTGGTTCACATTAGTAATGAGCAGATTAAAATGACCGGCAGTTTTCTCCTGGATGATACATCGGCTGTCTGTGACGGAATCTCCGTCTTTAAACCATTCGGCTGTAGGATTCGGTTTACCGCTAACTAAACACTGCAGGATGACTGGTGTCCCTGTGGCAGCTGTAACGTTTGTCAATGGGATGATGCATTTAGGTGCTGTTTCTGTGACTTGGAACTGGAAACTGCACATGTCACTTGACTTCCCTTTAAACTCAATCTTGTCGTCTTTTGCCGGTTCAGCAAAGACATCAAAGTTAACACTGACATATTTCTCTCCCTGCTCACTTGTCTCATTGTCGGTGTTTGCCACTAACCTAACAGCTCGCTGTGACTCATCGGCCTCCTGCTCAAACTCAAACTCCAGCTCAATTTCTGACACCTGTTCCCCATCAAATGATGTGTTTCCAACCATTAGGTCAAACTTCTGAGGCTGGACTTTAGCACTACCAAGAGATACAGCTGTCAACTCCCTGCCTCTGGTTTTACCTGCGAATGCCTTACCATTCAACACTACCAGAGAGGCTCTACACAATGTCTCCCCTACAACATTAATTGCCCTGCAGGTGTAAATTCCACTGTCCTGGTTGGTGACTTTACAGATCTTCAGGAAATGGTTGTCTCCATCAGAAGAATGGAGGAATTTCTTGTTGTTGTGAGGAATTTTCTTGTCACCTTTGAACCAAGACACAATTGGTGATGGAATCCCCATTAGAGAACATTCAAACATGACCGTGGTTCCTTCTGGAGTTTCCATGTCACAGATGGGATTGATGAACCGCGGAGGCATTTCAGTGACTTCAAAAGCTATTTTTAAGTCGTCATGTTCCTGAGTCACAAAATCCACAGCCCCCTCCTCATAAATACTCGGTAGCACATCCAATGATATGATCATGCTCTTATTGTCAGCTGTGTACTCAGGAATGGTGATAATCTTCACCTGCTTTTCAAACTCCTTCACCTCATTTTCATCCAGTTCAACTTCAAGTAGAATTTCCTGAGGAGATGGTGAACGAGAAGAATCGTCTTCCTCCACATCAAACTCCATTACATGCTGGTGAGTAACAGTTGGAGGGGCAGGCATGAATCGCACCTCCTGTGACACAACGACCACTAAAGCAACACTTCTGGCCTCTCCAACATAGTTCACAGCCTCACAGATGTATTCACCCTGGTCGGCTTTAGTGATATTGTGAATTGTAAGTGAAATGCTGTCACCATCCCTTTCCATTTGGACTCTATCACCTGCCACCAGCTGGGTTTTGTTGCAGAACCATTTCACCTCAGGAGATGGGAGACCAAATACTTCAGCATAAAACTTCAGAGTATCATTTTCAAACACTCGTTTCTTAATGAGAGGTTTGAGGAAGGCAGGAGGGATTCCCTGCATCTTCTCCTGAAGGGTTCCCAAGCCTAGAGATCCTCTCCCACTTAGGAATCGACTCTCATCCACACTTATTTCAGCTGTCTCAATGCCTTCATCTGCAGGAGATGTGAGGAACTGAACTGGTGAGAAAAACTTCTCAGTTGAGTCTCCAGTTGAGGGTCTCTTATGTTCAACAGGGGAGAAGGGGAACTCTTGGGGAGTTGTAAACCCACCTGGTGAATCAGAACTTGGAGTCTGAAAGGAAACTGGAGACTTGGGAGTGTGGAAAGACTCTGCAATTGGCTGTGAGACCTCGGTGGATGAGCCTGGAGTATAGAACCTTTCTGCTACCTCAGGTATCTCTTCACTCATGGTGCTACCGATCTCAATAGACATCTCCGACTCAGGAGACAGTGGTCTTCCCCAGTCTGTTGGAGGGTTGTAGTAGTCATACACAGCTCCAAAAGTGACCTCCTCTTCCTCCATGGATCCAGCAGTTACTGCTGCAGCTCCACTTTCAGTCTGTGAAGCCCACTCCAATCTAGCTCTGCTGTGTACAGGTGCATCTGGTTTCTGACTGTCTGATGGACCAAACACTTTAATCTTGCTTTCTGCTGTAGCTTTGACAGTGAGTGGTTCAGGTTTTGCTTCCACTTGTATGTCAATGCTTTCATCTTCACCTTTGAGTTCTGCATGGGACTCAACTACACCCCCTTCTGTCACATCTGCCTGGGAGTCTGGCATACTGAGGAAAACACCACTGTCCATAGAAGGCTCTGGGATCGAGATTATCTCTTTGCTCACAGGCTTTAAAGGAAGTTCCTCTCTAATCTCTCCAACTATTTCTTCTTTTTCTATTTCTGTCAACTGAACAACACTATCATCCTCAAAATAACTTGGGACCTCTACGGCCTTACTGCGAGCAAGGGAAGATGCTACAGATACACTCTTTCTTTCAGGCTTGATAGGTTCAGAAATTCTTTTAGGCCGACTTGTTTCTCCTGATGGAGCTGTTGAAGGTTTGGTCGTGGGTTTTGCTGCAAGGACTTTCTCTGACTGGAAGGGAATGAAACTGCTGGTTCTTTCAAATGTTCGCATATCTTCCTCCCTCGCTTCACCTTCTCCTCTCTCTATTTGCTCAGAAATGCCTTCAAGTCTCTGTGGTTTAGGTCTGACCAACTCTGTAGACTCTGGAACTTCCTCAACAAATTGTTTAACTCCAGTGTGGATTCCTAGCTGAAGCTCTCCTTCTTCAACAGATTTCATCTCATTTTGCTCTTCCAAAGAAATAGGTTTGGGTACCAAGGAGATGGTTTCAGGCAAAGCAGTACCTTCCTCACCACCTTCAGGTCCTGGTACCTGCTCTTCCTTGTCAAAGGGAATGACCACTTCTGGAATAAACTCTTCAGGGAAAAATGTTTGCTTTCTTTGCTCCTCAGGAGAAGGTGGCATCATTAATGTGGCAGGTGAGTCAGACTCAAAAGCTTGTTTAATCTGAGAAACTTTTATCACAGCAGCAGAAGCTGTCAAACCACAACCAGACAGAACAGGAGGTTCTTTGGAGATGGCAGGCCTTGATTTTGAAGGTTTCACAGCTAAGCCTTCTGTTGAACTTACAGGTTTATCCCCCATTTGAATAATACCATCATCAGAATTAGCAATGGCAGCTTTATCAGACACTACAGGTGTCTGATTATCATAAGATTTTTGAACTCTCTGATCACCCTCCATGGTGTCACCAAAATCTGTGAACTGACCAGGCTCTGCAACTTGAAATGACACATCAGCGATACTTGCAACCTCCCCCATCTTATTTCTAGCAACACATTTATATACTCCAGCATCAGAGTATATAAAACTGTTTATGTACAGTCTATAAACTTTATCATCTACCTCAAATCGGTATTTTTCCGTTGCAAAACTGAGACTAACTTCATCATAATACCAAGTGACTTCTGGCATAGGGACACCTGAGATTTCACACTCCAAAACCGCAGTGTCACCTTCAGAACAGGTGATGTTTTCTAACTCGCGGACAACATTAGGGGCCCCACCAGTTGCATCAAAAGAGAAAGTAAATTTATGTTTCATCTGTGAAGTTGCATCATCTGTCGTTGGTACATCTGATGGTGTTTCTGTAACAGCTGGAGGTTTCTCTACACTTCTTTCTTCTGCCAGCTCAGGAATAGGAGTGGCAGCAGTAATTCTGATTTCAACAGGAGAGGAAGAAAAAGATTCGTCTGAGGTGCGGCGTTGGTGGATAACCATCTGAGGCACCTTCAACATGGCCTTTCCAGTATCTGCATATGACTGGAGTTCGTCTTCTATGTGGCCCTCCTGTTTTTCTTGACACTTCTCTGGTTCTTCTGTGACAACCACCTCTGAGGGTCTCACCACCTTTTTATCCAAAATTTCAAGAGTAGCACTACAGGTGCATTTACCATGTTTATTGGTCAGGACACAGTCATATGTCCCCTCATGGTCTGTTGTTGGATAGAAGACCGTCAGCTTTGAATAGTTTGATTTACTGACGATATCATAGTCAGGATTTTGGGCTAAAGAATGGCCATCTTTGAGCCAGGTGACTGTGGGGACAGGCTCACCTTGGAACTGGCAACAAAACTCTGACATCTCACCAATTTTTACTTTTATTGAGGATATATCTTTCACACATACTGGAAGGGAACCAAGTGGCTTTACACCTCTTTCTTTTATACTCTTTGACTCAACTGTTTCTTTTAAATGTGAGTCCACATTCTTTATCTTCACTTCTTCTGACTCTACACTTCTTTCTTCACTAACACTTGCTGAATCTTTCTGTTGTATCATTTTCTCCCGGTCTCTGGATGTTCCCATCTCCTCTCTTCTGCCCATTCCTTCTTCTCTGACTTCTGACTGAAAGCGCTGACTGCTGGATTTATCAAAAATCACAGCATATTCCTCTGTTCCCTGTGCTTCTCTTCCTAGATCCTTTTGTGGGGAGTGCTGCCTAATTAAGGAGGCCTCTGTGGATGGTTTTATAGGACTTTTTCCATGAGGAGAACCAAGTTCATATCCTTTAACTTGAGTGGCAGAGGATATCTGAGCTGTCTGTGTTTTTAAGGTTCCGTCAAGCAGCTCTTTTCGTTGAGATTCTTGACTATGAGAAGTTGAGTAAGTCTGAGAAAGATCCCCTGCAACTGTTGGCATGTAGGTTTTGTCCAAAGTTGGAAGATCATGAGAAGGTTGAGCTTGGGCGGGTTCAGATCTGTCAAATGGTGAAACCTGGGGCTCAAATGGTTGTTTGCCTTGACTATCCAAAGCCCACTCAGATTCTAGTTCTGTCACTTCCTCTTGCTCAACAACATCTTGTTGCCATTTCAGGATGCGTTGAGCCAGTGCTTCCTCCTCATTAACAAAGTATTCACTGTCCCTCTGTAACCTGGTCTCACGGCCTTCTGTTGGTAGCTGGTAGCTTTCATCTTGCTGATCTTGGAAAGTAACAGGTTCACTTATCAGGAACTTCTCTTTAGATGTTTTTCCTGGCTTTCTGCTGAGGACTGCTTCAGTTTGAGACACTGATGCTGAAGCCACGTGAATGTTTCTTCTGACCTCGGCAGCTGTCTCTGCTTTGAATTGTGCATAACCCTCCACACTGTCCGGTTCCACTTTTACAGCTTGTTGTTGCTCCATAAGAACATCCTGCTGCCATTTCATTATCCGCTGAGTGAGTGCCTCTTCTTCAGTGACAAACTGCTCAGTCTCTTGCTGTAGTTCAGAAATGTTCTCTCTTGACAGCTGAAGCTCATGATCTTCTTTTGTCTTTTCAAACAACATCTTTTCCTGTCTGGCTTTTGTTCTGGTCAGTGATTCAATTTCGGTTTCAGATGCTCTACCTTTCATTCTGGGAGATATCTGTGTCTGTTTGACCAATCCCTCAGCTTCCAAGTCCCCTGCTCTTACTTTCATTCTAGGTGATTTATGGAATGAGCTGTGCAGGGCTTCATCTTCTCCCATTGCACCTTTGAGTTTGGGTGACTTAGGTGCTGATATGGTGGTGGCTTCAGGATCAACTGGCCTCATTCTGGGTGATTTATGCATAGAGGGTGGTGGGGCTTCAGATACTCTTTTCTCCACCATCTCCTGCTGGGTGTAAATGTGACCCTCAGGCTCTATGTATGGTGTCTCTGTTGGCAAAGGCAGATCAGTTTCAGGGTGGAATGTATCCTCTTCTGACATAACCATGCCTTGCTGCCATTTTTTGATCCGCAGGGCCAGAAGTTTCTCCTCACACTCCATCTGTGCAGCTTCCAAACTCTTTCCATAATGAGCCCTCAAAGATTCCTCTGCACACTGTTCTTTATATGTATCAGCTGATTCTATCACAGTGTCATCTGCTGTCACACTTTCACTAGGGAGGTCACTTATGATGGTTTTGATTGGCCTTGACCTCAGGGACTCTTTGGCCTCAGCTTCTGCTGTTCTGGCTGACGTTGTAAGTGACTGCTGAGCCAGCAGGACTTCAGTTTCATCTATAGTGCTTTTTACTTTGGGTGATTCAGGTGTTGTCATAGTAAGAGCCTCAGAATCAATTGCCCTTGTCTTCATTCTGGGTGATTTATGGACGGATGAAGGTATTACATCAGTTTCTCTTCTCTCAACCACCTCCTGCTGAGTATATGGCTCCATGTACGGGGTCTCTGCTGGGGAAGGTAGATCTGTTTCAGGATGAAACGTATCCTCTTCTGACATAACCATACCTTGCTGCCATTTTCTGATCCGAAGGGCCAAGAGTTTTTCTTCACACTCCATCCGTTCAGCTTCCAGGCTTTTCTCATAATGAGCTCTCAGTGATTCCTCCTCACATTCTTCTTCATATCTATCTCCTGCTTGCATCATTTTATTATCTAGAGTTGGAGTTTCTGTCAGTACACTGACTTTGTTTGCTCTATGTGGCCTTGGCCTAGGTGACTCTCTTATTCTGGCCTCCACTCGAGCTTCCACTTCTGCTGTTCTGGATTTTATTCTGGGGGATTCTTGGTGTGCCAGCAGGTCATCTGTTTCTTCTACTGCACTTCTAACTTTAGGTGATTTAGGTGATTTAGGTACTGGCATAGTAGCAGCCTCTGGATCAACTGCCCTTGCCTTCATTCTGGGTGATTTATGGAAAGAAGAGGGCATTGTTTCAGTTACCTCAGTTAATCTTCTCTCCACCATCTCCTGTTGGGTGTAAATATGACCTTCGGGCTCCATGTAGGGTGTACCAGCTGGAAGAGGCAGATCAGTTTCAGGGTGAAATGTTTCATCCTCTGACATCCGAGTCCCTTGCTGCCATTCACTCCTGGATGATGCAACTAGATTCAACCTGGTTGACTCTCTCACAACAGATTCCCTACTTTCGGTGTATGTTGTAGTTTCTGGATATGTTTCAGAATACGGGGATTCTGACTGACCCAGTTGAACCTCCATCTTTGTAGCATCTACCTTGTGGACCAAAACCGCTTCACTGCTTTCTTTAAACCCAACATCTACCCGTGATTCAACAAAACTCTCCGCTTTCTTATCACTCAGTGTCTCTGAATAGGTTCCATCTGATTTTCGGTCAATCTGAGGCACCATCGTATCAACTACCTCTCCTCTCATGATCTGAATGGCCCTGGTTCTGGACTGAGGTTCAAATGAATGTCTAACTCGAGGCTGTAAGGATTCCCTGTGGGCAGTTTTACCAAGAATTTCTTTCCCACTCTCTCCTGAATCGAAAGGTCGATTGAAATGTGGAACATCTTGTAGCGACGCAGGTTTAACTCTGAGCTTCTCAACATAATCTGCATAGCTTGGCTCACTGGTTACTGACTCTACATCAAACTCAGACGAAGACATGGTTGAGATTGAAAACCTCTTTCTTTGTTTAACAGCTTTTTGAAGGGTTGTAAGTTTGGTTCTTACCTCATTGTGAAGGCTCTCTGTGTCACTAAACCTCTCACTGTATCTATCACTGCATCTATCACTAAACTTATCACTGAATCTGGCACCTGTGCGTCGATCACAGTAAATATCACTGAACCTATCATTAAAGCGCTCAGGCCTTTCAAACATTGGTGGAGGGGACGGGGCACGCTCAGATGCAGTTTCCAAACGTTTAGATTCTTTTTCAGACTGTTTTTCTTTTGTAGGAGTACTTGAACGGAAATACACAGTACGGATTACAGCATTTTTAGATCGAGATCTTCCCTGGTGGACTTTGGACATCTTGTCAAATGGAGACCCCACACACCGGAGATCCACTCTAAACTTCCTCTCCTTCCTCTCCTCTGCCATTGTGTCTACACTTTCATGAGCTTTTGCAGATCGTCTAGCGAAACCCAGGTAGTTGGCAGACTGCTCTTCCCTCAGTGAAACCAAAAGTGATGCTGTGGACTCTGCAGAGCCCTCCGTGTTTATTGCCATTACCTTGTAACTACCTGAGTCTTTCTCTTTGATGCAATCTATGACTAAACTGGTAATGTGCATGTGCAATCTGCTGTCAGAAAAGATTCTACGCCTTCGTTCTTTACGAATGGGTCTATTATTATGGAACCAAAGGATAGTTGGTGGAGGGCAGGCAACCAGTTTACACTTTAACTCAACTGGGTCTCCCTCAACAACTGATTGGAACTTGAGCTTTTGAGTGAAAGAAGGTTTCATGTTTTCTGTCCATGAGCTGATGGAGGAGGTTCTGCTGGAGCAGCGATTGGCCGACACCAGGCCGTGATCCAGGAAGTCCTCGGTGTCGGAGAAGGCTCCTCGCAGCTGTCGAGTGCTTGTGAGTTCAGTGCTGCTGTGTGGGTTTCCCTCTCTGGTATCGTGGTAAAACAGCTCTGTAATTAGAGAAACATCTGTCAGAATAAGACAAGCCCCAAGGTAAAAAAGAGAGAAAAGGATTTGAATCATTAATGGAAATATTAAATGCATGCTGCGAGTCACAATGCCAAAGGAAATAATTTCACTCACCATATTTGTTCGAATAAACGCAAGACTTGATTCTTTTTATTAGAAACCTGCGGGAAGTTTTGATCCTTCGTCTGTGGAAATTTCTTCAAAACATAATTTTATGATGATTAAAAAAAGCATAATATTCCCAAGGTGGGCTGCTAACATTCACTGGTTTTGCTTTTAAATAATTTGTGGCTAGAACATTCCTTACCTGACTTGCAGACAGAGGAATAAACGCCCTTTCTAATCCTTAAACTTAGAAGATAAATGATGCACAAGTGTCAATGAGAAGCACAGCTCTCCAAAACCAACTTTCCCAAACTTTAACAATTGAAGCTGTAAATTGGGTGAGAAGGCGTTTATTCGAACTAATATAGTTTACTGGTGTTATTTAAAATGCAAACCACAGGAATCACATCCCACTATCTGCAAGCCAGGCTGAGAAATATTTTGCAGGAGGAAAGTAACAGTTCCATATGCAGTAAACCTCCATATCTTTTAAAGGACTTTTCAATCTGGAAGCTTTAAAAGATACTCATCCTGCACCTTTTCAGGGGAAAAGATCAGAGGAACCTTCATGCCAAAATAAAATGAACTTTTGGATGCAAACCCAAGTGTCAAAAACTGGTACAAGCAAATTTATCCTGGAGGAAGCTGTACAGTTTTATCAAGAGAAGTTGTCAAGTATTGACAGCAGTTTTCTGTCAAGACACATGACGATGACATGCAACTGTGAAAGTTCAAAGGTCATTTAAAGGGACAGTTCAACACAATATTAAAGTTATAAACTTAATAAGCAGTCTGTGGATGCAGTTCAACTTAGTCCAACTCTGTCTTGCATGCACTCACACATTATCCACTTTCTTTACAGTTTCATCCTTTATAAAACATCTTCAACAAGCCATGGTTTGGATCAAAGTTACCTGCTGACAGACTACTTTACAACACCTGGTTAAACTGTCCCTTTCCCACAAATCAACCTGTGTGGAAATAAACTGGTGTTTTTAGTGTGTGATGATAAATCTGACAAGATCTTACCTTTGACTTCTTGCTCAATCTTGGCTTCAATCTGCTCCCGAGTCACTGTGGACAAAAAATTGGACTATTAAATGAGGTGTCATCTGCATAAAATGAGAACATTTAAGTAAGAAGATCCCCAAAAAAAGGCAAACAGTGCTTCAACATTTGTGTTTCAGATCAACATAAGTAGGAAACATGTGAAAAAAAGTGAAAAGACAAAGGGAAACACATAACAGGGTTGGGTTTCCTGAAAGATGGATGAACAGGTTATTTTAAGGTGGATTTCATGCATTTTCCAAGTGTTCCTGAGGATGAAGAAAAGGGTAAAGGATGGTTTTGTTCCTGTAGGAGAACCAGGATCAGAGGAGTGATGGTGTTGAGGATGGGACAAGACTCACAAAGACTCAAGAGGTTGGTTTTGTCTGAAGACAGACTGTGAGGTTAGTAAACCCGAGGGGTGTCCCAATCTTGTCTTTGTGCTGATCCTGATTAGTTTTCTGGACTAAAGGTTCATTTGACTTGTTTGGTCCCAAGTCTGAGTCAGTTCTGAAGTGCAAACAGATTCAATAAGTTGAGGTCATTTTTAATTTTTTTAGGTAAAGTTTTACTCATGGTTAAGACTTCAACCTCTTATTATTTGTCTGACACTTTAATTTTTGCAGATCTGATGAAACGAAGTGATTTTAGTGATAATGTAAAACAAAAGGTGGACACATCATTGAGCTTAAGGAGCTTTGAGAATTTGATGATTAAAAAAGATCTAATGGGCTCTATGCACAGCCCCACTACTTCCTGAGCTGAAAACAACTCTTTTATCTCCTGCCTTTCATTATTGGACACACTGATTAATCCAGATGTGCCTAGCCACAGTAGTAACAACAAGAAGTAGCAGGCACACCGAGATTAATCAGTGTGTCCAATAATGAAGGACAGGAAATAATGGAGCTGCCTTAAGTTCAGGAAGTAGTGGCCTGTGCATAAAGCCCATTCCTTTAATATGACTGTTGATCAGCACATTTAGGTTCTGATTGTGGTTCACCCCTCATGGCGTTTCCACTGAAGGTCTGTTTTAAAAGGAGGTGAATGAATCTGCAGGAACAGGAAGTGTTTGAGGGACTCAGGCTGCAGCTGGAGGGGCATCCTGATGTTACCTTCTTCTTCTTCTTCCCTGGTTATGGTGAGCGTGGCTGAGCAGGCAGCCTCTCCAGCATTATTGGCTGCCCTGCAGGTGTAGTGGCCCGCATGCTCAGAGAAAGCATCGACTATGATGAGCGTGGCCGTGTTCGTCACCTCATCGAAATGAAACACCACATTCTTGGTGGGTTTGATGGGCTGCCTGTTGTGGAACCAGCTGATTTCTGGCTTGGGCATACCCGATACACATGCATGGAAGCGGGCCACCTCCCCGTGTGGCACTGTACAGTTCATGATTGGCTGGAGAAAAACAGGCTTTTGGCCAATGGCAGGTTTCTTTACACTGGTGAGGCTGGTGGAGATACGCCACTGGGACTCAGCCTTAACATCCACGGAGTGTTTATGCCCTGAAAAGAAGCATGTCCGTTCATTTCATGGCCCGTTTGTCACTGAACTGTTTCATCCCAGTGAGCACAATCTGAAGGATTCACAGTTTCAACCACAAAAGAAGATAAAGAAACAGACTTCTCAAATCCATTCAGAAGGATAAAACTTGCAGAGTTTGGGCAAAAGATCTAATCATGAACTGAGCACTGTTGACCAAATAAAGTAAAATTCAACTACATGGACACATTAAAGTAAGAAATGGGAAACTGCAGGATTTCTATGTCATGTATTGTAGATAAAGCTTTATTCTGCTCAGAGGAAACACCTTTTTTTTTTTTTTTTTACATTAAATTTGGTGATTTTAAACTGCATTTAAGATTCATATTCCATGATCTGACACTGATATAGAAAAAGTTCTGCAATATAAAACTATGTCTAGACAACTGTACAATTTTTAAGGCTAATCTGTTGAATAAACAGCTGGTTGAGGTAGGAAGACTGCCTGTATTTTAACTAAATCTACATGTATCTTTAGATTTTTATTTTTAAATCCCTCAACATGTGCTCACCAGGATGAGGTTTAGCGAAAAAAGAGAATCAGTGCATTAACAGAATGAAACCAGAAACTCAAGATCATGATGTCGTGACACAAATTGTTATCTGCTTTGTATATATTTGATAACTCTGATTCTATTTGGTTTACATTTAGACTTAAATCGGGACTTTATATTGTATTTTTTAAGTTATTATTAATCTAGACATAGTTCTGTTCATCATCCATTACTCAGTACTAATAAACATCCAAATATGAACATATGTATCAGATATCGTTCCCCTTCTATTTGCTTTTTTTTTCCACCAATGAACTGGTTTGTTTTCACTCCATCATAACTTGGTGTGTTAATTATAATCAACAACATAACAATATCATGACCTTGACAAACACTTGAACCCTGTCAGGTCAGTGTTGGTGCATTTTGTGGGGTTTTCTGAACTCACCGTCCAGTGTGAGGGTTGCAGAACATGATGCAGTTCCAGCGTTGTTGACGGCCATGCAGGTGTACTCGCCCTCATCTTCGGGGTAAACCCTGGAGATCTCCAGCTGACAGCTGTCGTCAAACTGTGACATCCTGAAGAAGTCCGACTGCTTGATCTCCTTGTCTTTGTGGAACCAGCTGATCTTCACATCTGGAGACAAATTATTTGGTTTTTCAGGACTGATATCGATGACTGACTAAAGACACTAATAAACCATGTGTGGAGGTGTTTGATTTGTAGTATTCCAAACTCCAACAGAGAACATGAACGTCAGAGTAGGAATGAAATGGTTCCTGTTCGATGAAGTGTCTGATGGATCAAACTAAAACCAGGGGAATCCCAACAATTTTGTGTTTTATAATTATTTGTTACAAGATGGGATGAAATAAAAACATGAAACTTGGTCCAATAACTGGGTACGACCTGAGAATGTTTCACCGGAAAAATTAGCCCAAACAACCACATGGTGGTGCTGTAATTACCCCTTAAAGGCCTAAACATCCAGTGTTGTAAGTTCTTACCATCTCCGCGGACCCTGCACTGGAACCGGGCTGGTTCTCCTTCACGGGCCGAGGTGTTGACGATGGGCGAGATGACAACAGGAGGCGCCACAGGAGCAGCCGAGTCCGGAGAAACCACCTCAGACACTGAACCACAAACACAGCAGGGTTTAACCCAATGATCTGAAAGGTTTTGGTCAATAACATACTGGTCTGGGGTTTGTGTACCTTCCACATTGAGTGTGGCGGTGCTGGTGGCGGCTCCATAATCATTCTTGGCCTCGCAGTTGTAGGTGGCAGCATCTTCGGGGAACACTTCGATCAGCAGCAACGTGTGCTCATTGCCATCGTGGAGGAACTTACACTTGAATCCCGGAGACAAAGCTTGGGAATCTTTGTACCAGAAAACCTGAGGCTGAGGAACGCCGCTGACCTGGACTGAGAAGCGGGCAGGTTTACCGGACTGCACTGACTGGGGTTCCATGTGACGCAGGATCTGAGGAGGCTCCGGCACTAGATGGAAAAAATGGAAAGAAAAAGGCCCCATGAACCCGACAGAACCCAAAAGCATGAAGAATCAAATCTATCATGCATGAATTACTATAAAACTGAGTGGGACCATTACTTCCAAACAAATAACGTGTCCAATTAGATTATTCTGTGTTAGATGTTACAGTCAACTCTTACAAGTAACTGTGGTGTTGATGTTAGACTTATACCGCTGTTCTGTTGTTTATTCATGGGTTTGGTTATTTTAGTTCTATATCAAACACAGAAACCGCTTGTTCATCATCCAATACACTGACACCTATTGGACACTTGCAGGAAGTGCATTTTTTTTTTACTCATAAACGTGATGGCCAACAGAAAGTCAGAAGTGCTGAACATCCCAGGAATATCTTGTAAATCCTTCTATATCTGAACACCCCTAAAGGTAGAAAAAATATGGAAACATCAACATCTAAGTATGAATATCACTGGTCAAAATCATACATCATCAGATTTATTTTATATTAAAAGAAATTAGCAATTAATTCCATGTTGACTAAATTGGATGCCATGCATCATCAGTTGTATTTACATCGTAATTCAAATCATTTCTGTAACTTCATTGTTCAGGATGAACCTGATCTGCACTAACTTGTTTAAGTGTAAATCAATGGACAATTGGTATTAAGAGTAAAATTAGCAGAGTTTTTTTATTAACAAAAAACATGTTTGTATTTCATAGTTTTCATCATTTTCTGACATAGGTGTGTTAAATACATATTTCTTTCCTTCAAAAATTAAACTTTTGGTGTCCACCAACTACATAAAAAATAGGCTCATAAATAAAATTTCAGCTGCATTGTTTTTTGTTTTTGTTTTTGTCATGAGTAAAGAGATATAAAAACACTCAGGAAATAAAATCTGGACCTAGGTTCTTATAATTGAGGTAAGAAAAGGTTAATTAATCAAACAATCCATGTAGTAATTTTTGTAGTACTTTAGAATAGTTACTGCAAATATTATATTTCTAAATGAAGCTTAAATACTTTGTGTATGAAAAACTTAAACACACAATGATCACAGTTTGGATCCATTTTTCTGCAAGGTCTTGTTTTTAGTCATTTCCTTGTGTGGTTTTTGGTGTTCCATCATGTTGTTTTTTGGTCGTTTCTTTGTGTGGTGTCGCATTATCTGTTAAGCATCTGTACTCACGGTTGACTCGGAGGTGCATGGTGCTTCTGTTTTTGCCGGCGATGAAGGTGTACTCTCCAGCATCGCTTCGGTACGTCTCTGAGATGGTGAGACGGTGGATTTTCCTGATGGTGACGTAGTTGAACCTCTCCTCGGCCGAGAACTGGATTTCTACTCCGTTCCTTAACCAACGACCCTCCACGTCATCCTCGTTCACCTCAAACTCCAACGTGGCTCTGTGTCTCTCCAGGACCTTGGACAGAAGACAAAGAACTTTTACCAGGACATTAAACCTTCTACATCAGTGTGAAAACCCTGAAACCCTGAAAGTCTTGAAACAGTTAACCTGGAATCAGGGAAGTTCCAATCTACACTGTCTGTAAATTGGTGTAAATGTAAAGTGTCGTGAGATAACTGTTGTTATGATCATGTGATGTTTGAAAAGCAATTTTTTCAAACTTGTTCTCTGATGACACTACTGAAGACGATGCAGGACACAACGCTTTCACCATAGCTTATGCACAATCGGTTGGTGACAAAAAAAAACCAAACACTGAGGGATCTCTTAGATCTAGTAATAGATCATAAGGAGGACTCTGGTCAGACATGGACCAGATGATCAACTGGTTCTAGAAGGTTGAGATTGAACTGATCTCTGCTGAAGGACATCTAAACCCTTCACTGAACACTTCCAGTCACTGTGTGGACGTTTCTACAGATTGTCCAGGAGATGGACATTGACATGTTCAATTGTCCTGGTGGTAAACCTGGTCTCACCGTGATCTCCCTGTCCGCAGGTTCAGAGATCCTGATGTCCCGACCCTCAACGATGAGCTGGGCCTTGGAAACACTGGATCCGGCCACGACCGAGTACTCTCCGGCGTCGGACATACGAACTGTTTGGATCATCAGACGGTGGACATACTTCTCTGCTGTCACAGTGAACCTGGAAGACCAAACTCAGGTGAACATTAACCCTTTACCCTAACCAGGCCAACAGGACCAAATGGCGGACAGTGTACCTTTCCTCAGCCATGTCCAGCTCCTGACCGTTCTTCATCCACATCACCTGGATGTTGGGCTCAGAAACCTCACACTCAAAAATGGCCTTCTTCTTCTCTGTGATCCTGATGTCTTTGATTTTCTTGGTGAATTCAATCAAACGAGCTAAAACAGACAAAACAATGCATTAGAACCTTATTTCACCTCATCAAACTTAAATAGTTTCATTTAACCCTGAGAATACTGTTGATTTGATCTTAAATATAAATGCAAATATATATATATATTTTTTTTTTTCTCATGATGAAACCATTTTTTTTCACCTTGTTTGGTCCCATTGTTTTCACCTGTGTGACTGTACACTTATTTTTTTGTAGTACTAACACACTGAAGCTAGAAGCATGCAAAAAATATCAAATCCCAGTAGGAAAAAGTTTGATTCTTTACTGCTTTTCTATCAAAAAACATGTTGAACAAACACTTTTTATTGCTTAGAATGAACATGTAAATTCAAAACTTTACAAAAATTGTTACAAATTTAGCAAACAAAAAGTAATATACAACTATGTAAATCAAAATGCAGGCAGTGCCTCTATAACTATAAAAAACTATTACAATGTAGGGAACAATATACAACTATTTAGAACTGTATTCAGCTATTAAAACTATTTAGAACTATATATAACTATTACAACTATATTCAACTATTACAACTATGTAAAACTATATACAACTACAGGAAGTCCTAAGGGCTAACAGCTGCATGGTTACCTTCAACAAATAGGTTGGCGGAGGAGGCGGCAGATCCAGCCACGAACTGGTACTCTCCTCCGTCTCCAAAGTGGACGTTGCGAATGGTCAAGGAGTGCGTGAGCTGCCGGCTGCGGACTTGGCATCTGTCTGAAGACTTGACCTCTACACCGTTCTTCAGCCATTTGTAGGTGATGCCCTCATAGTTGACGGTAACCTCAAAGGTGATGGTGTCTCTCTCCTGGGCGTTCAGGTCCTTCATCATCGAAGTGATGAGGACGGCTGGACAAACACAGACCGACATGTTAACTATGAGACTAAACAGTCAGCACTGAAAACTAAATGGGTACCAATCATCTACTTTATCAATCGTATGATTAACTGTCTGTTTTACTGATCGTGTGGCGTTTCTTACGGTTGACGGTGAGCGTTGCTGACACCCGGTCGTTGCCACAGACAAAGGTGTACTCTGCAGAGTCATCTCTGCTGGTGTTCATGATCTTCAGCTGGTGGAGTTTCCCCTGAACCACGATCCGGAACTTCTCGCTCATCTCAATCTCCACGCCGTCCTTCAGCCATGTGGACGGAACGTTGAAGTGGGAAACCTCACACTCGAAAGTGGCCACTTGAGTCTCTGGAACCTCCACACTTTTCAGGGGCTTTGTCACACGCAGAGCTACAAAGACAATGAACAGTATTTTAGACCATGGATTATAGCAGAGCTGGAAATACAATGAATAAGACTCACTCATCTATTATGTATCATGGATGTACATTTTTTTCCTCAAACCTATGTAGTTTTTTAGGATGTTATCTGGTGACCTCGACAGGGAACAGCCGAAACGGAAAACAACATCATAAAATGCATCTCTAAAACTGACTGCTCTTATACACACATTCGTCTGCTATTGTTATTTATTACTGATGTTTGTGCCTTTATTATTTTATTGTACCGTGCTTTGGTCAGCTTTGGTTGTTGTAAAGAGCTTGATTGATTGATTAACATTAGTCATATTGTGCTGCTTTCTTAATATTATTTAATAAGTAAATTTCCTAAAGTAACCAAATAACAGGACAGTATTTTTAAAACTGTAATTATAAAACAAAAGTCCAAAATGTCAAATGTACATAATCTTCAATGAACATCATTGTGCAATGTTTGTTTGTTGTTACTTTTTACAGCTAATTATTATTATTATTATTATTATTATTAATATTACACATTATTAATCATTGTTACTATCACCTTGATCAGTGGTACTATTGAGATTACTGATATTGTTACAGCTACTAATATTTTGTTATAATTATTTCTAAAATTATTATTATTATTATCATTATTACTACTAGTATTTCTAATGTGTAATTGCCTGTTTTTCCTACTGTTTCTATAGTTATTGTTGTTAGTGTCTCTTTTATCTTTTCAGAGTCAGGGTTGTGGGCAGACCAGACCCCGAGTGCCAGTGGTTCTTGATCTTTTTTCTTCTCTTTCTTATATCTTTACATACAGTGTTGTTCTGCTACTGGAACCTTCACTTCCTGGAGGTTCTGCCCACGGATCAATAAAGTTTAATCTAATCTAATCTAATCTAATCTTGCAGAATGTTCTTGATAGGGTCAACTTCTAGATGTGTGATGAACAAAGGACAATGATACGATCTTCTGTTAATACGTCTTTATTCAACAGTGCTAGGAGAAGGCAGTAGTTTCCTTGGTTTCTCTTTGTACCTTCATCAACCTTCTCTCTAGATTTCTTTGGTAGTGTTCCAGATCCTCACATCTGGAACTAATTTCTATATGTCTGATATTCTCATCTGCATTCTTTGGCTAACATCAACATACCTATAGTATAGAATATCCCTTTCCTATGACTACTGTGTCACATCTAGATGTTAAATGTAGAATCAGTTGTGTTTGTGGTGAGGTTAGCGTGTTGGTTTCCACATGTTAACGGTCCTCACCCTCCACCGTCAACACGGCGCTGCACTGCAGATGTCCGACCACCGCTGTGTACTCTCCAGCGTTGCTGCTGTCAACGTTCTGAAGGATCAGTTTGTGAGCTTTCCTCTCAGATAGAATCTTGCATTTGTCACTGGGCTTCAGCTCGACACCTTTGAACATCCACTTGACAGGGATGTCGTCATGTGACAGGCTCATCTCGAAGGAGGCGGTGCCGTCCAGAAGAGATGTCACGTCCTTAATCTTCTTCACGATTTTGATAGCTGTAGGAGCAAGAAGAATGAAAAGGTTAATGAAGATGGAATAAAAATATGAGCATAAAACATGACAATTATTACAGCCAAAGAAACAAAGATCGATTTAACCAATAGGGAGTCGGCCGCTGTGTTTGTGGTTGCTATGGTAATTGCCGCCACTTTTGTTGGTGATGCATTAAATTTGTAAATTCTCTATGGTGAAGTTCTTTAACAGAGGTTCCTGTCACTTCCTCAAATCACCAACAACTTTTCAGTGACTTGTCTGACGGCGCTGATATAAATTATATGTATTTAGTGTAAATCATGTGACATGTTGTTCAGATTTATAAGTTGGTTTAATAGACTCAAATCAATAAGATGTCAATAGAATAGCCTTTACTGTCACTGTGCTACTCCAGTCAGTGCAGCAACAAACCAGTACTACAGAAATAAACTAATATAAAATTACAAAACCTAAAAAAAAAAAAAATAATAAGAAAATGGAATATAAATTTTACAATTTTTCAAAGTAACATGAGAATGGAGTTAAATAGAATTTTAAAAAAAATGAACAAAATAAGAATGAAGCAAATTTACAGTATTAACAGTATATATATGCATTAACAGTACTACCATATTAACAGTAATTATTACTCATAAATAACAGTACATATATCTCTGTGTACCAACATTGTGCTTATGAGGAATTTTCCTGATCTGCAGGATGAGTTTTGTAGTAAAGACGAATAAGAATAATTAAAAGTATCATCAAACCTTCATCCCTTAACTGAAATCAGTGTAATACTCACTCTCAACGTTGAGCCTGGCGTTGGCAGACAATTTCCCCAGTTTGAAGGAGTAAACAGTCTCGTCCTGTGTGTTGCAGTTCTTCACCTTCAGCGTATGGACCATGCCCTCAGAGGTGATCTGGTACTTGTCGCTGTTCTGCAGCTCCACGCCGTTCCTGATCCACTGGGCTCCTTTAACGTCGGGGTGGGTCAGCTCCAGACTGAACACCGCCTCCTGGGTTTCGGTCACAGTTTGGTTTCTCAGAGTTTTCTTAATCTTCACCGCTGCAGGAAAAAATACAGTGCTCAGTATTTAAACCAACACCTTCTGTTTGGACCTTAACATGAGCGTTCTGGTGCAGGTACGTACCCTCCACCCTGAGGTTGGCGGTGGTCTTGGAATTGGCGACCTGGTAGGTGTACTCGCCGACGTCCTGAGGTCTGGTGATGACGATAATGAGGCGTCTGACGGCGCCTTTCACCTCGCTCACTACATTCTCACTGAAGTCGACCACCTGGCCCTCCTTCAGCCAGCGGCCCTCAGCGTTGGCGTTGGCAACCTGGCACTCCAGCTCCGCTGTCTGAGACTCGGCCACAGTCACGTCCTGTAGGGGACGGGTGATGGCGCCACCTGGTGGATGGACAAGGGAATGATTTATCAAAATGATGTAATACAACAGACTCAAGCACAGTTTTTACCAACTAGCGGTTAAATGTGCCCCCCCCACTGACTAAACAACCACCACCCCCAGTCTAATGGACAGTGCAATAATCACAACACATGCACCTTGTTTTCCTAATCTTACCTTGTATGTATCCTACATTACCAATATATATCCTATATATTACCTGTATGCATCCTATATTGCCTGTATATATCTTATATTACTTGTATACATCCTATATTACCAGTATATATCCTTATTTGTTGTACGTATTTCTCATCTGTAGTATACGGTTAGCTTTTTGTATATTTCAGTAGTTTTTGTAGTACTTTAGTGGTATATGTGCATTTAATATTTTATTCAGTAGCTTTTTGCACATACTTATATTTTTTTTAGTATTTTGTAATATTTTTATAGCCTTTTTTTGCACAAGTTTTTGCTGCTATAAAGATTTTCATTGTTCCTCTGACAGTGACAATAAAGATCTATTCTATTCTATTCTATTCTATTCTATTCTATTCTATTCTATTCTATTCTATTCTAAGACCATGTTTTCCTCCATATTCAATAAGGATTGACACAAGCATGTCAGATACACAGCGATACACTGATAAAGTGTTCTTCTGACACCACAGGGCTGATTCAGTCTCAAATGTCTCCACTCTCAGTAGTTCAATTTTAGATAAAGGGGGGTTTCATTGTGTGGACTGTTGATCCACTCTTCACCTGCTTCCCTCTGTGAATGTGACATTAATCAGACTCACCAGACACTGTGAGGTTGGCGCTGGAGGTCTTTTCACCAGCATTAAAGGTGTACTGGCCCTCCTCGTCCTTCATGGCATCGATGATCATCAGAGAGTGAACAGTGCCCTTAGATTCCATCTTGTATTTGGGTCCAGGTTTGAGTTGCTGGTTCCTGAAGGTCCACATGGGATCGATACCAGGGTGAGAAACCTCGACTTCAAAGGTGACATTCTGGGACTCGGAGCACACTTTGTCTTCCATGTGCCTTACGATGTGAACCTCTGAAACAGACCACAGTTACAACATGAGATATTCTTGCCCTAATGCTGAACTCCAGTCACTGCAGGTGAACAAATGAACACATCATACCTTCTACCATCAGGTTGCAGCTGGTGTCCACTTTTCCAACCACCAGTTTGTATCGTCCTTTATCAGAGGCAAAGGTTCTGGTGAAGACCAGACGCTGTTTGGATCCCTTTGCCACCATCTGGACTCGGTCGCTGGCTGTCAGCTGTTTGTCGTTGTGATACCATTTGACAGAGCTGACGTCCTGAGCGGAGATTTTTGCCTCCAGGACAGCCTTAGTGCCTTCAATGGAAGACACATCCTTCAGTGGAATCACGATGTCAATGGCTGCAAGAAAAGATGACACAGATGTCAAAGAGAATCCAACAAAACTGATCCTGTATCTGTGGTCGAGTATCATTTATGAACGTCTTACTCTGGACACCCAGTTTGCAGGACGTGGAGATGTCCTGAGCAGGAACCACAAATGAGTACGAAGCAGCGTCTTCTCTGGTGACGTTCTCCAACAGGAGCTTGTGAACCTGTTTGTCGATGACAATGTGGATGCGGTCGGAGGCGGTGATGGCCTGGCCACTCTTCATCCAGGTTCCTTCCACATTCTCCTGGGAGAAACGGACCTCCAGCTGAGCGATGTCACCCTCACAGACGATAAGGTCGGACAGAGGCTGCATCAGGGTCACTGGTCGCACTGAAGAACAGAACAAACTATCACTGAAGGTAGGTCAACTATATATTATCAGAATAAAACAAGAGCTGAAGATCCAAACACAACAAACATCAGACAAAGGGTTCAGGTTAGTTAACATAAAATGAATATGAAGACTGGGGATTCACTTACGATAAAAAAAAGTAACTATTCTAGAAGATCAAAAATAGAAAAAAAACATTAGAAATATATAAGAAAAATATCTTGGCTTATTCTCTGAGATGATAAAAACCAGGTAATCATAGCTTGTAGAAACATAATGGATTGATGTGGATCAATGTCCTTACGTTTCATCTTCAGGGAGGCGCTGCTCCTCAGATCTCCACATACAAAGGTGTATTTGCCCTGATCCTCTTTACGGACATCTTTAACGGACAGGGTTTGTCTTCCTCTGCGAGATGACATGATGTATTTGCCGCTGGGTGAAAGCTCCTTGTCTCCAAAGAACCAGCTGCCTTCAGCGTCCTCGCGAGACAGCTCCACCTCAAACTCTCCAGTGTAGGTCTCTGGTACCTCAATGTTCTCCAAGTGTTTGACGAGTTCCAGAGCAGCACCTGAACCGGAGTCATCACACACCATTAATGTCGACACTCAGAAATGTGAAAACAGCGGACAGAGAAATGCTGGGTGTAGAAATACCTTCAACGTGAAGCCTAGCGCTGGTCCTGATGCTCTCATCTTCAATCACCACACAGGAATATTCAGCATCATCCTTCATCTCGATCACCAGCACCGACAGGAAGTGGACCTTCCTGTCCGAGTGCATCCTGTATTTGTCTCCAGAGAAAATCTCCATATTGTTCTTCAACCATTTCACTTTGACAAAAGGTTCGTTTGTCTCACACTCAAAGGTCACCATGGTGTCCTTCTCGTTGGCGGTGGCATCCTCCAGGTTCTGGGTGAAGGTCACCGCTGCTTTGGCTGCAATGAGAACAAAAGGAGGTGAAACATCAAAATGAAAAAAAGCAATACTGACAACATTATTCCAATCAATGAAAACTAAGACTGAAACTGAAACTTTCATATTGTTGCTGTTAAACAGAAACCTCTTATGTCCAAAACAGTTATTTTCAGGAAACTGGAAAAACAATGTATATATTTAATAAATGACTAGAGTTAAGAGAAGTAGTCATAAGCCATTTTCAACACTTTTTATTGGTTAAATATTTCAAAAACTATCTGGCCAACATGGAAATTGAGCAATAGAATAATTTTATGATTAAAAAAAAGACCAGAAATAAACTTATGAGGTTTCCGCCCAAGAGCAACGAAATGAGTGTTCATCTTAGACGCTAATACAGTTAGTACAACCTCAAAGATTTCTATACTTGGTTTTATTAAATACCTTGCACCAACAGGAAGGCGTGGCTTGAAGACTCTCCTGCGATGTTCATGGCTTTTACCATGATGCTGGCAGAATCTTCTGCTGTGACGTCTCTGATTACCAGTTCACAGACATGATCTTCAGGCCAGTACCAGTAGATCCTGTCTGACTTCTCCAGCTGGATGCCGTTCTTGAACCACTGGCACTCAGGGTCTGGTCTGCCCACAACCCTGACTCTGAAATGGACCTCGTCCATCGGAGCAACGGTCTTACTGGCGATGCGTTCGAGGATCTTGGGAGCTTCCATGGACGGCGAGAGCTGGATCCTCTCTGGTTTTATGGTGGGGATGGTCACTTGGCCCTGCTCCTCCAATCTCTTCCTCTCAGCCTCTTCCTGTTCTTTCATATGATGGAGTAGCTCATCTTTTGTCTTCTTCAGTAAATCCTCATAGGACTCGTCCCTCTTGTGACCCTTGGATTCCACAGCGGAGATGGACTCATAGAATCCTTCTTCTGTCCTGCGTTTAAACTTGCTTTTCAGCTCCTCTGTCTCCTCTGAGGTTTTCTCATGAACAATCCTCTGCGTTTTCCTAAGCTTGACAACCTCCCTGTCTGCTTGAACCTCACCAGGTCGGTCTACCTTCATGACATCGAATCCCATTCTGCCGGATTCGTGAGCCTCTGCCACCTTTGCTTCTGGAGCACGACGAAGCACGGATCTGAAGTCCTCTTTCTGCTGGATCTCCAGCTTCACAGTGTGCTCAGTGGTGCCCAGAGGATTATCTGCAACTACCCTGACCTCACCTGCATCGTAGGACTTTATGTCAGTGACCTCCAAGTAATAAATGCCATCATATCGGAGTCGGTACCTCTTGCTTTTGCGGATCAGTTGTCCATTGAGGTACCAGTTGACTTTGGGTGCTGGATATCCAGTCACTCTGCAACGGAAACGTGCAATGTCACCTTCAAAAACTGTGGCTGGTTCAGGAAGCAGGACAATTTCAGGTTTGGTCTTCTCACATTCTTCATCAGTGCCACTGACTCCTGTAGGTCCTCTTTCATGAGCCATGCGCTCTATCTCATCAATCCGAGTTCCCTTTCTGCCTTCAGGAAGCTGAGTTTCTTCCACCAGACCTTTCTCATCTTTAACGATCAGAGTAGCTGAAGTCTGGTCAACTCCGTACTTATTGCTAGCTCTGCAGGTGATGACTCCACTGTCTCTGGCGTAAGCAACTTCATAGTCAAGGCTGCAGTATCCGAACTCGTTGACCATCCGCAGCCTGTTGGCGGCTGCCAGAGGTTTGCCATCGTGAAGCCACTCCACCACCATGGTGGGATCTCCAATGGGCGTCAGTCTGCATTCAAAGTGAGCTGGACCAAACCGCTTCATCCTGATGGAGGTGAGCTTCTTCTTGAACTGTGGTTTCTGTTGCTTCTCTTTGTCGTACAGGTCACCCTCCTCCCACTGATCCTGTCCATATCGCATATGAAGAGGCTCCAGTTCTGGAGCAGCGATCTCCTTGGCTTTGTAGGTTCCTTTAGTGATGATGAGCTTCCTCTCAGTCTGGGGTGCAGCAAAGTCCACCTCCACGTTAACTCTGCAGCGGGTGGTGTCTCTGCCAGCCTTGTTGATAGCGGTGGCGGTGTACCAGGCGCTATCAGAACTGGCAGCAGACGGAATCTGGAATTTGGCCTCGCCTTTAGTTCCATCAATTCTGGAATTCAGACCAAAGCCATGATCATTGGAGCATTTCTCAAACACATTTACATTTATTATTTTGTTAAGAAAACAAATTTGTTTTGCTGGAATACGTGTTTTATAAATCTGCCAATATTTCATATAATTCCATCAATCATTCATTCATTTTTCAAGTCAAAACTTACTTGATTTGATATTTCTTAAAAAACACATGACTTTTAATATTTTTTCCTCAACTAAAAGTGGATTAAAATTATTTTTGAAATTATACATTTTTGTAGTTGTGTTAAAAATGTCTTGGGGTAAATTTATCCAGTATCTGTCTAAATGTCATCTGAAAATTCAAAATATTTTGAATAAAACCTTCCAGAACCAGAATGCATTTTCTATTTTCAGCTTTTGCAAATACATTCATTATTGTTTTATGTCTTAAGTAAAACAGGACAGGTAGGTGTGTGGTAGTGTGAAGCTTTAGTTCATAATTGGCTGGTGTAAAACCTTCTTTCCAGGACCATAGGTGTGTATTGTGTTTTTAAACTCCTATGATGTGAACATGCTGTCTTCAGCTTATTCATCTACAGACACAGTTGTAGCTACATACTTGATATGTGGATGCTTTTGAGGAGAGATGATGTCGCTGTTTTTCAGCCAAACGATGTCGGGCAGTGGGTTTCCAATGGCTTTAACCGCCAGTGCCACCAGCGTGCCCTGCTTTACAGTGATGTTCTTCAGCTTGTCCACAAATTGAGGACGTGCCAGACTCTCACGAGCTGCAAATGATCAAGACAGTATTAATTACTCCAAATAAGGAACTGAAATAAAACCAGCTGATGCAGAATAAACACATCTCTGAATGTGTCTCACCATCAACTGTAAGAGTTACAGCAACAGTGGTTCGTCCAGCTCTGTTCTGAGCGACCACGGTCCACTCTCCAGAGTCCTGAGGCATTGCCGGGACGATGATCAGAGACTGAGTACCATCCTCCTTAATCACAATCTTATGGGTGTAGTCATTAACCACTTGTTGTCCTGAGAAGAGAAAAGACATGTTTTAGAACACATCTCAGATTAGACATAACATACAGACAAATTTTACTGTTTTCTATTATTATTATTATTATTATTATCATTATTATTATTATTATTATTATTACCCTCGGTCACACAGTGGCCTGGGTATTGCTATCACTTGGTCATCCATCTGTCTGTCCATCTGTCTGTCTGTCCAGTTCAAAAACTTTGGCATACAGTGATAAGTCAGGCCACTAGGGGCAGTCCACCACAGAATGGCCTGGACTCCGCCATGTACACTCTGCTAATATGGACATGTAGTCGGCCGCACTCAATGCGGACCCAAATCGGACATGACACCAGCTGATACCAGGACATTTGAATAATTGTTGTGTTAAACTGTCTGAGACACCCCCACTTCCCTCCTTCCTGTTAATGAGGAGAAAGACAAATGGGTGAAGCCGTAGGTGAAACGAGTCTGCCACTGTCTGTCCACTTCAGTCTAATGTGATCAGTGTCAGTTACAGACACAACGGTAGCATTCACGTCACAGTTCAACAGACCCAGTAAGTTTTCCTCTGTATTGTGACTAAACCGTGAAAAAACTCTTTACAACTACGAATGAACAGCTGATCAGTTCAATACAGCTGCGTCTCTCAAAGTTTCCAGTGCCATGATGCGTTCAGGAGTACCTGGTATATTCGGCCTTCAATAGGTTAATGTTAAGTTTAATGTGCTTTTTGTTTATATGAATAAATTGGATAGTTTTGTATATTGTTTATAGTTTAATAGTCAATATTCATTGATTGTGATGGACGTATTTGATTTGTAGACCTACTAAGATGTATTTTTCAAACACTAAGTTAACTGGTTGAAATAAATTGTTTGATAAATAAGTAAATATGAAATGGTTTAAGGCATTTGATTCATAGACTCAAGTACAGTTTATTATTTAAAAACACCTTGTTTTAAAATCTAACAACTTAACTGTTTACTATTTAAAATTAGATTTTTGTTGGTTAAAAATAGTTAAAATGATTAAAAATCTGTTTATGTCAAATAGTACACAACATGGTAAAGAAAAAAGAGAGGTGAATAAAAATGCCTCTATAAACCACACGCTAATTATCGTGGCACATATCAGACTGAGGGTTTTCAAATGCGAGCACGTTATGTTTATGAGTCTGCCCTCAAGCTTTTAACACCATTTATCAAAGTATTTAATATAAACTAAATTCAAAAGTGGGTTGCATCTTAGATTTGGTGTCACTTTTATCTTTCAGGAAGGTCATTCTAGGTGGAAAGCTCCAAAACAAAACTTTGGAGTTCCACAGGATTCTGTTCTTGGCCCATTACTGTTTCCTTTTTACATGCTACAAATAGGTTTCATTTTTAAAAAAATGTTCTCTTACCGTTGTGGAACCAGTATGTCTCGGGCATTGGTCTGCCAACAACCTTCAGGTCAAATCTGGCAGTTTGTCCTTCTGAGCATTTTATTGATGAAGGTTTCATGACAAACACAGGTTTGTAGAGTCTTTCAAGCGAAGCTTCATCAGTCTCATCCAGGCGCCGAGCAGGAGAACGTCCAGGTGACCGGCTTGGAGAACGACCAGGGGATCGGCTCAGGGATCGAGGAGATGTGGATCTAAGAGAGAAGACATCATCATCCAGGTGTTCATGGTAGTTACCTGTCGTCCTAATCAGTTTGTGGACATAAAGCTCACCTGATCCTCTGCACGGCAGGCTGTGGTGTATATCTCTGAGGTGTCACTGTTCCAGATGGTTCCACATACAGTTTTCCAGAGCTGACGATGTTTCCCTTCATGTTGCAGGCGAAGGCAGTGTAGACACCCTCGTCTTCTGGAAGAACCACGGGCAGACGAAGACTGGCTCTGCCATCCTGGAGAACCTCCATCTGGTACCGACCGCCAGCTCTGATTCTCTGTCCATCTTTGTACCAAGCAATCTGAAGGAAAACAGAAGGATGGACCCGGTAAGATAATTTGACACTGGGGTCTGTTGGAGTTCAATGAAATCCATAATATCCTTAGTTGATTATCCGCTTTAGTTTTTAATAATGGTCCAGAATGATGTAAACTTATATATTTTTACCATGAAACAGAAAACTGTTTCATTTTGGAGATACTGGAACCTTAATCCCTTTGAAGACATGGACCACTGGAAATATAGTTTATTAAACATATTTTGAACTTCCAAAAATGTTGGAGGTGAAGCTTCTTGACTTTGAACTGGGACATATACTGTATGTATTTAAAAAACAACAATTTAACAGTTAAAAAGCCAACAGGTTGTGGGTGGAGTTGACTGCCATGTGTTCAAGAGGTACTGCATGGTGGGTTCATCATCCCCTCACCTTGGGCAAGGGGTGTCCAGCCATCTTGCAGTGGAACGTGACACCCATTCCCTCCATGATTCTGTAGTTTTTGACCGGAGTGCTGAAGGCTGGCTGCACCGCCTCCGCCTCTGCCACCGTCATCATCATCTCTCCGTCCTCTGTCACCAGCTCTCTGTAGGTAATCCTCATGATACGCAACTCAATCTCCTGGATGATCCTCTCCTCAAAGGCTGAAATCAGGAACTCCTGCAGATAAAGAGATTGTGTTTTAATAAGAAAATCTGTTGATTTTTATGTTTTTATACCTTTTGATTTTGTTTGTTATTTTTAACTGATGTGTTGATTTTATTTGTTTTTTCATGGTATATTGTTGCTTTTACTGTGCACTTTGAGATTTGATGTCAAATGTAACCTCGGCTGCTGCAGGGAATCTGACTGTTGATTTAAATTTGTTCACTTGGATGTTCGAAGCATGTTTGGTTTCACTTTCTGTTCTTTCATGTGTTGCAGCTTTGTGGCACAGAAGAGTCCACTGGGTCCTTTATAGCAAAAACATTTTTATTTTTTCACTCAAAATCAGGTGAACGTCCTTTCTTCCCTCTCTGTCTCTGCTGCTTGTTATTGTCTGGTTATGTTCAACACGGGGATACTGTGAGGTGCTCAAGAACACTCAGTAAATTACAGTGTTTACCTTAAATGAACATTGAACATTCAAAAATATATAAATTCATAACATGTAGGGTGTCTGTTAAAGCACAAATGAAGGAACTATATTTTGTAGAAATTGTCTTGCGTCCCACAGGAGTGGGAACTCGGGACCTTCTTGCTGTGAGGCGTGAGCGCTAACCACTACACCACCATGCCGCCCATGTGTCTCTTTTCCTTCTTGGATAAACCGGAGCACTGCAATAGCGATCCGGCAGTTCTTCCATCCTGTATCTCCCTTGTATTGTTATTGTCTTCCCCCCTTGTTATTGTCTTCATGTTATTCTCGGACGGTTGTAACTGGCAAGACAAATCTACCTACGGGTACCAATAAAGTCACCTTGAACCCTGGTGTTATTGTTGTTTCTGTAACTGCATGTTTTTAATGTGGAATTGGTTCTTTAATTGGTTATTTTTACGGTGGAATTTTTTCTACAGTTTTTAAAGGTGGTATTTGTTCTTTAAGTGGTTATTTAAGGTGTTGGTGGTTCTGTAACTGCATGTTTTAAAGGTGGTATTGGTTCTTTAAGTGGTTATTTTTTTTAGGTTGTATTTGTTCTTTAACTGGGTATTTTAGGGTGTTATTGGTTCTTCAACTGTAACTGCATCTTTTTATGGGGGTATTTGTTTCTGTTTTGGCCTTTAGCTTAATGTGAGAGGCTGGCTTATATTTTTTAAGGTATAATTACTTGTATTGTTTTTATACTCCTTTTATGTGTTTATTTGCTTTAATGTCTGTGTACAGCACTTTGGTCGTGTTGTTTTAGAAGTGCTTCATAAATAAAGTTGACTTGACTTGAATGAAGGAGTAAAATACCGTTTCAGAGACGAAGCTCATGGGTGTGGTCATCCTCCTCTGTTCCATTTCGAACTGACTCACGACCACAGCTGGTTCTTGAACCACCGCTGCTGTCACTTCGGTTTTATACGTCACATCCTGCTGCTTCATGTATGCTTCGTATGCCTCTGTAAACACAAAAACCATCCAGATTTTATTTTATGTATCCAAAAGGTCGACATGTTCCTCAGAGTCAGCGGGTGGTTACCTTCCTCCAGCAGTCCGGCGGAGGCAGATGCTTCTCCATGTGGATTCTTGATAAAGACGGCGTATTCTCCAGCATCATCAGCAAAAGTCATAGAGATCTCCAACCGGCATTCTCCAGTCTCCTTCTTATAGGACACTTTATATCTGAGGGACAAGCAGTTCATCTGTTAATGAAGACGTCAGGGAACATTTGAACCATCGATAGAGCCAAATGTCAAAAAAGTCACAACAGAATCTGTAAATAAAATGTTAAATCAATTTATGTACAGACTGACTATCCTGTGCGTCTCATATCTATGATGAGTTGACTGTTTCCTTCTTTTATCATTGGCTTCATTTTCACTTTGTGACTTGTTTTTTCCTTTTTTAATGACTTTAAATAAGTTTAACATGTAGAGTTTGATTCTATGTTGATGATAATTTGTTTACTCATCTAATCCAGAAGATGTTATTGTCTGATTCCAGTGCGGATTTAATGACAACAAACTTCAATCCAATCACACATCCCGTATCATAGGCTTAAGTTTATGGTATGACTACTTCTATGTCTAAAAAAAAACCCACACAGTTGGTTCAAACATGTTATTTCTTTAAGTCAAACACTGATTAGATCATAAAAAGAACAAAAAAAAATAGTTGAGTAATTTAATGTGATGTATAGGAATGCCTATGTTTAGAATAGAATAGAACAGAACAGAACAGAATAGAATAGAATAGAATAGAATAGAATAGAATAGAATAGAATAGAATA